>JAYESA010000009.1:67542917-68017917 GCA_036927795.1 Iris macrosiphon | reverse complement strand
ATAAAACAAGCATCATAGTATGGGTGTCAATCATAAGCTATGAACTATCTAGAACAAGGCAAGCATGCACAAGACAAGATCAGGGTACGTGATATACGAACAAGTATACCTCACGAATCAAACAGATATGGGTATCGAGCTCGGATATCATCCTCGCACTCCCAAGTTACTCGCCCGGTGAGTGATGTCCCCAAGCAACTCAGACTAAACGAATAGTTCGGTTCTTGAGAATTTTCTCTCTCCGGTCCAAAATGGATATATGCCTCTCCTTATATGAAAGGTCGGTACCAACAATAAATTTCGAATGATCTAGGATATGGCTTGCATCTGATATATACCATCATAGCTGGGATATATGAAAAACATTATGTATCTCACGAAGCGATGACGGAAGAGCAAGACGATAGAAAACATCTCCTACTCACTCAAGAATATCGAACGGGACTATGTATCGGGGACTAAGCTTTCCCCGTACACCAAACCTGATGACTCCTTAGGTAGGCAAAATTCGAAAGAATACAAGGTCACCAACAGAAAACTCAAAAGGTTGCCGATGCGAATCGGCCCAATGATGTTGCCGATCTTGTGCTACTTGAAGATGCTTCTGGACTTGCTTGACTACTTCAACTAGCTGGGCTTTCATCTCGGGACCAATTAATTACCTTTCACCAATATTATCCCAAGCCACAGGGGATCTGCACTTTCTGCCATATAATGCCTCGAAGGGTGCCATCTGGATACTGGCATGGAAACTATTATTGTAGAAGAATTTGACCAAGTACAGATGATCCTTCCATGAACCACCAAAGTCAAGGGTACATGATCGAAGCATATCTTCTAGAGTCTGGATGGTTCGCTCCGACTGACCATCTGTCTGCGGATGATAAACCGTACTGAACTTCAAGCTGGTGCCTAGGCTCTTTTGAAGACTCTGCCAAAAGTAAAAAGTAAATCTGAAATCTCTATCTGAAACTATGCTAACTGGTACCCCATATAGTCTAACAATCTGTCTTATGTACATCTCGGCTAACTGTTCTGTGGACTGGCTATCCCTGAAAGGAAAAAAGCGTGCAACTTTCGTGAGTCGATCCACTATTACCCAAATAACATCCCTGTCAGCTGGGGACCTAGGTAGACCTGTCACAAAATCTATAGTAATTTGCTCCCACTTCCACTCCAGAATTGGTAAAGGTTGAAGAAGTCCTACTGGTCTCTGATGCGCAGCTTTAACTTATTGACATACTAAATATCGAGAAACAAATTAAGCTATCTCTCACTTTATTCCATTCCACTAGAAATGCTAACGAATGTCTCTGTACATATTTGTTCCTCCGGGATGTATGATATATTGTGAACGATAGGCCTCCAATATAATCTCACGATAAAGATCTCCGTTAGGCAGATGATTCCCAAAACTGAGAGTTCTGTCACTGTAAATGCAAAGTTTGGGTCGATGCCTTGCCTCACACTCTGCTCTAAGCCGCTGAAGCTTGGCATCTGCTGATTGTGCTACCTTGATTCTTTTCACTATACTAGACTGAACTTGGAGACCCATCATCAATGCTGCGTTGCCAGACAATACTACTTCCACACCCTTCTCTTGAAGATCTTCTAAAATCTCTCGTTGCGCTGTGAGAAAATAAGCTCCTGCTCTCCGGCTCAAGATATCTGCTACCACATTGGCCTTCCCAGGATGATATTGAAGGTCAAGATCAATTTGTCATCAGCTGTAGCCATCTTTTTTACCTCATGTTAAGATCCTTCTGGGTAACAACATACTTTAAACTCTTGTGATCAGTATAAATCTTTACTCGATCTCCATATAGGTAATATCTCCAAAGTTTGAGTCCAAAAACAATATTCGCTAACTCCAAGTCGTGCGTCGGATAATTTTTTTCATGATCTCGAAGCTGCCGGGACACATAAGCTATAACCTTGCCATGATGGATTAGAACGCACCCCAGTCCCTTGCCGGACGCATCACAATAAACTGTGAATCCACTTGTCCCATCCGAAAGCGTCAAAATAGGTGTTGTGATCAATTTTTGCTTAAGCTTCTCGAAAGAGTTCTGACATGCATCTATCCAATCAAAGCGCACATCCTTTCGTGTTAGCTGCATTAAGGGTGCAGAAATTCTAGGAAAGTCCACCAAAAATTGTCGATAATATCCCACTGATCCCAGGAAAATATGAACTTTTATAACTGTCCTGGGTACTGACCATGTCTCAACGGCTTATATCTTCTTGGGATCTACCTCCACTCCACATCTGGCAATGATGTGGCCCAAGTAGGAAATATGATCAAGATAGAACTTGTATTTGCTAAACTTTTCATTTAACTTATGCTCTCTGAAAATTTGAAGAGCTGCGCGAAGATATCGCTCGTGTTCTGCTTCACTTCGACTGTACACCAAGATATCGTCAATAAACACTATCATGAACTTGTCCAGGTAAGGCATAAAAATATGATTCATGAGATCCATAAATAATGTTGGCATATTGGTTGCTCCAAAATGCATCACTAGAAACTCCCAGTGGACATATCTTAATTTGAATGTTGTCTTGGGTATATCTTGCTTTCTGACTCTGATATAATGATATTTCGACCGTAAATCAATCTTCGTAAACATGGTCGCTCCACTAAGCTGGTCGAACAAGTCATCTATCAGAGATAATGGATACTTATTCTTGATGGTTACCGCATTGAGGGTACGATAATCAACACATAATCGTGACGTATTATCCAAGGTAATCTACTAGCACGTCTTCAATTATTTGGTATAAGACTTCTAACTCTGAAGGCGCCATCATGTAGATTCTCTCTGATACTGGGGCTGTCCTCGGAAGTAGATCGATGGTAAAATCGATTTCTCTTTCTGGTGGCATGTCTAAAAGTTCTTTTGGAAATACATATAAAAATTCACTAACAACTATGGGGAATTATACTTCTTTCGCTACTGCCATTCTCAATGTTGCTGGTGATGACTCTGTCTCGCCTCTAGAAAATAAGAATTCTTTCTCTCGGAGAATATAAAAGATAACCTTGCCAGCATGGCAATCTATCATCACGTATCGAGCACTTAACCAATCCATGCCTAAGACAATATCATAATCTCCCATAGGAAATTCTATCAATCTAGCAAAAAATTCTCGCCTGCACACTATGACTCACGATGCATAAACTATATCAACTGCCATGATACCGTTACCAGTAAGTATATTGAGTCTTAATGATAAGGACTCGGGTTTCGAACAAACTCGTGTCGTAAATCATGCAGACATAAAAGAATGTGATACACCTGAATCAAATAATACTGAAGCTGAATGAGAGTTGACGAGAATGGTACCTGCCACTACTTTAACTGAAGCTAACAACTCTTCCACAGTGAGTGCCATTGCCTGACCTCGTCCTCTCAGTGCTGGTCCTCTCTGATGCGGACCTCCTTGTCTGGCATGTACTTGATCTTGGGCCTACGCATACTGCTGTGGACTTTATTGTTGGTATACTTGAGATTGGATCGGCGAAGGCCTCTGACCCTGGTTCTGCGAAGCTGGCATTAGAGCCCTATATTATGGTCCTACCGGGGAAGACGATGATAAACTGGCTCTGTGTGGGCAAGATCCCACTCTGTGTCCTGGATCTCCATAGGCTAAACACAATCCTTATGCTCTGTGGCACTTAGAAAGTACGTGTCCAGGTTTTCCATAATGAGAACATCCTACTGAAGAAGATGTCCTCTGCTGATGGGGTCGGGTTGGTACCGTTTGCTGGACCGAGGTTGTTAATACGGGCCTCCTCGGAGATTCAATGGTTAAGGCCCTAACTACAGGGGCTGGTGCTAAAGACTGGGAGTAAAAACCTCTTGAGGTGTGGCTCCTCTTCCTTCCTCTAGTTCTATCCATAATTCTTTGGAAGGTATACTTATGCCTCCTTACTGCTCGCAATATGGCATCGAAAGTCTGGAACTCATGATGTTCTACTGTCAATATGATCTCCAGAAGAAGTCTCTGCTGGAACCTCCTAGTTTTATCCAATTCAGTCGCCACCAAGGTGGGAGCAAATCGACTTAGTCTGCAAAACTCTGCCATATAGCCGTCGACAGTCCTGTCTGTCTGCTTCAAGTTATTAAACCTTTGCTGAAGATCATAACGCGATATCGCATCAAAGTACCTCATCTGGAATCTCTCGCTGAAGTCGGCCCAAGGGACGGGTACTGTCAGAGAAATCATATGTGTTGCCTACCAGTCTCGGGCCAAGTCTAGCAACTGCAGTAGAACTACTGATACTTGCTCTCTGTCAGGCACTCCTGCTGCCTCTAGGATAGCTTCAGTGTCATGAAGATATGTATATAATACAATCGCATCTTTGATACCATAAAAATACGAGGGTTGGAGGTATTTGAAGTTGCTTGCTGAGTTTGGGGCACGATGCCCGCCTCTCTCTAAGACCTCATATACTGACTGGGTAAGGGCATCAGCCCGTCGCTCTTGAGATGCTAGTAACTATCTGATGATCCCCATCAGGGCCTGTGTATCACTTTTTGTATTATGTTATACTGGCAGGACTGCTACTGTAGGTACAACTGGTGGTTCTGGCTGGACCTGTTGTTCCATATCTTGAGCCATCCTGGACTCTACTTCAGAATATTACGGCTGAGCCAAAAAGAGATGCTGAGCGGCCGGTGGTTGTCCTGCTATCGTCAAAACTCTAGCTGGCTGATCGGAAGGACCAGGAATAGTGTCCCTGAAAGATAGAGAATACTAGGATCAAATCGGAAGGACATGATAGATCGAGGATCAAAGAAGATGATGAATCAAGATTTCTGAGATACAAATTCGACGTTGGAGGAGATCATGAAGTAGCATGATTGAGACATCTAAGCAATGATAAACCTCCACACTTCTAAATTTTTAAACCTACATGAGCCACAACTTAAACTGTGTCACATCCCAGAACCAGAATACTGGAGAGCGGGGGCAGACAAAGTCAGCTACATACACTAGGGTACTCCTTACCCCGAGATACGGTCACGGCTGTATAGACATATGAGGGTTTACTCTACAATCCAACAGGCATTCCTGGGTCAAGAGTCCTAGTTGTCTCAATCTCAAGAAAGCAACAAGCTAACAAAAGCATAATCACCAAATATATAATAGTAAGGCGTCCCAAACTATACATACATAGATGATCATGAAGCTAGTTACCCAAAATAAAGAACTAACAAAGTACAATATTACATGTTCAGCTATAGCTATAGTCTAGAAATGCTTTACATGTAGGTCCGCAGGCTAGAATATCAAGTATCAAAATACGAGCTAAACACGTGCTCGGTGGCTAAATGCCTCAAAAGTACAAGTATAAGATGATGTGGGTGATAAAGAAGAAATTCACTCAAGTCCTCGGGTGTTCCTGGTATTCACCAACTTGAGGCAAAAAGTAGGAAGATCCTGCGGTGCTGCTCCAAAATTTGGCCATACAAAACCAGTGGGGTCAGACCCTAAAAATAACAAGTACCACAAGGGAGCCAACTTAGAAACTAAAACCATCGTGCAAACATTCAATAACATAAGAAAATATAAATAAGAGCAATATATAAATGAGCAGTTTAAGCAGTTCCAGGAATCAAAAATAGGTACAGTTCAGTATTAGTAGCTGGATAATCCAAGTCACGGCCAATCATGACCTACAGCTTAATTACCATTAACTAACTAGTGTTATCATAATCCTGGTTACTAACAAATGCAGTTGATATTTCATATAACCACATGCCCTGCAAACTATTCGAGTTATCCAGACGTAAGAATACATAGCATAGATTAATTTAAATATATAGTATTTTACTGGTAGATTACAACACTCGACGGTGTGCTAGAAGTGTGCCCCTCTCGACGGAGAGCTCCAAATCCATCAGGTGTCGCTAGGATACCGGGATTGCATGTAGCCAAAAAATCTCTCTAGATGCTTCTAGATAATTATTCTAGTTATTAACTTAGACAAGTTATCAAGAATTCCTGACCGTGATGCTCAGGAATCTGTCTTAGACATGATACAAGACTGGATAATAGCTTGACAAGTACAATCAGGACATGGACAAGCAGGCAACCATAAGAATTTATGAAAACCCCTTAATTTTTTATTTTTACTATTTTATTATTGGTATTATGTAATTATTGAGATTAAGAATTTTTTTTATTATTTTTAGCTAATTAAGAAAATTTAAATAGATTTATTAACTTGTATAGTTATTTATGTATATTTAATTAATTGCTAATATTACACAAAAAAATATATTTTTAGGTATACAACTAATATTAGATTTTTTCTGGAATTGTTTGGGGTTCAAACCTATTTTTGAGTAGCTATAATATATATATATATATATATATATATATATATATATATATATATATATATATATATATATATATATATATATATATATAGGGTTAATAATGATTATTATTAAACCAAACCGAACTAAACCCAAATCCAAACCCGACCCTAAACCCTAAACCCCGATAACACACTTAAACCCAAACTCAAAAATACCTTTCTGCTTCTGTAACCGCCCCCCCCAGTAACTGTCGACCCCGACTCCTCCGCTCTTTTTCCCGTAACCCCCTCCTTTCTCTATAAACCACCACCTCCATCACCATAAAACCACTACCGCCATCACCTCCAATCGTTGTGCAACCACGTCGTCGACCGCCTGTATCCCGAGCGCCAGCGTTGGCCAACCACCCACGGCCAACTGTGTCGCTAACCGCTCGGCCAACCGTGCCGCTATCCATGTTGTGCCATTGAGCTGAGCCTTTCCGCGCGACCCTCAACGATCACCGATAACCCTGATGACCTCCTCGCATCACCGTCCTTTCCCGCGATACGCACGAAGGGCGATTCTTGCGTTTGGAATCGGATCCCGTCGTGACGAGCATTTTTTAGTATGAAATCATGTTCCGTCGCAGCGACTGGACACACATTTTTTGGGAGATCCAACTATTGGATCATTGTTCTGATTCTTCCATCTGAATCTCGGTATGTACCCTTTTTTCTATGTCAATTTCCACCCATTAATTTGATCATTTGATCGACCAAAACTCATCGTCAAGTTGGATATTTTATTTGACAGTTTTTGTGGCGCTGACTATACGGATTTATTTCTTCTGCGTCGAAACTCCGATCAACTAGCCGTCTATTCCATTTGATAATAGGTATAACCATCTTTCTATTTGTATAAATACTGGACATTAATTCGTAACTTTAAGCAACCAAATTTCGGTTCCAAAAACCTGAGAAATATCGACTTTCCAATTAAAAATATATAGTTTCTCATATTTATATTTTCGATAAGGGATATGTCCTGTCAAATGAGGTAACTTTATCGTAGAGAATTATACCGAAAGGCGCGTATCATCAACGTAGACGTGTAGGATTTTACGAAACTTGATTTGGAAGTGTGTGCATACCGGAATCAACACGTATCCGTAAAAACAAACATTGTATCGGCCTGTTCTGACACTTGTCATAACTTTGTGTGTGCTTATTGTTTTGTAACAAAACTTGTGCCATCGAATTCGCAGCATTACGCTGGTCCTGTGACCCAAGTTTGGTTCAATTCTGAGAACGTTGACGAAATACCATTTTGTGGGCCCTACGGTTCCACTTGACTGGTGATTTCATGATCGGCTCACCGGAATCCAGTTCTGAATGTTCCGTTGGGTTTGTATCATCATTCTGGACTCATAGACACTAATTTTGATAATTTTGGAGAACTTTGTCTCCGACACGCTTTCGGTGCAAAGTGGGCCACTTGTGGACCCCGCTTTGACCCGAAACTGCCCTTTTTATACTTGTGTCCAAATTGGACTTATGGATAGTCAATCCTAGCCATTTCAAGTACTCTGAATATATTGCTAATATTTGTTACAGCATCCGAAGGCGTACTTGGAGATTCCACTTTTACAGGAGCGGTTGACTGATTTCAGAACCCATGCAAATGTACCTTGCCAACTTACAGTAAATCATGTTATCAACTTATATTTTATTTTATATATTCTTGTGATGTGCCTACTTAACCTAGGATCGTGATACGTTGCTTAGCGTTCGAACAAGATTCGGGTGTCGACGCCGTATACGAAGTCGTGTAACGTCATTTAGAGAGTTGATTCCACGATATTATTTTTGCGTACTTGCTTTACCAAGTATGTCATACCATAGGACACTTGACACTATTTTATGTGACATAATATTTCTTGAGTTATTCATGGTGATTCTGTATAGGCTTACAGGATTCGTAATATGAAACTTGCATATATAGAGATATCCTTATGACTCGTTGTACTAGCTAGAGGTCATGATCTTGCTGTTATGGACATGAGACATTGTGAACATGAGACGTGAGGTTATATTGGGTGGAGAGAGACACACCATACTACAGACTGATTATTTATATATATACTATACTACTGGAGGTGCTTTGGCACCTATACTAGACTACGTGATATTACTAGCTGCTTTGTGCTCCCCGACACAGAGCCTGTAGTGGTTTCAGCCTGAGTACGAGTGATGCTCTCACGTGTATATCACTTAGATGGTTATATTAGTTTACCCTTGAGTATGTGGCATTATACTATTTTACTTGGCATGTTGTTTCATATACCTTGTTACGTCCCTCTGAGGACCCGGTCCCTTGCCAGTTTTACAGCATAGATGTAGCCTAGTTTTATAGACTCATATTCTTTTCTCGAGTCTATTCGAGCTTATGTGTTACTGGACGGTCGACTTTAGCACATGTAGTTCATTCTTGATATTTTGTTCTTTATGTGGATTGAGACATATATTTTCAGTATTCTTAGATAGTTATCCTTATTATACAGCTTATACATATTCGAGTCAGACCAGAGTCTGGCTGAATATGTAGCTGGTATATTATGTATTCCTAGTCCTACATATTTTGGGACTGGGATGTTATAATTTAACTTATCAGTACAAGCATTTCTATTCTGGAGATTCTAGCATGTCCATAGTGAGATACGCCGAGCTACTGTCCGGTTTCTCAGTACATGTCAGGTATCTGGAGTCAGGGATCAGGTTCATTCTGTACAAGTCAGGTGCCAAGAGTTCTTAGTTTAACAGTTTCATTACATTCGATGTTCTGGTAAGTATTGCATCCAGGTTATAAGTAATTTAGAAATAACATGCATCATATGAATTTAACTATTTGGGCTAAGCACAAGGAGTATATAATCCATAAGAGAACATATAACAAAGAAAAATATTCTACTATAAGTACTAGAAGTACATGAGATGAGCTGGCCGCAGGCAAGAAACTGACCGCATACAGGAAGCTGGCCGCATGCAGGAAGCTGGCCGCATGCAAGAAGCTGGTCGCATGCATGAAGCTGGCCGCATGAAAGAAACTGGCTGCATGCAGGAAGCTGGATGCATGGATCATAACAAGGTCCACTCCTCGAGATAAGGATTGAGTGATAGAGAATAAACACAAGGTCAGGAAAGTGACTGGCCAATAAAGTGTGTCAGGGAAGTGACCGATGTGTGTCACACCCAATTTTAGATTTAGTATTTCTTGAATTTCTAGATTTTAACTTTTCTTGATAATGTATTCCTGTTGTAATTCATGTGTTGGTCCCTGCCATTTTATTATTGTTTTATTCTTCTGTTGTTGAGAGAGACTACCCGAGACCAGTAGAATACCCATTGGGATTGCCATAGACCCGGTTTAGGACCCTCATGTAGAATGGATACTTGGTTCGGTTTATTTTGGGTGAACCCATAACTGAACCCTCTTTTCTCCTATTTATCTATATATATAGCTTTTCTCTCTCCTTTTCTTCTTCTTCTTCATTTTATTTTCTCCTCTCACTAAATCTCCCCCTAACCCTAACCTTATAGAAACTAGCTGCGACTTGGACCGTGAGAGGTAGAGGCTAGGAGCCACCCAAGGCAAGTACATCTTGCTCAATGGTGAAATCTTGAATTTTTGAATTTTAGATACGTTGTTTTTTTAAAAATATATTTGATAGAAAATGTTCTCCGTGAGTTGCTGATCATGTTTAGTTCTCAGAGTTTTGGATTTTGATGTATAGATTTTTGTATATCTGAGTTTCAAGTTTAGAATTTTTATGTGTTCCATGAGTTTTCTTAGTTTTGATCTACCAAAACTTAATATTTTTGAAAACTAGTTATTCCTGCTGTTAGAGTATTTTATTTCGTGCAATTTGGCTTTTGTTTCACTTAATTTGGAGTTGAAATAAAGTTTTTATGAAGAAAACAAATTTTTAGTTTTTTGGAGCTTCGGCCATGGCTTAACCTGCTGTTGAAGAAGACGAAGTCTTCATTTGTCCATCGAGCTATGAGACCGAGAGTGCCATACGGCCCGATAGGGTTATGCGGCCTGAACTCTTATTGTATATTGACAGCATGTGTCCATCTTGTTGGACGCATGACTGTATATTCTCACAAGTGTCCTTGAACACCTTGTGCTTTCATTCGCTGAATGAATAAAAGATTTGCTAAGTCCATGCGGCCAGTGGGTGCGTCTAGAGAGTCCATGCGGCCAGTGGTTGCATGCGGCCAGAGAGTCCATGCGGCCAGTAGGTGCATGTGGCCAGAGAGTCCATGCGGCTAGTGAGTCCATACGGCCAGAAATTCTTGTGTGCATTTTTGTGTTCCCTGTTGTTATGTTCTTGTAGTAATTTCTTTTAGTGATTATTGTTGCATGCTTCCTTATGTCGATATAAGTTTATGATGCCAGACAAGTTTTGCATGTGCGTTCACAAGACCAGTTTATGTACAAGTTCACAATCCTTACGACACCATAGAAATATTTGTGTATAAAAATCTATTGTATTTGGCATCGAAAAATCAAGTATGAGCATTGTCGAATGTATCGCGTGTCACGAATAAGATAACTCATAAAAATCTCATACTCGTGATTCGTCATTTTAGGGAGTTCTCAACTGTCCACTACACGAGAACTTGAAATAATTTAGTAATGATTAAACATGATAAGATTTACCTAGAGCATTTTTAGAGGAAAGAATATTGCGCTACCGGCTACCCCGATCCCCAATGGCCCCATGCGACATGGACAACCCTGCTAGGTAAGGGCTCCATGACTGACCAAGTTTATGCGTACTGTGGCACATTACAAGATACATTTATGTTTACAAGAAAAGTTTATGATTATAAGACAAGTTTACGTTTACAAGACCAGTTTTTGATTCACAAATTTACATTTATGCTTATAAGTTCAATTGATGTTTGTGATAAGTAACTAATTATGTTATTGTATAATTGACTGGGCATTTAAATTGACTAGACAAGTGTACCCTTGGCCATCTGGGTTGACTGCAGTGCCGGTGGTAGCAATATGCTTAGCATTGCATTTCTAGTAATTAGGGCTTGTGATAACCCTAGTTAGTTAATTATAGCAAGCCGTAGACATGTTTGGTCGTGAATTAGATATTTGTTATTTGTATAGCTCGCTCTTTTAGTTTTATTTTCTCCTGGTGCATGGTTAGGGTGCTAAGTTCTGCACGGGTGAAGGTCTGCAACCCCGGTCTTTGTTTGGTTCAAGCATTGTGGTCCCGATCCAGAGTAGTTCCTATGCTCTTTTTCCACTCATCACCTTACTTTTATTTCTGCACTTATTATCAGTTCTTCTAGTACGTTGGTACCGTACAAGTCTCGATCTGAATTTATTTTATATATGTCTATTTCTGCTTATGTTGTGATGTGTTTGGTCTATCACCTCGAGCTCCTTTGTGGTACTTGTTGCTTGGGTTCTGACCCTACTGGCTTTGCATGGCTAGGTTACCCCGAAGAGAACCAGGATCTACCGCGCTTCCAGCAAGATGTCCCGCACTCGTAGGACTGCGACCGAAGCTCGCGAGAGAGTTTTCTTCTTCCACCCCTCGTCTTGATTACTTTTTTTGTGGTGTTCAGCAAGGAGTAGGATTAGCTCCTTATATATTTTTTTGAGACTACGGTCATCATGATGTATATATTAGACCATGGCTGGTATATTTTGATCATGTATTATTAAACTTTGCTAGTGCAGCATTTTGTATTCACTAGCTTCATCTTGAAAGAGGATAGCGCGCTTCTTACACCACCACTTCTAAGATAAGAGACCACTCTTCTACTTTGAAAGTGCTACAGCTAACCGGTTGCTTGGTACCAAGTGGTTGGTTGGCAAAGAAGAAGAAGCTAAAGAAAATCTTTTTCTTTTCTTTAGCTGCTTAAAACAGAGCCGAGAATAATGGCCGGGATCATATGTGACATGTAATTTGGGACGCACTTTTACTTTCATGTATGATATACTCTTATACTTGTGTTGCTAGATTGAGATAATAGGATTTGTCGGCCTTACATGCTAGAGTTCACCCATTTATTTTCTTGACAAACTTAACACATTGCGGCTTACTTCGGTATTCTGCAATGTGCGGTTGGCTATGTCAGTCTCCGTATTTATCCAATATTTTGGGAGCGGGACGTGACAATGTGACTAGCCAATAAAGTGTGTCAGGAAAGGAAAAGACAAAATCAGTGGAAACCGTGCCAAGGCGGTGCTGAGTCATGCATTGAAAAATGGACGCATAGCTCGGGGCCGCATGGACGACTCGGCCGAATGCTCCTCTAGTTCGCATGGAATCAGGAACTTAGAAAATTTTCTTTCGTTCAAGTTTATGTGTTTGGCCAAGGGGCGCATGTGCAGATCCAGTCATGCGTCCAACAAGATGGCCGCATGCTGAGTTTGGAGCGAGGATTCCAGGCCGCATACCAAGCAGGCCGCATTGAGCTCCTTAGTCCCAGAACAACAAGTTTCAGTCATGAAAAAGCTCCAAGTCTGAAATCTATTTCCTCCATAGCCCAAATTCAGAGAAGTAAAGTTCTAAACCACTTGAAATCAGATGCTCTCTCACATAGAACAACTAGTTTTGGAAAACAAGTTTTAAGAGATCAAAATCATGAAAATTCAAGAATGTAGATCTAGTCCAACCAAGCTATAAAAATAAAAAATACCAAGAAGTAAACATGTAGATGAGTTCATAGAGCACAATAAAGACTAATAAAATACAAGAGATTCACAATAATATAAAAGTGCAAGTTCTTTCTCACTGGCAAGATGTACTTGCCTAAAACCACCACTAACTACTACCACTACCAAGGGAAAGGGGACCGGCCTGGGCTGCTCTCGGCTAGGGAGGAGGGGAGAGGAAAGGAAAGAAAATAAAAAGAGGAGAAAAGTGAAAGAATGGGGAAGAGAGAGAAAGAGAGGGGTTATATATCAAGGGTGGTTAACACTATTCACAAATCTAGAAATTATATGAGAGCAGCTAGAAAAATCTAGAAAAATATACGGGAAGAAATATACAACAATAGCACATATATACAAGATATGAACATGAAAAATACACGATAGTGAGACGAGTCTCAAGTCATGTCATGATTAATCCTAGCCAGACAATTAAACCATGAGCCAAATTAAACTAAAAAATGGGTCTAGTCTCCGTGCATAATGCAACTAAGACAATACACAAGAATACGTTCCAGATACGTATATCGGAAACGGGGAGTGACATCTCTACCCATCTTAGAAAAATTTTGTGCTCGAAATTCAAATCCAAGGCTAGCTAGAGAAATCAGAACAAGCACTACACTAATCTACGAACACATCTACACATGTTATTAAATCAATCATATAAAATGAAGAAAAGCAACATCATATTGTATGGATGAGCGAATCATGAGATTCGAGATACGAAGGCACAAGAACAAATATATATTCTGAGTTAAATAGGTGCGGATACCGAGACCGGGTATCGTCATCGCGCTCCTACGTCGACTCTCCCAGAGGGTGATGACCCCAAGCAACCCGAACAAGACGAATAGTCTGATTCTTGAGCACCTTCTCCCTATGGTCTAAAATGGATACTGATTGCTCCTCGTAAGACAAGTCGGTACAAACGACTAGCACGGAATGGTCGAGGATATGACTCAGATCCGGAACATACCTATGCAACTGAGATACATGAAACACATCATGCACTTCACGTAGCGAAGGCGGAAGGGCAAGACGATAAGCAACATCGCCTATCCACTCAAGGATATCAAACTGACCGACATATCGCGGACTAAGCTTCCCGCAGATCCCGAATTTAATGACTTCACGGGTAGGCGAAATTCGTAAAAATACGTAGTCGCCGACACAAAACTCTAAAGACCTACGATGTTGATATGCCCAATGACGATGCATAGCTTGTGCAATCCATAGTCTCTCTCTGATCTGCCTGATAACCTCTACTGTCTGCGTGATCATTTCTAGGCCTAGCATATTCCGCTCGCCAATATCATCTCATGCCAACGGTGACCTGCACTTCCTTCCATACAATGTTTCGAAAGGTGCCATCTGAATACTTGCTTGATAACTGTTGTTGTATGAGAACTAGACTAGATGAAGGTGATCTTTCCAAGATCCTCCAAAATCCAAGGTACAAGTTCGTCACATATCTTCCAAAGTTTGAATTGTTCTCTCAGACTGTCCATCTGTCTGGGAATAGTAAGCGGTAGTGAACCTCAACTTGGTTATAGTTTTCACATAAAAATCGACTATGTTTGCGTTGCGCTCGTTGTGTTTTATTTTTTTACAATTGTGTCTTGGGGTGCTCTATTTCGATGCTCAGCAAGTCCTTCCGCATTGACAAACGATATTTCCGCATTCCATAACCTACACTGCCAAGTACCCTTTTGGCACCGACAGCAGACGCTTCTCTTCTAACAGCGACATATGTGGTTGTCGTTCGCTGCCTTCATGGTTGGAAATACTTTACGACCTCCAGCGAAGTATCCCCATTTTGGGTTAACAAAATTTCGTAGAGAAGATGTACGAATAAGCTTTGCTACAAGAAACAAGAACAGCCACTAGGCGATCTAAGAAACTGGTAACTGAGGATTCCCAACCAGATTATATTACTACTACTCAAAGAACTTCTACATTACCAGAATAAGTCTAGACAGAATCCATCAAAATACAGTTTCTTAAACTATTCAATTCTCGTACTAACAAACAACTAATTAGAGACTAAAAACTACTTGAACTACTAAATAAAATATTAACAGACATCAACGTCATAGACTAACACCATTTCCATAACATGCCACCCATACTCTTCTTTGAGTAACTTCAGTTGCCATGTCCAATCTTTTATGCAACACAAATGTGATAAATGTATGTGTTCGCGCAAAAATTCATCTCGATCCAAAGTTGGGAAATAAAGAGCAGAGTAGCTACATACTATCAATGTTTGGAGTATGTGGTTACTGTCAGCCATAAGTTAGCTACTTCACTTTGACAGTACTGAAAATTGTGGAATTATATCTGTGTTGTACTTTACCTTACTTGGGTCCTCAACAACTCATTCCGGTTTGGGGAATGGTATTTGTGTATGGATAATGTCAAGTTTACAATCACTTGTGGTTGTAAATTTTTACAACCGCCAACGTGACGGTCGTTAATTGATCCCCTCCAACATGGATAGAGGAGACCAATTGGCAACTGTCACTTGGCAGTTGTAAAGGATTACAACCACAAATGGTTGTAATCCTAGCATTGTCCTTTCTACATTCGTTCAAATCACATAAGTTGTATAATAAATATATCAGAAAAATTGTACCAATAATAAATTTATATTAATTAAATATACCGATAGAAGTTTGAGAAATTTTGAAATTACGATAAATATCGCCAACTGAGTTGGCAAAATTTTGGAGAACTTGATTTTCGCCAACCCAGTTGGCGAAAATTCGACCAATAATCCGACGTGTTATATATTTGGGCGGAAGAAGGCTAATTTTCGCCAACCCAGTTGGCGCTCAGTTGGCGAAAATATGGTTTTGGATTTTATTTTATTTTTTTGGTTTTTTTTATTTGGTTTTTTGTTCAGGGGTTTATTTGGTTTTTTTTTTTTTTTTTTGGTTCTATTTGTGTTGTTTTCTTTTTGTGGTTTTTTTGTTTTGTTTTTTTTTTTGTAGGTTTATTTTCTAGGTATGTTAATAGTAACTCTGTCATAGTAACGTTCATATTGTAATGTTCATATTTTAACGTACAAATTTTTACAACGGTTCAATTTTCATTAAAATAGAACAAAGTTACATTCAAATAAAGTTTGTACTGATATAACAATTTCATCGACCTCTCTTGGATAATTCTCAATAGTTCGGACGATCAATCTCTCTTAGACTGAGTCGGTCCCTATTTTCTCGTGTATTCTCCGGGGCCGCATCATCACCACCTCCTTGACTGTCCTCCACTTGAGATGGCATCGGTGTTGATGGAGTTGTCAAGATATGCGAATAGATGGTAACGCCGGGGGCGAATAGGCTATCCCACTGAGAATCTCCCTCGGGGACCCACTGAGAAGTGCCCGCACCGGCCGTCGCCTGAGAAGTGCCTTACTCAGGCCAATGAGAAGTGCCCGCACCAGCCCACTGAGAAGTGCCTGTACCATCCCACTGAGTAATGCTCGCACCGGCCGTCGTCTTAGAAGTGCCCCAGTCAGGCCAATGAGTAGTGCCCGCACCAGCCCACTGAGAAGTGCCCGCACCATCCCACTGAGAAGTGCTTGCACCGGCCGTCGCCTGAGAAGGGACATTGTCATCTTGCAATGGCAGACTATCATCTTGATAGCAAACTGAGGTATACTTCCTAGGGGACGTGCTTGTCGTTGTGCAACAAGACCCTGAGGATAATCTCCTAGAATAAGTAAGGGAGGGTTCGGAGGAGTCGGTCCTCGTTGCATAGCAGTCAAAAATTTATCAACCGCTGTGCACAACGGGTCGCCCACTGGCTGATTTTGTATGCGGTATTTAAATCTGGAAGCTGAAATATAAACAATTTATGAGAAGGAGATTTTGGTTTAGGACACAATAGAAGGAGATGTACAAACCAACCAAGAGAATAAAGGCATTGCCTTAGATTTTTAAATAGTTTCATTTTATGAGAACAATATGTAATTTATTGAAATAGAACAAAGTTACATTCCAATAAAGTTCGTACTGATATAACAATTTTATCGACCTCTCTTGGCTAATTTTCGATAGTTCGGACGATCAATGTCTCTTAGATTGAGTCGGTCCCTCTTTTCTCGTATATTCTCTGGGGCTGCATCATCACCACCTCCTTGACTGTCCTCCATTTGAGATGGCATCGGTGCTGATAGAGTTGTCAAGATATGCGAATAGGTGGTAACGCCGGGGGCTCCCAAATTTTCGCCAACTCAGTTGACGAAAATCTGTCTATTCCCGCCAAAAGTCGAATTTTCACCAACCCAAGTTGGCAAAAATCAAGTTCTCCAAAATTTTGCTAACTCGGTTGGCAATATGTATCGAAATTTCAAAAAATTTCAAATTTCTATCGTTATATTTAATTAATATAAATTTATTATCGGTACAGTAAATTTTCTGTAAAAAAATCAAAAATAAAATTACCGAAAGTAAAATTAGGAGGTTGAAACATCATTTTTTTACGATTCTAAAAATTTTGGAAGTCCGTCAAACTGTGAAACTATTTATCCCGAAGTAATTTTCCATACGGTCATTTTGGCACAAACTGGACCTTGTTTAGATCTCCCAGTCAAAATTTATGATACTTTAAAGTTTTATATTTTATATTTTTGCCTGTAACATGTACGTCTTACTTCGGATGAAAATTCTCTCTACACGAATTGTGTTACTCTTGTCGAAAACATATAAATCAACCTATTGTTTGACGAAATACGATTTCAAAACAAATAGTTATGGCCGTTCGAAGTCTGCTCGACGGCAGACGTAATATTCTTACGGTAGTTTTTTTTTTTTTTTTTGGTTCAATGATAACATATTGGATGTTAAATTTTATATTTTTCTAATTAATTTAAAAAAATTATTGCTACAACAACTTTTTTAAAATAGAACTAAAGCTAAATAAAACTAAACACCAAAAAAAACCTAAAAAACAAACCCAAAAAAACCCAAAAAAAAAACCATTGGCATATTTTCGCCAACCCAGTTGGCAAAAATTTGAAAATAAAAAAAATATATTATTTCATATTTTCACCAACTCAGTTAGCGATATGTATCGTAATTTTAAAATTTTCCAAACTTCTATCGGTATATTTAATTAATATAAATTTATTAACGATACAGTATATTTTCTGTAAATATATTTGAAAGTTAGAATAATTTAGTAATTCATGTTTGCAGAACCATTTTCAACATAGTTAAGTAAACCATATATCCTGAGTTTCTCCAGAACTCGGGAACTTTTGACTAGTTTTGATAGTTATTAGTGTTGGGTCCATCCTCAGATTCGAGTTTCTGGGGAAGCCTGGGGACTGTCGGTATATTCGTCGGTCGGCGTGTGATCGGAGTTTTGAGCTAGTTTTGGTTCTGTTTGCCAAGTAGAACATTGGCGGTTTACTGTCGATATACTACCAGTGTACCTCTAGTCGGCGAATGGCACCGGTTCGGATCCAAATCAGCACTAATAAAGTCTGTGTGATCAAATATAAATGACCAAGATTAGTGATGTACTATTTTAGGATTTTCTATGTCCTAAATTTGGTTTTCTCAACCTATATATATGCTGAGGGTGGTTGTCATGAGAAGCTCTCAAGGAAGATTCATGGTGCAAGTCCACAGAAAATCTAAGAAAGTCTGCGCTTTGCTCTTAGTGCTGGCCATTCGAGATAGTTAGAAGATGAGATCTATTCGGGAAGTCGTTATCTTCTTTTAGGGAGATCATCACAGGTTGGATGAGTGATTTCAGTTTTATCTCTATCTTTCTTCTTGAGTTTGGTGAGGAGTTGAACTTGTGAAATAGTTCAACGTTTTTATTCAATCTGTATCTTGTTGGAAGTTATATCAATTAGGATTTGTCCAGATAACATAGTCACCAAAAATACTGTATTTGATCTGTGTTGGTGCTTTTGTTAGACATATGTTCGTTATCTTCAGGTGAGTTGGCATCGCTTTCGAGTTCGTGTATGTGATCAACTCCGATTCGAATCGCACCGCGTATTGGATTGTATTTCGTTTCCGGTTGAGCGCACAAAAAATGGTGACAATGGAGTTGATAGTTTGCTTCCACATCGGGTAAGATAAGGGATTAGATAATTGGGATTGGTTCAGGCCTTACATGAAATTTTTTGGTTCAAGCCTTACATGGGAATTTTCTTTTAAGACATATGAGCACAGTCCAATATCACACCTCATGAGCCAACTCCAGTTCGGGTCACACCACGTTCCCAATAAGTGATATCAGAGCCCAAGGTTATGACCAACAAGTGATATCAGAGCCCAAAGTTATGGACTGGTTTGGGTGGCTCTAATTGGTTCGAGATAGATTATGTTGAACATTTATGCATATAATCGGGTCGTATACCGATTATACGTGCTCTCTTCTCAAGGTGGAGTAGGAGCGTCCTCTATAAGGTGGTATGAAGGCAGATTAGACCTAAGGTCTAGAGGCAACTACACATTAGCTTCAAAGATTGTCACGACCCGCACCCGGGGTAAGGGTACTAGTCGAAAACAACGCCCAGCCTACGCCGCAGAATCGGCGGTAGAACGCTGTCTAGAAAGTCTATCTAATATAATGAACCACCAAAAGATAGTGTACTCAATCACAGAACTAAGATAGAATGAACACGGATCAGATAAGAATAGAATAGTCATCAACTCATGAGTTTAAAATAATATATCAATGAGTCTGAAGAGTAACAAAAATAAGCTGGAGACAAATCCAGTACAAAAGAATACTATCATACTACAAGCTACACTCCAGGGTCAACTGTCTCAGTTGGGATAAGTCCCTCTTGAGCCAGGGTCTCCGAATCTAAACCCACAACATCCTGGGGTCCATAATAGGTAGGGTACTCCTCAGTGTCATCTGGAAAAATATATCCAGTCAGGAAAGGAGCAGAGTACATCTCTAACAGCAGTTCTAATCCATGATAAAAACTATGTAACAGTAAATAGCTGTGGATAAACAAGATGCACAAAATAGATACAAGAGATATATAGACAATAAGGAAATACTGGAAAGAAATACAATAATGAACAATATGCCAATGAAACAATAATACTAATGACTAAGTGTGTGAGTACTAGCTTAACATGTGATCGGCTTGGGCAAGATACAATGCGGCCTGGCTAATCATACGTGCGGTGCATGATCAACACTATTCGCTTATCAATACTTTATTCAATAGGGATTTGATCACATATCTATACTAATACTCCCCACCCCCAACTGGTATAATAGATCCAACCACGATATGCTATGGCACTAGATTCCCCAAGAAGATAGCTAGTCTCCCCGAGAATCGGTGTCTGTACATGTACAAGATAACCAATGAAACAATACTTGCACCATATACACCATATACCAAGGAATAACATCTCATGACGAGATCCGGATATACCAATCCGTGTAACCATAGTGTCGAGAGAAACATGTAAATCTATACTAGATACAACGAACATAGAGGATATCATAAATGAGAAACTATCAGAGAATGTACTCGCCTGAAGTCCAATGAAAAAGTCTCACAGATGTCTGACTCGGTGCCTCGAAGACCTAGATATGGAATACCACATTAATACAAGGTCCCGGAAAGAGAACAAGTCAAACTAGTCAACTTCTAGGTCAATAAATCAATTCTAAGTTAAAAGTCAACTATGGTCAACTCTAAAGTCAACTAAAGTCAAACATGGTCAAACCAATGTCAACCTCACAAAACCTCTATATAAAATAATATAGAAAATAAAATACAACAATTTAGGAATAAAAATTAGATCCCAAAAGATACTCACACAAAGTATACTAATAATACAAATAATATATACCCTAAAATAATATATATACAAACCAATATGTATACAAATAACATAATATATTATTACAAATATTATACCTCACAAAACACATATATATACACATATATATATATACAATAATAATATATAAAATATAATTTAAAACTGCCAAAGCGTCACTGAAAACAGGGAGTTAAAAATACAATTTAATTAAAACAGCTTATAGTGACAGTCTCAACTGTCACAGAAAAACGTCGCAAAAGCCACTGTGTAATAAAACCCACTGCTGCTGCATTGGTGACAGTTAATCAACTGTCATCGAAAACTGTCGCCACTGTTGCTAAGATCCCGCCCGCAGCATTAATGACAGAACTGTCATTAATGCACAGTGGGCTACAGCGGCTGCTACATGCAAGAAAGCTACATATTATATTTGTACATCATATTAGCACACACAAAAATATATAGATCTATGCTACAATAATTACTATAATAAATACACAAAATAAATATATAATATCTATATATATTTACTAATTATAATTGAAGAATTTAAACCATACATAATTAGATCTATTCAAAAATCCAAACAATTGGAGAGTATCACACCGTATCCCACTAGATCTAGGATACACATGTGACACGAGTCCAACACACAACCAATTGCACCCCGAAGGATACAAACAAATTACAAATAATATTTATGAATAAATCAAAGTGTCAAAAGTAGATCTATGTGTCCGTGTCAAAATACGACATGTTCAAAGCCCCGTGTTGGAGGGAAAACCCCCAAAATGACACGTATCACCAAATAGTTGGGATACGAACCACATGTACCAAATTATGGACACGACACTAGCCCCAAACACATAAGCTCATGTCCAATTGATCTATAGGATCAATTGATACACACAACAAAATGTAAATTCGGAATTCCAACAAAATTAACACAAAAAGCACCATAACTTTCTCCATTGGTCTCCTATGAACACAAAACAAAGTCCTATGGGTAGTACATACATATAGGTTAATTTTACATGATTAAATCTCAGATTTAGAAGCTATTTAAATGGGAAAATCTGAATTATACCTATTGGGAGATGGATTCCCAATGAAACCTCCAATTGAGAAGAACTTGCTTCCAAATTGTAGATCCTTGCTCCTCTTTGTAGATTCTTGCTTCCTTCTTCTAGATCCTTACTTCCTCCTTCTCTAATGGTGAATTGGGAAGAATTTGGAATGAATTTGGTAGGGAATTGGAATGGGAATGGAGGGAATTTGGGAGTGGGAAATTCTAGATCTAGATTTGGAATGAGAATGAGAGGAGAGAGAAATTTTCCCCCTCTTTTAATAGGCCGGCCTTGCCCCTCTCCCAAGCAATTGTAAAATGTCCAATGTACCCTTTGGGGCCTCTCATGAAGAAATAATTAAGGAAGGAAGCTTCTAGTCTAATCACTTAATTAATTTAATCCATCTCCTTAACTATGGGCTTTCTAAATGGGCCAAATCTAACTATTTAATTCATGTTGGTCCATGGGTCCAAACTACACTAGTTGGGTCCACTAAAATAAGTCCAAAATAATTAAATAACATCCAACAACAATTAAATAATACAACAAAAATTATTTACCATGCACAATATTTATTTAAATAGGAAATTACTAAAATACCCTTTTTCCTAAAATGTGGTAGTGACAAAGATGGAGACGATACGTTCAAGGTGGAGCAAGATGTTGTGGTAAGCGTACAAATGATGGTGTGGATGAACGTATCGGTTTGATTCTGTGGTCGAACGGATCGAGATGGCAATATGTTGGATCTCCTGGATGCTCGACTGGGCGGTAACGAGCAAGGTGCTCGGCTAGCGGGAACAAGCAAAGGTAGCCGGGGTGTGCTCGGTAGCTCGGTCAGCGAAAATGAGCTAAGGTGAAGATTGTTGAATTGTATCTCGTTTCCGGTTGAGTGCTCAAAAAGGTGGTGACAATGGAGTTAATAGTTTAGTCCCACATCGAGTAGGAGGTGGGATCATGAGGTGTAGATAATTGGGATTGGTTCAGACCTTATATGAAAAAAAAAATTTAAGACATATGTGCCAGTCCAATATCGCATCTCATGGCCAACTCCAGTTCGGATCACACCGCGTTCCCAACAATTAGGATTTTGAAGACTCGCTAATTATGTTATATATTTCCACAAACTCAATTGCACAGAAATTGGTTACAAGTGTACCTCAGAGAGGACTAAATGGAAGCAGTAGCTAGAAATAATGCCTGCTTTTATTTGTAGTGATTCAACAGGAGAAGATGATAAATAACCCCTACAACAACTTCCCGAGCATTACAATCTATAATAAGTTTACAGAAGGTTGTTAAATGCATGCCAAAGGATTGAGGTTGCCCTGCTGGAGAGGAGGCTGACCGCTACCAGGCTCATCGTTCACACGCGAAGATGTACATGCCATGTTCGATAGGATTGAGCCATGAAACAGGGGGTGGTCGTGGCCTGCACACTCCCCGTCACATTATGTGGTATACTGGTTATAAGAGGGAGAATGGAAGAGATTGTCTTGGTAGTTATAGTTGGAAGTAGTGGCAGGAAGGTTGTGATGGTCATCACAGCCATAAGAGGAAGGGGTGACTATGAAGCAGGCAGGTACATAGTGAGTGAGTGAATTGAGTGTAAGCAATGCATTATGCACATCATGAAAAAAGTTGATGTTTCAGCATCTTCTTGGCATATGCTGAGAGCACAATCCCTTCTTGCTTTGCTGACACAACCCTATGTTCCTTCTTTTCTTGGCATCTAGGGATATACGTGGCTCAGCTACATTAAGGACCTTCACCCTTCTTCTTTTTTCCTTTCTGGTATCAACATCTCTGTCCCTGTGCTTCCACTTTATGAAAAGTGAAGGCTACAATTCTTGAACTATAACATATTAGGTAAATGGACTATCTGCATCTTTGGTAACAACCTTCATTGCAATCATCAGTCACTTTACTGTCATGCTGATGCAAAAAAACAATTCACCTTATTATGAATAGTTTCAATCTGAATCTCACGATTTTTTTCATATCTTATGTAGGTAAAATTAAGGTATAGAGTCTAGGTATACAAAATGCATAATCCTTGGAATTGTTAGGACCCTACTGTGCAACAGATTATGAAAGGAAAGAGGGGGGGGGGGGGGGGGGGGGGGGGGGGGGGGGGGGGTGTTGGGTGTTGCAGCATTAACCCTTGTTCACTTGACTTGATTGTGGATGCATGAAATTATATTGTTACGGTTAATGCTTCATTAAGAGGGATTCTTTCACTTGAGAATTTTTTTTTCTCAAACAATAGCATAGCATAGGATATTCAAAATTTAAATCTATGATTCGGTACTACAAAAATTGATCAAGCAAAGAGAAAACAATATGACTTTATTCATATTATATGGGAGGGCATAAATGTTCGATATAATACTTCTTATGATATATTTAGCAATATAATGATTTTATTATATTTTATTTATTAAACATATAGGTCATTTAGATCGAAACTTATTCTATCACTATACAGATTTGATACTAGATGTTGAACTATGCTTACAAGCCGACGAGTTGTAGAATTATACGAGGTAGATCCGCAAATACCATAATCACATGAGACATATATATGAACGTACGCGATTTTAAGGAGAGAACCCTTAAGATGGAACGGAAAATGCTCAGACAAATTTGTGAGAAAAGCAAAGGTCTATTTGATATTTTGATACATTTTCATTAATTAATATTTTGTTTCTACTAAAGCTTCCTTGAACCTCATGGGGCTTTACAATGTAAAGGGCGTGTCAGGGAACTCAGCCACCACAAGAAGAATCATCTTGTTGACAACTATAGGTTCTGCTGCATTCCTCAGTCTCATCTCGGATTAGATAGATACTCGGAGAGCTGCAACAAGTTCTCGATGCCTACGATGTTCACACGGATTATACCAGTCTCTCTGATGGGGAGGGAGTACCCACTGGCTGCCATCGATGTATGAGATGTCCATGAATGCAGCTGCCTGGCACTGGTCCAGCTGCTTCGAGTACGCAGCTCTCTGCGTGTAGTTTGCCCCTGGGCCTGTGGACTGGTACTCACCGAAATAGACTGATCTGCAAATGACAAGTAAGGTTTACTAAGTAGAATATAGATTACATAGATGTGATGAGACGATGACTGTAGATAAATAATTATGAATATGTTCACAAATTATGCAAGATCCCAATTTATTTGACTGTTACTTTACATTTTCAGTATAAAGGGTTTTAAGAAAAGTAGACCACAATTGCAATTATTCAAATGGAGTTAAATGACTCATCAATTATGATTAGGCTTAGTATATATTTTGAAATGTGAACAAATACTAAACAACCTATAATTGATCTCCTTCTTAACTAAATAAGCTCAATCTAACCTTCCATAGCATGATAGGATGGATTGAGTGATTACAATCCAGTATCCTTTGCGAAAAAACAATAGGATCTTGAATTAAAAAAACAGTGGCGTATAATTTAGATATATTTTCTGGATGAAACAATGCAATTTATACTTGTTAATAACATTTTCCTTTCTATTAGGCAGAGGATAGCCAGATTATATAGCACATGTCATATACTCAACCAAGATCAGGTATTGCACATCAAACACTCCTCCAATAGCAGCACCATCAGGGAAATATTCATAAATTACACTATAAATTTTGAAATTTCCCAAAATACTTGGGTATTGCTCCGCCTAACTTCTGAAAGTGTTCATTAATTATAATGTGATTTTGAGATACTTAGGCTTCTCCAGAAATTTTACGAAAAAATGTTCGAGTTTCGCCCTCCTTATCACTGGGCACCATAGCTACTGAAAGAGGGTTAGACAAAACTAGGTCAAATTTGCGAGCTGCAACACTAAAATAAAAAGTAACTAGCTTCAAAACATAGTTTGTAGTATCGGCCGATACCGATCTGATACGGCCGATACCAATACGATTTGACATGTCCCGATCCGATACCTACCGGTATCCATACAGACTGATATCGACATTGAAGGTCTCTTTTCCAATCAATTCGGTAAGAAAAATTGAACGAAAAAGACCAATCAGTAAGGATGTAAAAGCATAATAAGGCTATAAAAACATGTAAATAAAGAAAAACTTATCTATTGCATGTAAATGAAGAAAACTTATCTATTTCATGTAAATCAATCGGCAAGGGTGACTAGTATTTCATTCAATTTTAAAACTACTAAGAAACAACAATGAAAATACTTTAAAATTGTGCCTAAATGTGTATAATATATTTTTCTAAAATGTTAATAATTTATTAATAACTATTTGTAAAATACCGGCGATATTGGCTCCGCCTAACTTCTGAAACTGTTCATTAGTTACAATGTGATACTGAGATACTTAGAGTTCTCCAGAAATTCTAAGAAAAAAATGTGTTCAGGGTTAGACAAAATAGGTCAAGTATGCGAGCTGCAACACTAAAATAAAGAGTAACTATCTTCAAAATTAGCAGATGTAACATGATCTACCTATTTGGTGAGATTGTGCTCACTTGATGAGTCTGGTACCAATTTTAATGGGCATTCAACATGCAAGAGAGTGTTTAACGTTCTACTGATCTGAACATTGGTTAAGAACAATAGAAGGTAAGAGGAACAAGTAATAAGGATCAACCACAGACTGGTCTCTGGAAGGATCGTTCCAATCATTCCATCCTTCGGAAGCTACGATGTCGGACATGGATGTTCTCGAGAAGACCGCTGTGGAATAGGGACCCCATGCTCGGCCGAGCCAGACTCTCCCGGTCCCTGTGATGCTACAATTCACAAAGGAAAACCCTGAGTTTTCGGTTTGTGCCTGCCTTCCGTGAGCAGTGATGCATCCCGTAATGGCCCTCGTGTTGTTAGGCACTGGATTTGCTATGGAATTTATAGTGCATTCCTGCAGGAATATTGTAAATCATATTTAGACCCATTATTGATAGAATATTACTGATCAATTCGATTGGTTAGTTCGCAAAATATCATCATTGGCATTGGTGTTGATATGTAGGATGTGCAATGCATTTGTAACAAAGTTGTGACCTCAAGTATGGTCTATATACCTCGTATAAGGATCGAGCGAATCCGAAGATGAAATCAATGGATCCCTCAATGAAACATTCTCGGAAGTAATGTCTTCCCCTCTCATCAAGCAATGTGTCCTGTGCTCCATAAAATCCGCAACCGTAGAAGGCTGCTTGATCTCCTACGATCCTCATCGCCACCGCCTGACCTCCAACGTCGCCAGGGGCTGCGGGAGGGGCCACATTCTGCTCTCGATAAAAAAAACCGACACGTTATCTTCTGTTTTAGATAGTATCGCGACGCAGAAATGTGACCATAATGGGTTGAAGTAGTACTACTTTCCTGAAAGCTTATGTTGTAGGCTGCGAAGTTGAAAGCGAGGACCGAGATACTCGCGCTGGAGACAGTCCCTCCGCTGGAATTTGCGGTGGAATTCCATGTGATGGAGGTGTTCAGGTAGCCTTGGCCTTCAAATGTGACATTGGTCTTGTTAGCCCATACAACTACTTTCTCCCTGCCACCAAGCCAATTCAAATGTTATTTGCATAGATCAGCTACTTTTTCCAATTTTCTGAACGGATGAAGTCTCTAAGGGCCACTAATACTTGATCAGTTGAGTCGATAATCAGGAGAAATTTTTCAGTGAGCCGGACTCACCATGAGTCTTGATTCTCCTCCAATTGATGAGTGAGTGCATGCAGTGGCTGTTGAAGTGGGTAGGGTTCCCAACCTATGTGAAAAATATCCCGGAATATGATTGGATATTTCTACATATAATAGTAATACCTCAATTTATTTGGATTGGATATTCCTAAATATAATAGGAATATCTCAATGGATATGGATTGGATATTCCTACATATAATAGGAATATGTCAATGAATTTGGATTGGATATTCTTATTTATAATAGGAATGCTAGTTGTGGGTTTGAGGCTATATATAGGTGTTTCCTGGCCCTAAAATATATCTCTCTCTCTGGAAAAAAAAATATAGCAACAAGAAGAGAAAATGAGGCAAGACTGTCATTGCAACATTGGAGAGGAGAAAGAAGGATTTGAGGCCGTTTCGAAGAAGGAGATCAGTTTCGGATATTTCTCGTTGTCTTTCTTCTTTGTGGTTATAATCTATTTTCTATTCCAAAAGAGTTGTGGTGATCCGTTTGGATCGGTGAGAAGTTTGTAAGGAGTCGGTATATTTTTTATTCTATTAGTGGAGGCTTTTCAGGGTTGGACTCCGATCGTCCCGTGGTTTTTCCTGCAAGGATTTTTCACGTCAAAACTTTCTATGTCTACGATTTGTGTTTGGCATTATTGGTTTGTGCGTTTTGCTCGGTTCTCTCTGGTTTGGGGAACGATTTTTGTACTTTCGTTCCTAACAAAGTGGTATCAAAGCCAGGTTCTGAAATTTCAGAAGGGTGTCAGGAGTTGACAGGCAAACCAGGGAGGAGAGATGAACGCAAAGCCGGTGCGTATGGTAAACCTGAATGGTACCAACTATCATTACTGGAGGAGCAAGATGAAGGATCTGCTATTTGTCAAGAAGCTGCATCTACCGGTATTTGCTTCCGAGAGGTCCAGTGACAAATTCGAAGAGGATTAGAATTTCGAGCATATACAAGTGTGTGGGTACATTAGGCAGTTCGTTGACGAGAACGTGTACAACCACATTGCCAGTATTGAGCACGCGAGGACACTGTGGGATAAGCTGGAATCTTTATATGCGAAGAAGACCAGGGTAATAAATTGTTCCTGATCTGGATGATGATGAGTCTACGGTACAAAGATGGAACGTCTATTACGGATCACTTGAGTGAGTTCCAGAGCGTGGTTGACCATCTATCCTCGATGGGAGTCATGTTCGACGACGAGATTCAGGGACTATGGTTGCTGTGTACATTGCCAGACTCGTGGGAGACTGTACGAGTGTCTATGATCGCTTTTGCTCCGGAAGGCATAGTCAGTCTGGAGTTTGCCAAGAGCGGGGTACTCAATGAAGAGATGCGGAGACGTTCTCAGGGCACTTTATCCACATCCCACTCAGAGGCGCTTGTTTCAGAGATCCGCGAAAAGGGTAAAAGCAGGGGTCCATGCTGTGGCAGAGACAAAAGCAGAAAAAAGGTCCAAGGGTCGGTATGAGGACTCGAAGTGTTACTATTGTGGCAAGAAGGGCCACATCAAGCGGAACTGTTTCGCTTGGAAGAGAGAGAAGAAGGGCAATAAGGGAAAGCAAAATGAGAACAGTACAGCAGCAGCCTCGACAAATGGAGGCGACGTGATCATTGTAGGTTATGAGGTAGTTATGAACCTCGCCTGCGATAACAACTCTTGGCTGGTGGACTCAGGTGCTTCAGCGCACGTGTCTCACAACATGGCACTATTTTCTACATACACAACAGGTGATTATGGAGTGTTGAAGATGGGCAATGGAGATGTGTCGAAGGCGGTTGCCATTGGAGATGTGTATTTGAGGACAAAGATAGGTGAAGTTCTTATTCTCAAAGATGTTCGTCATGTCCCTAATATCCGTTTCAACCTGGTGTCGGTTGGAAGGTTGGATGACGAGGGTTTCTTCAGTCTCTTCGAAAATAATCAGTGAAAGCTTTCAGAGGTTCGATGGTGATTTCCAGAGGAAGCAAGAGGTCCGGACTCTACTATATGGAAAGGAGCACACAGGGGGCACATGAGGTTAACTCAGCTACTGATGCGTCTACTGAGTTGTGGCACAGGCGGCTCAGTCATATCAGTGAGAAGGGGATAAGCTACTTGGTGAGCAGGAAGGTGATTCCACGGCTAAACTCTACAAATTTGGAGAAGTGCATGCACTGTTTGGCGGGAAAGCAAAATAGGGTGTCTTTCCAAAGTCACCCAAGTTCAAGGAAGCCGACGTTGTTCGAGTTGATTCACTTGGATGTTTGCGGTCCTATGAAGGTAAAATCCATTGGTGGTGCTTCTTATTTTGTAACATTTATTGATGACTGTTCCAGGACAGTTTGGGTCTATGCCTTAGAGACCAAGGATCGGGTGTTGTCCACTTTCAAGGAGTTTCAGGCCTCTGTTGAAAGGGAGACGGGCAAGAAACTGCTTTGTGTTCAGTCGGACAATGGCGGCGAGTATATCGATCCCTTTGATGCTTATTGCAGAGAGCAAGGGATACAACACCAGAAAACTCCACCAAAGACACCGCAGCTCAATGGTGTAGCAGAGCGGATGAACATGACGCTAATGGAGAGGGTGCGGTGTTTGCTGTCAGAAGCAAACTTGCCAGGCAACTATTGGGGTGAGATACTTTACACAGCTTCTTATGCTATTAATTTATCTCCTAGTGCTCCTTTGTAGGGTGATGTGCCTGAGAAAGTATGGTACGACAAAGAGTCGTCATACAATCACCTGTGAGTGTTTGGTTGTAAGGCCTTCGTGCATGTACCGAAGGATGAGAGATCCAAACTTGAGCCAAAGACGAGGCGGTGCGTCTTTGTCGGCTACGGTCGGGATGAGTTTGGCTATAGACTCTACGATACAGTGGAAAAAAAGCTCTATAGAAACAGGAACGTGGTATTGGTCGACGATCAGACCATGACCAATACTCAGGATTCCGAGATGCCTTCTGAGGCTGAGAAATTGTCTGAGTTAGAGTCATTTTGCTTCGAGCAATTTTCAGAGGACATCGCAAAAGATCCAGTTATGGGAGAGCCAGTACATGAAGTTGCTCCCAACCTTGATCAATAGCCTGCTGATGGTGGTCACGGTGACCCTCAAGAGGATGAGCATGCCGAGGAGGCAGTTCCTGGAGGGAAGGAGGCTGTAGATATACAGCCAGCACCAGTGATTCCGTTGAGGAGGAGAGATAGAGAACGTCGACCATCTACGAGATACTCACAGGGTGAGTATGTGCTACTGACTAACGGGGGGAATCCGAAAGTTTCACAAAGGCTACGGAAGACGAACACATGCATGAGTGGATGGAGGCCATGCAGGAGGAGATGAGTTCCTTGGAGGCCAACTCTACTTATGATCTGGTGCAGTTTCCAAAGGACAAGAAGGCTTTGAAGAATCGATGGGTGTTCAGAGTGAAGCAGACAGATGATGCTACTCGCCATCGATACAAAGCGAGACTGGTAGTTAAAGACTACGGTCAGCGGAAATGTGTAGATTATGATGAGTTTTTTTTGCTAGTCGTCAAGCAGTCTTCTATACAGGTGGTGCTAGCATTGACAACCAATTTTGACTTGGAGGTCGAGAAAATGGACGAGAATAAGGCATTCCTCCATGGTAATCTTAAGGAAGAGTTGTACATGGAGCAGCCAGAGGGATTATGTGAGAAGGGCAAGCCACATTTGGTCTGGCGGTTGAGGTAGAGCTTGTATGGTCCGAAACAGGCTCTGAGGCAGTGGTACAGGAAGTTCGAGTCGTTTATGAGGGAGCATGGCTATGCACGGACGACGTCGGATCATTGTATTTTTGTGAGGTACTTTGCCGAGGATAATTTTATCATTTTGTTGCTTTATGTTGATGACATGTTGTTGGTGGGTCGGAATGCCACCAGGATAGCAGAGTTGAAGCGCCAACTAGGTGCGGCCTTCTCTATGAAGAATTTGGGTGCAGCGAAGACTATTCTTGGAATGGAGATCAGCCAAGAGAGAGAGTCCAAGCTGCTACACTTGTCCCAAAAGAAGTACATTCACAGGGTACTTCAGCGTTTCGGGATGGACGGGTCGAAGAAAGTGAGTAACCCCCTTGAGGCTCATTTTAAGTTCACTGAGGAGCAGTGTCCATCTACCGAGGACGAGAAGGAAGATATGGAGCGAGTTTTATATGCCTCAGCCGTAGGGAGTCTTATGTATGCTATGGTATGTACGAGGCCAGACATTGCTCACACAGTCGGCACAGTTAGCAGGTACACTTCAAATCCTGTAAGGGTACATTGGAGTGGGGTCAAGTGGATTCTATGATATCTTCAGGGTACTGCCGATTGGAGACTTTCATTTGGTGGTGACGAGCCGAAGATGGTTGGATATATCGACGCTGATATGGCTGAAAATATAGAGACGAGGCGATCGACTTCGGGCTATGTGATGATGATTGCTAGTGGAGCAGTATCGTGGCAGTCGCGTTTATAGAAGTGTGTTGTCTTGTCGACGACAGGCAGAATACATTACGGCGACGGAGGCTTGCAAGGAGTTGCTGTGGATGAAGAAGCTGCTACAGAAAATTGGGCTAAAGCAGGAGCAGTATCCTTTGTTGTGCGATAGTCAGAGTGCTATTCACCTTATAAAAAATCAGACATTTCATACCCGGTATCATTGGATACGGGATGTGGTTGACAAGAAGGAAGCGACTCTTGAGAATGTTCATACAGATGACAACGGAGCAGATATGTTCACAAAGGTTCTACCAAGGGAAAAGTTTGAGTATTGCAGGCGGATCGTCGGGATGACGACCCCCTCCACATAGTTGTGAATGGGAAGATTTGTTGGAGTGGGTGAGGTTCCCAACCCATGTGAAAAATATCCCGGAGTATGATTGAATATTTCTACATATAATAGGAATACCTCAATTTATTTGGATTGGATATTTCTAAATATAATAGGAATATCTCAATGGATATGGATTGAATATTCCTACATATAATAGGAATATGTCAATGAATTTGGATTGGATATTCCTATTTATAATAGGAATACTAGTTGTGGGTTTTAGGCTATATATAGGTGTCTCCTGACCCTAATATATATATATATATATATATATATATATATATATATATATATATATATATATATATATATATATATATATATATATATAAGCAACAATGAGAGAAAAGGAGGCAAGAGTGCCCTTGCAACATTGGAGATGAAAAAGAAGGATTGGAGGCCGTTTCGAAGAAGGATATTAGTTTTGGATATTTCTCGTTGTCTTTCTTCTTTATGGTTATAATCTATTTTCTGTTCCAATAGAGTTGTGGTAATCCGTTTGGATCGGTGAGAAGTTTGTAAGGAGTCGGTGTATTTCTTATTCCATTAGTGGAGGCTTTTCAGGGTTGTACTCCGATTGCCCCGTAGTTTTTTCCGCAAGGATTTTCCACGTCATAAATCTCTGTGTCTGCGATTTGTGTTTGACATTTTTGGTTTGTGCGTTTTGCTCGGTTTTTTTGCAGGCACTCTCTGGTTTGGGGAACGGTTTTCGCACTTTCGTTCCTAACAGTGACAACATTGATTCTCCTCATCCTCAAATCTTCAGGCCATCAAAGTGGAGGAGAATCAAGCCTCATGGTGAGCCCGGCTCACTGTATAATTTCTCGATAACCAGAAGCTCAATAACAAGTGATTAATGGTTCTCTTATAAATTTACAAGTGGTTATCATGGAGCTACCCTGATCTATCATCGACATTTGAAGTAATATTGTTCTAGCTAAGAATCTTAGAGAAGTTCTTAATGAATTTTGACTTCTTCTATTGTATCCAATGTTATGATATATCTTAATAAAATTTGACTGAACCTGGAGAAGGATGACTCCACTATATATCTTCATGAAATAAGCTATTAAACCTGTAGATGCCGGAGTCGATGAGGATGAGTGTCCTGTTGGGACTATTGTCCGGAACGGAGTCTACCGCCTTCTGCACACTACTGAAGTTTGCGCACCCCTTGAGATCAACAGTCAGGACCAGCGCCACGTTCTGCTCTGAAGCGATTCGAGATACCAGTCTCGATGCATTGCAGTCTACCTTATGCCGCCTCCTGTGGTGGTGATGGCTGTGATGGTGGTGGCGGTGACCCCAATATGCTGATTCCTTGAGTAGAGAGACGAGGTCATCGACAATGGTGCTAGAAGTCTCGTCACTTATACTAGTAGTAGCTTCATAGGGGGGAGGAGGAAGTGTGACGAAAGCGACCAGAATGGAGACGAGAGCAATGCAGATGGCTGAAGTCAGTAAGATGGGCTTGCCGAACCTCCACATGGTGATGTTGGTGGGGGGATGGACCATCCTATGCTCTCTTCTGAATGAGTAAAGGGAGGTTGAGTTCGGGTTTTTATATGGTTAGTTAGGGCGGTCGAGACGTCGACGACAAGGAATGTATGTGCTCATGATACATACTTTGTATGATTGCAATTGAGCATTAAGAGAGAGGTAGTGGAGTCTCCTTTGGTAGCATGGAGAAGAAGATTATGGTGATGATAGAGTTCCTTCAATGGAAAGGATGAAGACTTTCATTTGAAGCATGGCTAACTAAATTAAGTAATAGGTGTGGAGGAGGAATGTTCTGTATGATGAAATTCTTTAGTTGCCATGCCCACAACATTCTGATGATGATGATCTTGTTTCTTGACAACATTCTGCACAGTTCCCCTCATAATCAACATAGATTTTGTTATGGTATGAAGGTGACCTACAGCCTCAAAAGTACACACAAGTGAATAGTTTGTCTTCAAGGAAAGATATGTGCACGAAGTCAGCTCAGGTCCCTTATGATGATACTTCAAGTTGGGGTATTATATATGACGATGACTCTCTTAGAGAATGCACCAGTAGTGCTTCTGGGGACCAGCAATCAAGGCAAGGGATTTCGTCCAACACTTTTTCAAATTTTTTTTTTTTATTTCGTTACTGATGATAAATTTGTTTTCATCTATTAAACTTGTAAGCAAAGAGACCACTAAATCTAAGGCTCTTACAAAACTTAAAAGCATAGTTTGCAATATCAACAGATAGTGATAAAGTTTGGCATATCTAGCTTCAATATTGTGTGATACCGATACTGATCGATACCGATGTTGGGGTCTCTTTCCCCAATCAATTTAGCGGAAAAAAATTGAACGAAAAAGACCAATCAACAAGGATATAAAAGCATGTAAATAAAAAAAATGTATTTATCACATATAAACTAATCAGTAAGGATTACTATTATTTCATTCGATTTTAAAATTGTTAAGAAACTGCACATAAAATACTTAAATTTATATATATATATATATATATATATATATATATATATATATATATTTAAATTTTTAATAAATTTTTTATACTAAAAAAAATCTTATACTCCGATCAGAAACCGTTGAATATTGTCGGTCCCGATACTCATAGGAAGGGATGCTGATACACATACCGTAAACCTTGCTTAAAAGTCAACTAATCATAAGATGAGTGAAGATTTAGTGATACTACCAGTTTTCACTTGGATATGTGTATGTCGTCCCATCAAGATTATGTGATTCTCTTGTCTTGATGATTTAGTGATAATCTAACAGTTTTCACTTGGCAATAATGCTAAGTTTACTACCAAATGCTTACAACCTTCTTACAATCCTCTATTCCCCCTGCTATGTGGGCCACAACCAACTCCACCTCTCCCTCCAATGAACGGCTGTCACGTGACGGCCACCCGGACATCCACCGGATCACACCTCTCCTTCCTCCTCCAATGGACGGCTTCACGTGGACGTCATGTGGCCGCCATGTGACGGTTGTAAGAGGGTTGTAGACATTTGGTTATAGTCATAGCATAGCCCTTTCACTTGGAGATATGTGTATATCGTACCATCAAGATTGTGACTCTCTAGCCTTGATACTCTCATTTTCACTTGCTTTCTAGCGGGGATCTTGTGACATTCAAAAAAATCCTCAACCACCACAATACTTAGGACCTTGTCAATTCATTTTAAATTATTGAAGGAACAGTCATGTTCATTTTGGATGCAAAAATTTTACTATGGAGCATCAAAGTTTAATTAAATAGCAGAGAAAGAAACAAATTTGTTAAATTTATTAGTAAAGAACAGAAACATCCTTATTTAGAGCATTTTAATTCTATACATGATTAAAAATAATAATATATATATATATATATATATCCTATGAAAATGGTTTTAGTAACGACATTTTGAAGATTTTGTTTTAAGGTTTTGTTTTTTAATGATAAAATAAAAACGTCCCTACTTATTTATTTTTAGTTTTTGGGCCTAAAAAAATAGTAAAAACGTCCATAGAATAAAAAATTTCAAGTTTTGTTATTATTTTATTTTCTTTTTTTAGCCCGAAAAAGAAAAACATTTGATATATACGTTGTTACAGAAATGGTTATAGTGTTGTGGTCAAACTTGTTAGCTTTGCTTGAGCAAAAGCTCAATTTTCTTCTTTTCTTTAGTCCCACATCGGATGGGCCAACCCCTCCTTGTGTACATATATTAGTTCCTCTTCTTTGCTTTCTTAAAGTTGTTGTGTCGGGAACCCCTTGGGCCACATGCGCGCGCCGCCTCCCGGCCCGGCTCGGCTCGGTTCGGTTCGACGCACGTAACGGGTGCGGTACGCGCCCACATCTGCGGGCGCCGAATGCCGATTCGATTTCTCTTCGATTTCGGGCTGAGACCATAAAATTCTTTTTGCTCCTCTTCATTTTTTTCGTTTAATATTTTGAACATTGGAAAATTAATTTTTTTCGTTACTATTTAATTTTGAACCGTTAATACATTTTGTGTTCAGGTTTATTCTCCATGTGTCTGTGTAACGGCTGAATTAATAGAAAATTAATTCAGACCGTTACATATTGGATGGAGTATTATATATGAATGGTTTTCTTTGTAAACGAAATCAGATATTGTTTTCTCCAGAAACTTGCTGCCAACATATTATTCAGTCCATCCATTCTTCGTCGTTTCGCTCGTCTCCAAGCTCTGGGCAGAGCTAAGTCCTGGTCATTCTCTTCGAGTCGTGTGCGGCGACGAGATACCGGTAGTGCGGGAGTTTTACCACTAGGAGCTTCGGGAAACGTCTGCACACAGATCCCGAATCAACTCTTAGGGCAGTGCTTCGTGCACGACTTTCCCATAGACCGGTAACATCAGTCTATTTTTATTTTTATTCACAAAGTTTTTAATAAGAAAACGACAAATTTTTCTAACAATCTAAGAGTTGATTCGTATGTTAGAATTGTTCATCTAAATCTTGTTAGAAAGCTTCAGAAATATTGTTAATATACCATTATTTATTCTCTGCTAAAGAAAATTAAAAATTAACCGTTTATTATATATATATTTCTCATCTGTTAGGTTAATATTTGTTGCCTATTCTTGCTACATAAACGAAATTTTTTTTTTGGGCATTGTTTAATTCATAATATTGTAGCATAGTTGATTAATAAATTTTCTGGACCAATATTGTTAAGTTGCAGTAGTTTAATTTTTTTTTTCTAGAAAATTCAATTTGCTTAATATTTACCATAGCAAATAATCATATTTAATATTTATTTTTTGATCATAAGTTGATTCAATTTGCTTAAAAGTTGTTAAGTTGATTCAATTTGCTTCAATTTGCTGGACCAATATTGTTAAGTTGATTCAATTTGCAATTTTCTGGACCAATATTGTTAAGTTGATTCAATTTGCTTAAAAGTTAATAGTTACTGTAGCAATTTGCTTCATTTCCTCAATTGATTTATTTGTTTACTTATCAAGTTGCTTACTATACTGTCAAATTACAAATTTGCTTAAAGTGTTTTAAAAAATTGTTAGCACATTTGATAATTTTGTCAATTACAATATTTTTATCACAAAATTTCTTTCAATTATAACATAAATAATCACTTAGTATTTTTTAAAGCAATCTAGGAACAAAAAAATAGTTTAGTAAAAAAAAATTGCAAATAAAATCTTCAAATCTAAAGTTTCAAAGTAGAGGCAAACTCGGGCACAAGCCGAAAGGGTCCTTCTGTCAACCGGGTGTAAATAGTCCTAAGTGACACGGTACTTAAGAGTCTTCGGACCGCCGCTAGCTGGGAACCGGCCCCTACAGCTAACCTGAGTTGATCAACACTTGAAAAACTAAAGACTTTAAGATTGAGTAGCAAAGACCACCTAAACTATTATCTTAGACATTGTTATTAAATAAATTTATATTTTTTCAGACTGCAAACATGACTGGTAAGGAGGAATCCTCTACTGCAAAATCTGTTAAGTTTGATGGCTCATACTTTAAAAGATGGCAGAGCCAAATAAAATTTTGGCTCACGACCTTAGGACTTATTTCAGCCATTGATGGGTCCACGCCTATCACAAATGATTCTGATGGTACTGAGGCTGACATAGGAGTGTCCACCTCCTCGAAACCAAAAATCCTAAAGAGATAGACTTTCACTGCTTTCATAGAATTCTAAGCGCATTATCTGAATCCTTGTATAATATATTTTTTGAATACAAGAGCGTTAAAGAACTTTAGAAAGCCTTGGAAGATGAATATGGCTGTGATGATGCCGGAATAGAAAGATTTAATTCTTCAACTTTTAATAGGTATTTTATGGTAGATAACAAGCCAATGAATGACCAGCTCCATGAATTCCAAGAATACCTTAGGCATATTCAAGCCAAAGGCACATCTTTCTCAAATGAGCATAAAATAACATGCCTAATAGACAAGTTACCTCCCTCTTGGTCTGATATTACTAAGGAACTTATCCATACACAAGAAGATCTTACCTACAATCAAGTCCTAAAGAAAATTAGAACCGAAGAACAAATTAGATTGAGGTCTGTAAACTCCCTGATTTTCAAGAATTTTTAATTTGGAATTTTTCTTAATTTTCTGTATTTTTCTGGAATTTTTCTCTAATTAAACTAAGGTTCTTTAATTATTAAATGATTTTTAAATGATATTTAATAATATTAAAATATTATAAAAATTATATTTTCTAATGTAAAATTAAAAACCGGACATAGGGTAATTTTTCGAGAATTTATTGGACCCCGGATGGATTTTTAAAGCCTTAAAAACTATTAATTTAAATAAACCAAATTAATTAAATTCGGTTTACCCGAACCCAATATTAAACCGAACCGGACCGGCCGGTCTACCCGAACCGGCCCAACCCCCTTAGCGAGTCGGATCCGGGTCAGACCCGACCCGCTTAGACCCGGACCCGCCCGAAACCCAAAAACTTTCCCTCTTCCAACCCGACGCCGCTCCGGCAGTCCGCCGCCTCGCCTCCTCTTCCCGCAACCGACCTAGCCGCTCCGGTTACCCGAACGGCCGTCGCCGGCTGCTCCTCTTCCCCAGCCCTCCGTCTCCCATAACCGATGCCGGACAGCCTATTCCTCTCCCTCTTCATCACTATATAAACCTAGCCGCCCGGGAGCTCCGCCCCTAGACCTCACCGGAGCCCCTGCCTCCTTCCTCCTTATCCCGCAGCGATGCCCTCGACTCCGCCGGATCTCCCAGCCCCTGCGCCGTCTCCTCCGTCCACCGTCCTCTAGAACCTCCCGAACCGCCCGGCTCCTCCTCCAACGCCTCGCCTCTGCTGCTACCGCCTCTCCCGACTTCAGAAGCAGCCTTCCGCCGCGTCCAGCACCACCCGGCGACATCGCCCGACCCGCTGACAACCCCGCCGCACCTCCAGAACCTCCTCCCTCTTCTCCTCCCTCCGATTGAGATCATCCCGTCTTCGAACCCGACTCCAGCGACTTCCGCCGCCCTCCAGCACCAGGTCCGGCCGCCCACGAGCTCGCCGACCTCCCCAGACCGACTCCGGCGACCCCTCAGCTGTCCAGCAAGCTTTCGGTGACTCGGACACGACACAGAACCTGTGCCCTAGCCAGGACACGGCCGGACACGTTCAGGACACAGAAGACTCGACTCGAACACGCGTGAATCAGACTTTTTGAGCCTTGTTCAGGTACTCATAACTTTCTCCTCGCTACCCCAATTTCTATTCCGTCAGTTGTATCGCATAGCCTGCATAACCCCTTCGGTGCACGTGCAAACCGCTTGGTGCATCGCGACTTGTGGTGATCGCGAACCGCGATCCAAAAACAGGAAAACCAACGCCCTGTTTCACCCCGGAACTGAGTACGTCCCGCCAAACGGGACGACTTGGTCGCGTGCGGTCTTCACCGATACGTGCGCGTCGTTGATACGGATGTGCGGGATTTCGCAGAAGTTGATTCGGATGTGCGTGAACACCGAAATCAACGCGTATCCGCCGACAATGCCCCGTATCCGACCTTTCTGAATCTCGCTGTAACTTAGTGTACACACGTCGGATCGAGACAAAACTTGCGCCATCGGACTCGTAGCAATACGCTGGTCCTGTGACCCAAGTTTGGTTCGATTTTGAGAACTTTGACAAAATCGCGTGTCGTGGGCCCCACAGGCTCCACTTGACGGGCAATTTTTTGATCGGCTCATCGGAATCCAATTCTGGAAGTTCCGTTGGGTTCGTATCATCGTTTCTGACCTGTTGACACTAAGTTGGACAAATTTGGAGACCTTTGACCATGACATATTTTTCCGTGCAAAGCGGTCCACATATGGACCCCGCCTTGACCTGAAAATGTCTTTTTCGTTCCTGTGTCCAAATTGGACTTAAGGAAAAGCATTTCTAGCTGATTAATATTTTATGGATCTGATGGTGATATCTATTTCAGCAACTGGAGTACTCCCTGCAGAACCCACGGAAGTCAGAGCTACAATTGGAGCCGGAACCCCAGGCAAGTGTACCTTGCCAACTTGCAGTCTTTGATACATATTACTTGGACTTAATTATAAACTGTTGTATATGCTTAAACCTAGGACCGTGTGACTTACTTAGCGTCCGATTAATAGTCGGGTGCCAACTCCGTACACGGTGTTGTGTACGTCATCTAGAGATGGACATTCGTGACCCTTTATATTCTCGTACTTGCATTATCAAGTACGTCGTACCCAGGACACCTGACACGAATCATGAGACAGAATCTTCCTGAAATATTCAAGGTGATTCTGTGTAGGTTGCAGGATTGACATAGACATTATATTCCTAGACATTATATGACTTGCTGCATTAGTTTTGATCTTGCGTGTCATGGACATGAGACGTGTGATTATATTGGGTGGGGAGAGACACACAGGCTACAGGCTGATTATATATATATAAAATCCATAGTAAACACATAGTAAAACTCATAGTAAACTCCGCTACCGGATCCCCGACACAGAGCTTGTAGTGGTATCAGCCTAAGTTCTAGTGTTGCTCTCAACTTGCATTTCACATAGATGGTTGTATAGTTTACCATATTATTTCATTTATTGCTGCACTGCATTTATTTTGGCATGAGCTTTCTTGTACCTTGCTATGTCCCCTGAGGATCTGGATCCGGATTATGTCCCCAGGATTAGCAGACGAGGTCTATCCAGAGGTATACGGAACATAAGCACTTCTCGGAACAGTACCAGACCCTGAGGACGAGGTGATCGCTGAGGACTTCTCCTGAACATCTGCTTCTCCATGCTCAGTTATTATGGCAAACAGACTCTCTTTCCTGTTTAATTAAACAATTGTAACAGACTTTATATCGGGTTGTTCCCCGAATTACTTTGCTGAGACTGGATATTTGATTTACTTTCCTTATTGTTGTTGATCTTATTATCTTTTGTGTGGATGAGATTAGTTCTGACTTATTGTTGAAGACCTTATATTACATCTTAAGTATGCCCCGATGGATCCATTAAATTGGGTTTGTCCATCGGTGCGTACTGCTGGCCATTGCCACGTGTCTAGTCCCTTGGTATTTTGGAACTGGGGCGTGACATGGTTTTTGTGGTGGCCCATGCAGGTCAACGATTAAATTGTTCGGTTTTAACTTAGGGACCGAACAGGCCTGCACTAAGATAGGATAAGTTTTTAGGATCTCAACCACTTGCTTGAAAACGTTCTTGATATCTGTATCGTATTCGAATTAATTTTTGACTTGCATCTTGCCTTGAATCCTGTGCGCTTCTTATATTTTATTTTTGATGCAGAGTAATGGATCCAAGAAGCGGAGACGAGAATCCCTTGAGTACACCACACGATGCTGTGGTTACTTATGATGAAGGAGTGACACCCGAAGACCGAGGATAATCTTCTCAAAACAATCAAGCGGGCCAGCATACTTCCAGGTTCCGGCGTGATGATATCTCGCCGCCTCCGCAGTTCGTTCCACCGATGCCCGTATTCCCACAAGGGCAACCTATAGACGGGCAGCAGATATTTCAAATGATCTACGCAATGATGCAAGCCCAACAGCAAATTCATCAAGAGACTCAGCGTCACGAGGCGGAGTATTTGAGGACAAGCCTAGTAACCGCCTTGGAGCAGGCGAACCCACAAGCTAGGCGACCAGCGACGGGGTCTATCACCGATTTCCGTCAACTCAAGCCCCGTACCTTTTCGGGCAAAGAAGGACCAACCGAAGTTCATGAGTGGCTCACCAACATACAACACCAGTTGGAAGCAGCTGAACTTCCAAGAGAACGTTGGATGACCGCCGTTAGAATGCAGTTGACGGACAATGCTCATCACTGGTGGCTATCTGAAGAGACCCGGCTCGGACCAGACCGAGTCACTTGGGAAGAGTTTTCCAGACTCTTTCAGGAGATGTACATTCCGGCTATCGCTCGATCAGAACTTCGGGATAAGTTCAATCGCCTCACTCAGAGCAGTATGACAGTGGAGGAGTACAACGCAGAGTTCATTCGTCTAAGTCGCTTTGACCCTACTTTGATCCCGACGGAAGAAGAGAAGGCTGAGAAGTTCTTTGACGGACTAAACTTCGAGCTGCAGAGACTCATCGGATCCGTCGCACCTACCTCTTACTCGGACGTTCTCGCTGCAGCCCGATGCATGGAACGCATCACCAGAAGAGAGACCAGTCTGAAACGGTCTTCCACATCAGCCAAAGCACCACAAGAAGAAGCTGCAAAGAGACCTCACATACACCAGCCACCCAGAGCCTCTCCGCAGACATTACCTACATGTCAATACTGTGGCAAGGTAGGCCATATTGAGAAGGACTGCAGACGTAAGTTGGGATTGTGCTTGATTTACGGAACCAATTAACACTTAGCCAAGGATTATCCTTATCATCGAGGAGGAGCACCAAGGGCAAACCAACAAGCTCTACCAGCATCAGGAGGGTATCAACCAAGGCCACCCTTGGCACCACAAGCAGCACTCTTCCAACAGGCCCAGCAACAGCAGAGGAATCCACCACAAGGACGCGGACAAGCCTTCACGATGACCTTGGAAGACGCGCAGAACCATGGAGTAGCTAATGCGCGTAAGTTTTTATAGTTTTTTGTTTCTAGTATTGCTTTACTTCGTGCCTGCTGGTTCGTGACCTTAGACTTAACCTGACTTGCTAATTATATATAACCTAGTGATAACCTAAATAATTTTGAACTTGCTAAATAACTTAGAATGTTATAAATGATAACCTGATAAGTTTTTAAAGGATAAAACCGGTTTTCTAAAACTGTAATTTTCTAGATTTCCTTTATTCGGAAAATTTCATAACTTTTAATGCTTAGGGAAATAATTTTTCCTAGGTGTTACTCTCAACCTTGATTCTCCTTGATTTTTATGTGCTTCGAACAATATTTGCAACGGTGTCATCTCTGTTGATCGGTTATTCTTTGATTGCGAGGACACAATCCTCTTAAGGGGGGTAGATTGTAAACCCCCTGATTTTCAAGAATTTTTAATTTGGAATTTTTCTTAATTTTCTGGAATTTTCTGAAATTTTTCTCTAATTAAACTAAGGTTCTTTAATTATTAAATAATTTTGAAATAATGTTTAATAATATTAAAATATTATGAAAATTATATTTTCTAGTGTAAAATTAAAAACCGGACATAGGGTAATTTTTCGGAAATTTATTGGGCCCCGGATGGATTTTTAAAGCCTTAAAAACTATTAATTTAAATAAACCAAATTAATTAAACCCGGTTTACCCGAACCCAATATTAAATCAAACCGGAACGGCCGGTCTACCTGAACCGGCCCAACCCCCTTAGCGGGTCGGATCCGGGTCAGACCTGACCCGCTTAGACCCGGACCCGCCCGAAACCCAAAAACTTTCCCTCTTCCAACCCGACGCCGCTCCGGCAGTCCGCGGCCTCGTCTCCTCTTCCCGCAACCGACCTAGCCGCTCCGGTTACCCGAACGGCCGTCGCCGGCTGCTCCTCTTCCCCATCCCTCCGTCTCCTATAACCGATGCCGGACAGCCTATTCCTCTCCCTCTTTATCACTATATAAACCTAGCCGCCCGGGAGCTCCGCCCCTAGACCTCACCGGAGCCCCTGCCTCCTTCCTCCTTATCCCGCAGTGCTGCCCTCGACTCCGCCGGATCTCCCAGCCCCTGTGCCGTCTCCTCCGTCCACCGTCCTCCAGAACCTCCCGAACCGCCCGGCTCCTCCTCCAACGCCTCGCCTCTGCTGCTACCGCCTATCCCGACTTCAGAAGCAGCCTTCCGCCGCGTCCAGCACCACCCGACGACATCGCCCGACCCGCTGACAACCCCGCTGTACCTCCAGAACCTCCTCCCTCTTCTCCTCCCTCCGATTGAGATTATCCCGACGTCGAACCCAACTCCAGCGACTTCCGCCGCCCTCCAGCACCAGGTCCGGCCGCCCACGAGCTCGCCGACCTCCCCAGACCGACTCCGGCGACCCCTCAGCTTTCCAGCAAGTTTTCAGCGACTCGAACACGACACAGAACCTGTGCCCTAGCCAGGACACGGCCGGACACGTTCAGGACACAGAAGACTCGACTCGGACACGCGTGAATCGGACTTTTTGAGCCATGTTCAGGTACTCATAACTTTTTTCTCGCTGCCCCGATTTCTATTCCGTCAGTTGTATCGCGTAGCCTGCATGACCCCCTCGGTGCACGTACAAACCGCTCGGTGCATCGCGACTTGTGGTGATCGCGAACCACGATCTAAAAATAGGAAAACCAACGCCTTGTTTCACCCCGGAACTGAGTACGCTCCGCCAAACGGGACGACTTGGTCGTGTGCGGTCTTCACCGATACGTGTGCGTCGTTGATACGAACGTGCAGGATTTTGCAGAAGTTGATTCGGATGTGCGTGCACACCGGAATCAACGCGTATCCGCCGACAACGCCCCGTATCTGAACTTTCTGAATCTCACTGTAACTTAATGTACACATGTCGGATCGAGACGAAACGTACGCCATCGGACTCGTAACAATACGCTGGTCCTGTAACCCAAGTTTGGTTCGATTCTGAGAACTTTGACAAAATCGCGTGTCGTGGGCCCCATAGGCTCCACTTGACGGGCGATTTTATGATCGGCTCATCGGAATCCAATTCTGAAAGTTCCATTGGATTCGTATCATCGTTCCTGACCTGTTGACACTAAGTTGGACGAATTTGGAGACCTTTGACCCTGACACATTTTTCGGTGCAAAGCGGCCCACATATGGACCCCACCTTGACCTGAAAATGTCTTTTTTGCCCCTGTGTCCAAATTGGACTTAAAGACAGGCGTTTCTAGCTGATTAATATTTTCTGGATCTGATGGTGATATCTATTTCAGCAACTGGAGTACTCCCTGCAGAACCCACGGAAGTCAGAGCTACAATTGGAGCCGGAACCCCAGGCAAGTGTACCTTGCCAACTTGCAGTCTTTGATACATATTACTTGAACTTAATTATAAACTGTTGTACATGCTTAAACCTAGGACCGTGTGACTTACTTAGCGTCCGATTAATAGTCGGGTGCCAACTCCGTACGCGGTGTTGTGTACGTCATCTAGAGATGGACATTCGTGATCCTTTATATTCTCGTACTTGCATTATCAAGTACGTCATACCCAGGACACCTGACACGAATCATGAGATAGAATCTTCCTGAAATATTCAAGGTGGTTCTGTGTAGGTTGCAGGATTGACATAGACATTATATGACTTGCTGTATTAGTTTTGATATTGCGTGTCATGGACATGAGACGTGTGATTACATTGGGTGGGGAGAGACACACAGGCTACAGGCTGATTATATATATATAATCTATAGTAAACACATAGTAAAACTCATAGTAAACTCCGCTACCGGCTCCCCGACACAGAGCTTGTAGTGGTATCAGCCTAAGTTCTAGTGTTGCTCTCAACTTGCATTTCACATAGATGGTTGTATAGTTTACCCTATTGTTTCATTTATTGCTGCACTGCATTTATTTTGGCATGAGCTTTCTTGTACCTTGCTATGTCCCCTAAGGACCTGGATCCGTATTATGTCCCCAGGATTAGCAGACGAGGTCTATCCAGAGGTATACGGAACAAGAGCACTTCTCGGAACAGTACCAGACCCTGAGGACGAGGTGATCGCTGAGGACTTCTCCTGAATATCTGCTTCTCCATGCTCAGTTATTATGGCAAATAGACTCTCTTTCCTGTTTAATTAAACAATTGTAACAGACTTTATATCGGGTTGTTCCCCGAATTACTTTGCTGAGACTGGATGTTTGATTTACTTTCCTTATTGTTGTTAATCTTATTATCTTTTGTGTGGATGAGATTAGTTCTGACTTGTTGTTGAAGACCTTATATTACAGATTAAGTATGCCCCGATGGATCCATTAAATTGGGTTTGTCCATCGGTGCGTACTGTTGGCCATTGCCACGTGTCTTGTCCCTTGGTATTTTGGGACTGGGGTGTGACAAGGTCTAAGCCTAAGACTGAATCTAAAGCTAAGGTAAACCTTGTAGAAGGCCAAGAAAAACCCAAATCTAATTTTTATTATAAATCCAAAAAAAATTCTTCAAGAAGAAGAAAAACTTTCAGTCTAACCACCAAAACCATCATCACCAAAACCATAAACCTAGAAACTTCAGTCAGACTCAGGATCAAAAGAGATTTTATTTTGTGTGTGGTAAAATAAACCATATGGCCACCAACTGCTACCATAGGAAGAAGGAAGTTGTCCAGACCTCCTACAAAGGAAAGGGCTCAGTTAGACCAGAAGCGAACATGCTTCACAAAGGTTCTTCGAGTTCCTTCAGGACTGTAAGCTTTCAACCCTTTATTAACCTCTCTTACCATTCTGATGATTGGTGGTTGGATTCTGGAGCTAATATTCATGTTTTGTTTGATCGCTCCTATTTTTCAAACTATCAGAAATCAAGTAGAGGAGGTGTGACCCTAGGAGATGGCTCAACGGCACAAATTATTGGAAGAGAAAAAGTTGACCTGAAGATGACATCAGGAAAAATCTTAACTCTTCATGATGTTCTTCATGTGCCATCTGTCAGGAGAAACCTTGTTAGTAGATCCCTTCTTGTAGCCTCAGGATACAAAATTGTAATAGAAGCAAATAAAGTAGTATTTTCTAAGCATGACTCCTTTATAGGAAAATGCTTTGTAAAAGACGGTCTTTTCATTTTAAGCACAATGAATAAAATTTCTGATTGTTCTCTCATTGTCTCTAATATAGAATCTTCAAATGTTTGGCATGGCAGACTAGGTCATGTGAACCTAGGTTCTATTAAAAGAATGATGACTTTAGATCTTATTCCCAAGACTCCAATAGATGACAAACACAAATGTGAGATTTGTGTTCAAGCCAAACACATTAAATTACCATTCAAATTTGTAGAAAGAAATTCTGACCTTCTAGAACTTATCCATAGTGATGTATGTGACTTAAATAGAATTTTGACCAGAGGTGATAGAAAATACTTTGTTACGTTTATAGATGATTATTCAAAGTATTGTTATATCTACCTTCTCAAAACCAAAGATGAAGTTCTAGATAAATTTAAGGTCTACAAATCTGAAGCTGAGAATCAATTAGAAAGAAAGATTAAGATCATTAGATCTGATCATGGTGGAGAATATACCTCAAACGAAATGATTAACTTCTGTGAAGAACATGAAATAATTCATGAGGTAACTGCTCCATATTCACCTCAGTCTAACGAAGTTGCTAAACGCAAGAACCACACTATGTTAGATATGGTGAATGACATGCTTCTCAGCTCTAGTGCTCGTGATAACTTGTGGGGAGAAGCCCTTTTAACTGCCTGTTATATTCTTAATAGGATTTCTAGTAAGACAAAAGATAAGACTCCCTATGAGCTTTGGAAAGGTAGAGATCCTAGGACTAATTACCTTAGAGTTTGGGGATGCCTTGCTAAAGTCAAAATTTCCGAACCTAAAAAGAGGAAGATTGATCCCAAGACTATAGACGATATTTTCATAGGATATGCCTTAGACAGCTATGCCAATAGATTTCTAGTGACTCACTCAGAAGTAAATAAAATCTCTAACAATACCATTATAGAAGCAAGAAATGCAGTTTACTTTGAAAATATATTTCCTTTTAAGGATAGAAGTTCAATCTCTTCCTCCATACCCTCTACTAGTTCTCATGTCCAAATACTGAGCTCATAATCTGAACAAGACTTAGAACCTAGACGGAGTAAAAGGAATAGAATTGAAAAAAAATTAGGAGAAGGATTCTTCACCTTTTTGATAGAGGGTGATCCCTCAACTTATGAAGAAGCAATATCGTCTCCTGATGCTCCCTTTGGAAAGAAGCCATTAATAGTGAATACAACTCCATCATGGAGAATAACACTTGGTTTCTAACAGATCTACCTTTAGGCAATAAACCAATAGGTTGTAAGTGGATTTTCAAGAAGAAACTCAGAGCCGATGGTACTATAGAGAAATACAAAGCTAGATTAGTTGCTAAGGGGTTTACCCAGAAGAAAGTGTTAGATTATTTTGATACCTACTCTCCTGTAGCTAGGATCACATCCATTAGAACTCTCTTGGTCTTAGCATCCATTCATGATATGCTAATCCATCAAATGGATGTAAAGACAGCATTTTTGAATGGAGATCTAGAGGAAGAACTTTATATGGACCAACCTGAAGGTTTTATTGCTAAAGGTCAAGAAAAAAAAGTTTGTAGACTAGTAAAGTTTGCAGACTAGTAAAATCCCTCTATGGCTTGAAACAAGCTCCCAAACAATGGCACAATAAATTTGACAAAGTAATTTGTGAATATGGTTTCTTGTCAAATGAGTATGACAAATGTATATACTCTAAAGGTACATGTAAAAGTTGTGTCATTTTATCCTTGTATGTAGATGACATCCTTATCCTAGGTTCATCACTGGAATTGATAAATATTACAAAAAACTATTTATCTAGCCAGTTTGATATGAAAGACCTAGGAGAAGCCAACTTAATTTTAGGAATGCAAGTGACCAAAGGCAAAGAGGGTTATACTCTATCTTTAGCACATTCAATTGAAAAAATGCTAAAAAAGTTTGAGTTATTTGATAAGAAACCTGTCCTTACTCCTTATGACAGCAGTATTGTACTAAAAAGAATGAAGGATCACCTTTGGAACAACATAAATATTCACAGATGATAGGCTCCCTTATGTATATAACAAACAGGACAAGACCTGATATTGCATTTGCTATTGGGAGACTAAGTAGATATACCAGTAACCCAAATCAGTCACATTGGACTGCCTTGGATAGGGTATTTAGATACCTCAAGGGCACCCTAGATTATAAACTTCATTTTTCTAGGCACCCTGATATCATAGAAGGTTATTCAGATGCAAACTGGGTAACTGACTCACATGATATAAAATCTACTACTGGATATGTATTTACTCTAGGAGGAGATACAATCTCCTGGGGCTCTTGTAAGCAAACTATCATAGTTAGGAGTATAATGGACTCCGAAATGATAGCTTTAGATACAACTTGCACAGAAGCTGAATGGCTTAAAAATCTTATTATGCATATACCTGTTTCTCTTAGTCATGTTCCTGCAATTTGTATAAACTGTGATAATAAATCTATTATTGAACTACTAAAGCATGATTCTGTGAATGCTAAGATGAACAGGCACCTGAAGCTGCGCTTCAAGTCAATAAAAAGCCTATTAGGCAAATATGTGGTTCTTGACTATATAAAGTCAGAAAAGAACCTTGCAGATCACTTGACGAAGGGTCTGCCTAGGACTTTGATCCTAGAATCATCGAGAGGGATGGGGTTAAGCCCATAAGTTAGTCACCAGCAGTGGCAACCCAACCGAGTCTGACTGGAGATCCCAAGAAGCCAGTTCAATGGGTAGAAACAAGCTGAACTTAGGTGACTTTATGGAACACTGACTCGAGATTAAAGTCTCATTAAAATAAAGCCCAAGCGGCTATACATGTGTACAATGACTCCCCATCCCTATGGTGACAGTGTTCCTATGTGATATGGTTAGGATGGGATTAAACTCTTAATAGGTCCAAGCTGTAATGCTCGGTTGATTCATATCACCAACCATTAAGGACTTACCTATATGAGAGGTCGTGAAGGCCGCGACTATGGGACAGGGCGATCCCAGATAACTCTCATAAATGTGGAAAAGTGCGCATGGCCATTTAAAAGCGCCACCCGATAGACCAAGGACCTCTAGCGTACTATGTGTGCTATTTTTCTAAATCTAGTTCAAGAAGTCTGATTCAAGGCATAGTCCATCAAGCACTTCTTCAGATTAAGGCAATAGTCACTAAGTGAGATTCAAGGCTGTAGTCCATCTCATCTATGCACAGTATTTTACTGCCCAGATGCTCCCTCTCTCTCTCTCTCTCTCTCTCTCTCTATTTACTTCACACTTATCTCTGTTTCGGAACTTGACCTTTTGGGGGAGGGGGGGATTGTTAGCTTTGCTTGAGCAAAAGCTCAATTTTCTTCTTTTCTTTAGTCCCACATCGGATGGGCCAACCCCTCCTTGTGTACATATATTAGTTCCTATTCTTTGTTTTCTTAAAGTTGTTGTGTGGGAAACCTCTTGGGCCACACGCGCGCGCCGCCGCACGGCCCGGCTCGGCTCGGTTCGGTTCGGCGCGCGTAACGGGTGCGGGTATGCGCCCACATCTGCGGGCGCCGAATGCCGATTCGATTTCCTCTTCGGGTTCGGGCTGAGACCCTAAAATTCTTTTTGCTCCTCTTCATTTTTCATTTAATATTCTGAACGTTGAAAAAATAATTTTTTCCGTTACTATTTAATTTTGAACCGTTAATACATTTTGTGTCCAGGTTCATTCTCCATGTGTCTGTGTAACGGCTGAATTAATAGAAAATTAATTTAGACCGTTACATATTGGATGGAGTATTATATATGAATGATTTTCTTTGTAAACGAAATTAGATATTGTTTTCTCCAGAAACTTGCTGCCAACATATTATTCAGTCCATCCATTCTTCGTCGTTTCGCTCGTCTCCAAGCTCTGGGCAGAGCTAAGTCCTGGTCATTCTCTCCGAGTCGTGTGCGGCGACGAGATATCGGTAGTGCGGGGGGTTTTACCACTAGGAGCTTCGGGAAACGTCTGCACACAGATCCCGAATCAACTCTTAGGGCAGTGCTTCGTGCACGACTTCCCCAGAGACCGGTAACATCCGTCTATTTTTATTTTTATTCACAAAGTTTTCAATAAGAAAATGACAAATTTTTCTAACAAAACTCTCACCTTATGGCCTTGAAGGCCTAGTCTCGAATCCAGCTGTCACATAAATTTTAATATTATTTTAGTTTATTTATTAACAAATACAAAAGTTGAAAACGTCAATAGTACTGAAATTTTCAAGTTTTTTTTATTCTCTTCCAGTCGGGAAAAGTAAAACATATGATACTAATAACTTTGATATACTCTCACTTTAAGACCTTGAAGGCCCAGGCTCGAAACCAGCTACCACATAAATTTCAATATTATTTTGGTTTATTTATTTATTTGATATTAAAAAATTTTAAAACGTTGTTATTAAAAATGTTTTTTTTATAAAATAATTATTTTTTTTCTTTCACTCTTATAAATCCGAATAAAAAATTAAATAAAATGTCAAAATATCCTTAAGGTGTTTTTGGCAGTATATATTTTAAATTTTGTAGAGAATCAAAACATTCTTAGTAAAGATTTTTATGTTCTATACTGATAAATTTAACAAATTTTTCCTTTTTCTGCATTTTAATCAAATTTTAATGCTTTATACGAATTTTTTTGTTTTGGATGCAATCACTCTCGCTCTTGTGCTTCTTCGACTTCCTTTATAATCAAGAACTTCTATTATGATACTACCTAATAAAACGTAGCATGTTGTAGGGAGAGTTCTTGATAAGATGGGCGGTGTCATCGAGATGCCATTAGTATGGATGACGAGGGTAAACGACATTATCAAAACGTCATTGATAGGTTCATTGAGTCAACGGGATGAAGTTCTCTTGGACCAAAATTGACAAGGAAAGTTCTCATTTCTTGGACTTGTCTAACAGTCCACGGGATGAAGTTCTTTTTATAATAAGGAGGACACATGTTAGATACTAGTGCTATTTTCAGTACAAAATTATTTATATATTTAAACTGGATTTTTTTTTTGGATCCTCCTAGTCCATGGGACCCTGGACGATCGTCCTAGCTGTCCTGGGCCAGGACCGGTCCTGTTCATAAGCTTATGCTAAGTTTTCTTTTGGGTTCCGCTTTCTTTCATGACTTGACCTCGATTTTATTGGACTTGTTGTTATTGGACCATGTTAAAAATAGAGAAACTTATAGTAATTTATTAATATGAAGGCTATATCACTTTGAGTACAGAATGTAATTCCTCATTTTTTCCACTTCCACTAAATAGAATTTTCCATAATTTTATCAAGAAAATTTAGTATAATTAAAAATAAAAGTTACCTCATAGAAGTAATTTATTTTACAAATCATAATTGGTGTAACCCCCATGATTAAAGCTTGCAAATAGGAAATGAGTCAACATGCAAATATAGGATTCTTTTTGCAATAGGACAATTGATTTTTTTTACAATAGAATCAAATTTGACTTGGCCCACAACCGAGCTTATAACCTCACTCCCCTCCTCTGTATATAGAGGCCAGAGGAGAACCCTTTCTCCACCACCACCAGCCGCTCACCGCCTCCTCTTCCTTTCACTCCACCGTAACCTCCAACGAACTCTTTTCTACCGCCTCTTCGACCACCTCCTAGATACTTCGGGACGGTCCTAGAATCGTCTGACCACTGAGCTACCTGTCACCGACTCAATCCCTAACCGTCGACGACCCTAGGAGACTCTGGAAGCCTCTCATCCACCGCTTCACTCGACGGACCCAGAAGCATCCATGAGCTTCTCAGAGCTTCCACCGCCTCACTTGAGTCTAAATTGTTCACTTCCACCGACCTACTCCCACCGACTGTCTCATCGTCTATAAAAGGTGTGTAAAAGTGCGGGCCGGTTCGAAATCTGCCACGGGTTCGGTCCGGTCAAATTCGGTCAACGGACCGGTCCGCTCCGGTCTACTTCTTCCACGGATCCGGACTGGGTCGGAGGATCCGACCCGCAAGTCCGGTCCGTTCAATCCTTCGTTCGGGCCGAGTCAAATTCGGACGATCCGATCTGGCCGGTCCGGACCGGTCCGATTCAGATCCGGTTCGGCTGAAATTTAAATTATTATTTTTTTAGAATATAATCGTTTACCAAAATATTTTTAATTTAGTGACAATTTTTTGACCGTTTTTAAGAATATTTTGATCATTTTGCTAAAAATGATCAAAATATTCATTATAATAACTATTTTTTGAGGGTATTTGGAGTTATTTGGTCCCAAAAATTTTCTATAAATAGTCTATAATTTATGAAAAATAAACACAACAAAATTTCTTTCCACTTACAAATTTTTTTTTTTCTCTTAAAAAGTTTAGAAGTAAGGTCATTACAAAGTTTAGAAGCAAAACAATTACTGGAGTCCAACTTCTTTCCTCTCAACATATTTTTTTCGATTTTTTTTGGAGGCTTCTAGCATACGTTACAAGTAACTTTAATATTATAGGAAAAAAAAATTCTGATTTGAGATTTTTCTTTCCCTTCTCCCTCTCTCTCTCTCTTGGTAGAGAAGTAATTAATTTAGCTCTAATTTTTTTGATTTTTTTTTAATATGGATGGACAAGGTTCAAACCAATATTATGAAAATTATGATTATAATAATATGTTTGAAAATAATCATATTTTTGATTCTGTGCCACCGACACAAATGTCACCTTCTGAAGTTAGGAGTATGACCATAGCTGCAAATATTGCCAATAGAAAATAATCTTTTTTATGAAAATATTATACAAAAATATTTGTCACTGATAGTGAGGGCGCACCGGTTTTAGATCCAAAAGATCAAAAATCAATACCTAAAGCTGCGGAATGTAAGAAATGTAAGAGGGTTTACAAATAAAAAAATGATGGCACGGACACTTTAAAAAGACATTACGAAAGTTGTTATGACAAAGACACACTGTAGGCTACACAAACACAGCTAAGTACCGGTGGTCAAAGATTTTCTTGAGGTAACTTTACTTATTCTGATGTCCGTAACAAGACTGAGTTAGCAAGATATATGATATGTGAGGAACAACCTTTTACAATTGGTAAGATTGATTTCTATTATAAATATGCAAGTAATACCCTTAATCCGTGTTTTACTAAAGTTTCTAGCTCTACTGCTAGAGCAGAGGCTCTGAAAATTTTTCAAAAAGATAAGGCTGCTTTGAAATAAAGTTTTATGCATGTTAGTAAATTAGCTTTAACTTCTGATATATGGACTACTAAGCAAAATTATGCTTATATTATTATCACGTCACATTATATAGATACAAGATGGATGTTGCAAAAATACATCATTTGTCTAAGGCCTTTAGAATTTTCACATACCGACGCTGTAATTGGTGGCGCTATAATTTAATTTGTGCGTGAATATGATATTTACAATAAAATATTTTCGATTTCTTTTGATAATGCTAGTAATAACACTACTTCTATTAATGTTTTGAAAACACAATTTACGCATATGTTAGAAGGTAGACTTTTTTATGTTAGATTTGCTTGTCATATTATTAATTTGATTGTACAAGAATGTCTTGAATTCTTTCAACTAAATTTAGAAAATCTTAGATCATGTTTACATAGTTTGAACTCTACTGCAAGTAGACAACAAGCTTTTAAAATTTTATGTTCACAATATGGTGTTACTTTTAGGCGATTTGTTAAGGATGCACCACATAGATAAAATTTTATTTTTTTAATGTTGTAATCTTCCATTAAGTTTAAAGATGTTATTACACATTATTGTAATGCTAATCCTAGTTTTGATTATCAAGTAACTGAGAATGATTGGTTAATTGCTACTTATATTTTTAAAATTTTAGAATTATTTTACAATTCTACATGTATTATATCTGGAGTTTATTATCCAACTTCTCCTTTAGCTTTAACAGAAATTCTTAACATGTCTAATTTATTTTGTAAATATAGAAATATTTCTGGTTTTGATTATGTTTTTGTCAAAATCAAAGCCAAATTTAAAAAATATTGGGGTAATATACCTCTTCTATATTGTTTGGCTTCTGTTTTTTATCCTAAAATTAAATTAGATGGTGTATATATTTTATTAGACGATTTTCAGGAATATATGAGAGTTGACGTAGGTAGTTTGAAAGTAGAAATTATGGATGTTTTAGATAGTTTAATTATTTTATATGAAGAAAGAGTTGTATCCACCCGACCTGGTACAAACGTTCAAGGTAGTAGCTCTGGTTTTATGTCTAAATTATCATATGCTAAAATTGTACTGCAAAGAAAGAAACAAAAATAATCTTTCCCACCTACGCAAGAATTGCCCTTATATTTAAATTCCTACGAAGAAGATGAAGATGACTCTTTATCTTATTATTTAATTTTAGAATGGTGGAAGAGACACGAAAAAATGTATTATGTATTTTCTTCTATAGCACGAGATATTCTAATTATCCAAGTGTCCACGGTAGCATCAGAATCTTGTTTTAGTGCATGATTAAGGATGCTAAACCAGAAAAGGAGTCGGTTGCTGCCAGATATTTTGGAAGCTTGTGTCTGCGTTCAAGATTGGACCCATGCTGAACAAAGAACGCAAGACTCAAGAGATGAAAGTGTCGATATCTCAGAGCTGGACTCTGAATCTCTTACTATGGATGACGCTACTGAAGGAGGAGCTGAGCAATAAACTTCAATGAAAGACGGACGACGAATTTTTTTTAAAAGACTTATACATTTTTTTACAAACTTTATGCAAATAAAAAATTATTTACAAGTTTCTATTTTGTTTTGGTACTTAATGTTCTAATACATTTATAATTTTATTGTAATTAATAAAAGAAATTCAGCTTTTTCTTACTTAATGTTGTTAGTTGTTTATATTTAACTTCTTTATGTCTATATAAATAACTTCTGTAAATTTTACGTTATAAATTTATATTTAAATTAAAAAATAGATTTATACATTTTTTAGAAGTTATTCCAAAAAAAATTTAAATAAAATTCAACTTATAAATATTTAGATTTTAATTTATAATTAAATATTGATATAAATAAATTAAATAAAATTTCTAACAAATAAATTTATAAATTTCAAATTATACTAAACATATTATACTAAACATATAACTTATAAATTTCAAAAAACAATTATACTTAAAGTTATATAAAAAAATTCTAACAAATAACTTATAAATTTTAAATTATAAAAAAAATTACTTAGTAAAAAAAACCTATAAATTTTAACTTAAATTTATTAACATATAAGTTATATATATATATATATATATATATATATATATATATATATATATATATATATATATATATATTTATTTATTTATTTATTTATTTATTTATTTATTAACATATAAGTTTTATATATATATATATATATATATATATATATATATATATATATATATATATATATATATATATATATATATATATATATATATATATATATATATATAACATAAAAAAAAAAATTAAACCGGGCTGAATCAGCCTGACCGTGAACCAGCCCGGTCCCAGACCGGTTCGGCCCGGTCCTCCCCTAACCGGTTCATGGGTTGAAACACCCTGTTTTTTTTTATTTTTAAAAATAAATTTTCTGGATTTTTCGATAATTTTTATTTAATTATTAAAAATGTCCTTCAGGGATTAATATTTTATGGATTAAATTAAGTATTAAAATATTACAAAAAATATTTTTTTTGGTGTATTATTAATTATTGGATGATGTGTAATTTTTCTGGAATTTATTGGGCTCAAAAACTAATTTTAAATAGCTAAAAACTTTTTTTTTAACTAAACCAGCATTAAACCAAACCGAACCGAACCGGACAGATTGAACCGAACAAGGCTAAACCGAGCCGAACCGGACCCAACTGCCCAGCGGGTCAGATCCGGACCCGATAGCCAACGACCCGACCCGAACCCGTTAACCCCTCACCCGCTCCCCTCTCTCTCCCACGAACCCACGATCCCCCGCCCCTCCGCCTCCGGCGCACAACCGCCCCGCCATCACCACCCCGCATCCGCCCACGTCCCCCCTCCCGCTCCGGCCTCCCCGCTCCACCGCCTCCCCTTCCCTTTATAAACCCCCGAGCCCCATCACCGCCACCGCCATCTCCCCTTCTCTCCACCATCGCCACCCTCTCCACCCGACCTCCGCAGCCGACGAGTTTCCTTGCCACCGCCAACCCCGACGACGTCGACGCCGCCAGCAGCCGCAGCATAGCAACCCGCCTCTACCGCAGCTCCGCCGCCGGCGATCTCCGTCACCACGTAGTCGCCGCGCCGTCCTGTCACAAACAGCATACGCCATCGAGGTAATCGTCTTCCCGCGCGCGTAACTCCCTGTACGTTGTACCATTTTTTGTTCTGTCGAATCCTGTGCGAAGACTGCATGACCCTCTCGAAACCTCGTACAACTCGCTCGGGGTATCGCGTCCTGTGTCGATCGTAAATCGCAACGCAAAATCAGGAAAAAAACCCATTTCTGAAAATTCAGAAATTGGTCCCGAACTCGCAAGTTCACAACCGTTTTGCGTACAACCTGTTAACTTTTTCTAAAATCTACTTGAACAGTAATTTAGACCGTATAACCTAGTTTTAAAACCCTATTTTTGTTCAATTTATGGTGTTGTAGATTGTAATTTATTAGCGAGTGAAAATGACCAAAAACTTGGTTATTTAAAACCTATTTTTTCTCGGAACTGAGTGCGCCCCGCTAAACGAGGCGACTTGGTCATGTGCGAACTTCACCGAAAGGTGCGCACAGTTAATACGGACGTGTAGAATTTCCTGGAAGTTGATTTGGATGTGCGTGCACACCGGAATCAACGCGTATCCGTCGACAATGCCCCGTATCGGCCCTGTTCTGAAACTCGTTGTAACTTCATGTGTGCTCGTCGTTTCGAAATGAAACTTGCGACATCGGATTCGTAGCATTTTTTTGGCCCTGTGACCCAAGTTTGTTTCGATTCTGAGAACGTTGACAAAATCCAGGATCATGGGCCCCACGGCTCCACTTGACGGGCAATTTTATGATCGGCTCATCGGAATCCAGTTCTGGATACTCCGTTGGGTTCATATCATCGTTCTGGAGTTGTAAACACTAAGTTTGATGAATTTGGAGAACATTGTCTCTGGCACATTTTTCAGTGCGAAGTGGGCCACATGTGGACCCCACTTTGGCCAGAAATTGTCAATTTTGCCCCTGTATCCAAATTGGACTTATGGACAGGCAATTCTAGCTATTTGATATCTTCTGAGCATGATGGTAATGTTTATTTTAGCAACCGGAGGAGTACCTGCAGATCCCGCTGATACCAGAGCAGCAGTTAGAAACCAAACCCCATACAAGTGTACCTTGCCAACTTGCAGTGATTCCTGTTATAGTATTGTTTGAGTTTTTTGTACATATATATATACTCTTGATATAAATATTCAACCTAGGACCGTGTGGCATTGCTTAGCATCTGAATAACATTCGGGTGTCGACGTCGTACGCGGAGTTGTGTAGCGTCACCTAGATTGATATCGCGACCTTATATATCTTCGTGCTTGCATTATCAAGTACGTCATACCATAGGACACCTGACACTGTTCATGAGACAGAATCTTCCTGAGTTATTCATGGTGATTCTGTATAGGTTACAGGATTCGAGACAGACTTTTTATATCCAGAACTATCATATGACTTGCTGCATTAGATATGATCTTGCGTGACATAGACATGAGACATCGTGAACATGAGACATGTGATTACATTGGGTGGGGAGAGACTTACCATACTAAAGGCTGATTATATATATATATATATATATATATATATTATATTACTGGAGGTGCCTTAGACTCTGACATAGAGCTTTGGCACATTTACTGGCCCTTCGAGAAAATGCTGCAATGGGTTTTCCCGACACAGAGCCTATAGTAGTCTCAGCCTGAGTATGATTAATGCTCTCATCTGCATATTACATAGCTGGTTACATAGTTTAACCTATTGATTTATTTATTTTTGCACTGCATTATTTGGCTTGAGTTATTCTTGTACCTTGCTATGTCCTCTGAGGACATGGATCCGGATTATGTCCCCAGGTTTAGCAGAGGAGATCTATCCTGAGGTATACGGGACATGAGCATACATTAGAGCAGTACCAGAACCCGAGGACGAGGTCGTGCCATAGGATTTCTCCTGAGTATTGGCTTTGTATACTCAGTTATTTCTGTTTCTAGTTACTTTATTTCCTGTCTATTGAATTGATGTATCAAACTTATACTTGGGTTGTTCCCCGAGATACTTTTTATTGAGACTTGTTAGATTATACTTTATTTCGATTTTTCTGGCATTTGATCTGTGATTACCTTCTATGGATGAGATTAGAATTAGACTGTGACTTGTATCGTAGACCTATTTATTGTTGTTTACAGCTTAAGTACACCCTAATGGGTCCATTAAATTGGGTTTGCCCATTGGTGTGTGCTGTTGGCCATTGCCACGTGGCTAGTCCCTCGATATTTTGGGACTGAGGCGTGACATAGTTTTTTGTGGTGGCCTATGCAGGTCTACGACTAAATTGTTTCGGTTTTAACTAAGAACTGAGCAAGTCTGCGACAAAGATAGGATAAGTTATATGATCTCATCCACTTGATTGATTCGTTCTTGACTTCTATATTGACTTCAAAATAATTTATTGATTTGCATCCTGCCTTGATTCTTCTGTACGCTTCTCATAGTTTATTTTGGATACAGAGTAATGGATTCACAAGCATACGACGAGACTCCCGAGGGAACACCACAAGTTGCAGTGGTCACCTACGACGATGAAGTGACACCAGTGGGTGGAGGTCAATCAGCTCAACAAAGCCATCAAGCAGGTCGACCTACCTCAAGATTTCGGCGAGACGATATTCCACCACCGTCGTAGTTTCCTCTACAGATGCCTACCTTTCCACCAGGACAGCCTATGGATGGTCAGCAAATATTCCAAATATTCTGCACAATGATGCAAGCTCAACAGCAGATTCATCAAGAGGCTCAATGTCACGAGGCAGAGAATATGAGAAATAGCACAGTGACAGCACTGGAGCAGGCGAACCTACCAGCTTGACGGTCATCGACGGGCTCTATCACCGATTTTCTCCAACTGAAGCCCCGCACCTTTACAGGCAAGGAGGAGCCCACTGAAGTTCATGAGTGGCTCACAAACACTCAACATCAATTAGAAGCAGATGAGCTTCCAAGAGAGCGTTGGATGATTGCCGTCCGGATGCAGTTGACGGGCAATGCACATCACTGGTGGCTATCTGAGGAGAGATGGCTCGGACCAGACCGAGTCACTTGGGAGGAGTTCTCCAGACTCTTTCAGGAGATGTACATTCCATCTACTGTTCGATCGAAACTTCGGGACAAGTTCAATCGCCTCACTCAAGACAATATGACAGTGGAGGAGTATAATGCAGAATTTATCTGTTTGGGTCGCTTCGCCCCTACTCTGATTCCGACCGGAAGAGGAGAAGGCTGAGAAGTTCTTCGACGGACTAAACTTTGAGCTACAGAGATTGATCGGATCCATTGCACCTACTTCATACACGGACGTCCTTGCTGCAGCACGATGTATGGAGCACGTCACCATGAGAGAATCCAGCCTTAAGCGGCCATTCCCGTCGGCACCAGCCAGAGCACCACATGGAGAAGCTGCAAAGAAACCTCACCTGCATCAAGCACCACAGGGAGCTGTATCCAAATCCCTAACCCTTCCTACTTGTCACTACTGTGACAAGGTAGGCCATATTGAGAAGGAGTATAGACATAAATTGGGATTATGTTTAGCTTGCGGATCCAATCAACATTCAGTGAGGGATTGTCCTAAGCCTCGAGAAGGAGCACCGATAGCAAATTGACAAGCTTCACCAGCATCGGAAGGATATCAGCCGAGGCCACCCTTGGCACCTCGAGCAGCACTCTTCCAGCAGGCCCAACAACAGCAGAGGGCACCACCACAAGGACGCGGACAAGCTTATGCGATGACGATGGAGGACGCACAGACTCGTAGAGTAGCGAATGCACGTAAGATTTAAGTTAATCATAGCTATCTATTTCTAGTAATGCCATAGCACATGCCTGTTAGTTCATGACCTTAGCCTTAAACCTAGTATTTTGAACTTGTTAGTGATTGATAACCTAGTTTACCCAAGCTGTAGATTTTTGCTTTATCCAGATTTGTCACGACCCGCACCCGAAAATCGGGCATGGGCCGTGGGTACGTCCAGCCTACGCCACAGAATAGGCGGTAGAACGCTATAAAGGTCCATTCTAGGTCAACCATATCTATCTATATCTCACAGAAAAATTCGGCATGACCTCTCCAAAAGGAGGGCAACCACGCAATGTATATGTGAACTCTCAATCACAAAATCTAGGGGAAGAATAAAAGTACGATATGATATAAACAAAGAAACAGAACCAAGAGAGCAAGACAATATCCAAAATATACGGTCCAAGACCAAAATAGCTACAACATCTCACAACATCAAAAGAATAAGTACAATCATCCAAAATAAACCACTGGAAATAACCCAGGAAACCCACCTAGCTAACTAGGGTGCTAACGGCGTCTCCTCGGCGCACTCCTCCTCGGTCACGGGGTCACAACAGTCGTCAACACCCGGCCCGTAGAATGTCGGGCAATAGTCCTCAGGATCCTCTGGAAAAAATATGCCCAGTCAGGACTAGAGCAAAGTACATAACTCTGAAAGCAACTCCAAATGCATGGTAAGGTGTATATGATGAGCAATAGAAAAGTATACAAGATGCACAGGAAATAAATATATGCTGGAGCACAATAAGTAGCTGCAATATAAACTGGAGAACAATACAAGTAGTGGAAAAGTAACTGCAGGTGAGAAACATGAATACTAGCTAAGTGCCTTGAGCACAAGTTCGTTATGTGATCGGCTTAGGTTGCACATAAAAAATACTACGATAACTCCGTTATGCGTGAGTTGCATAACCGACATACACATGAATACTGTTTGGCTTTGATCATATAACCAACTCCTACTCCCCTCCCCCACTAATACCATTGGATCCAACCATAACACGCTACGTACATGATAATAGCTCGCGCACACGAAGGCGAGAGCACAAGAAGCACATGATAGCACATGAGAATCAATACCCGAAGCACATGATGAAATACACGTGATAGAGTACCCGCTGAACACGGTAAGGGGGATAGCATCTCATGACGGGATCCACTAGTACCAGCTCGTGTAACAATGTGTCAGAATCAAGTATTACAGTTCTAGAACAGGTGATATAAACGCTATCATAAAATGGAAACTATCAGAGGTAGGTACTCGCCTGATGTCCTGAGCAACTGATGAGGATCGAGATCCGGACCGGTGTCGCAAGAACCTATTACGAAAAGCAAGGATTAAACAGGGTTCTAAGCATTTAAACTGATATAAAATAATTAAAAACAGGCTTCTAGGGCTATTCTAGGTCAAACGGGTCAAACCGGTGAAATTCGGATCAAAAAGTCAACCCGGGGTCCAAAAAGTCAACTCTAGGTCAAAACTAGGTCAAACATTGACTTTTATGGTCAACGAGGACAATTATGGTCAGAGCTAGGTCAAACTAGTGTGCCCCTAAAATTATAGGTCAAATTGAGCTCATTAAGCTACTAAACTCACAAACTCGCCTAATCGAGATACCGGGATACCCTCGGTATCCGATACCTCGCCCTAGGCCACGCACCCCGCCTAAACCCGCTAAAACCTATGCTAGCACGCATAAATATATATATATAAACATATAAAAATTATTCCAAAACATATCCTAGGCTATTGCTCAAATACCCCGCTCGAAACTCAATACCTTGGATATCTCAAGGTATTGAGATACCTCAGTATCTCAAGGTATTGAGATACCGCTCTCGAACCCCTCTAACTAGCTATCTAGCTAATAATTATATACCTAGTTATTAATCTAGGCTAGGTAATATATATATCTACCATATATTTATATATCTAAGTATGTATATACCTATATACATAGATATCCACACACATATACCCAAATACCCTTTACCTTACCCATCACATAAATATATATATATACTATCTAGATATCTCTAGGTATGCATATATATAACTATATGTATATAGATATATATATATATATACCTTAGATAGATAACTACCTATGTATTACCTATCTAGTATCAATATATCTAGTTATCTATCTAACTATCTAACTTGCTATCTTATTATCTATCTATCCTACTATCTATTCTATTATCTATCTATCTATAAATCTACTTATCTATCTATCAATCTATCTTATATATCTATCAAACTATCTAGCTAACTATTATCTCCCTCTACCTCGCTACTACCCGCTGCTACGCTGCATGCTTAACTGCATATGCTGCTATTGCTGCTGCTGGCTGCTCCACATGCTGCTGCTACTGCTCTTTGCTGCTGCTGCTGCAGCTCCCTGCTGCTGCAGCTCCCTGCTGCTGCTGTAGGCAGCAGCAGCTGCTACCCCCTGCTGGCAGTTGGCTGCCTCCCCCTCCATTACAAACACACACACACACGCCTATATACTTATATATATATCACCCTATATATATATATATATATATATATATATATATATATATATATATATATATATATATATATATATATATATATATATATATATATATAACTATATACATATACTACTAGATAGATATATATACACACACTTATATCTACTCTCTAACACTCACACTAACACACTCATAAACACACTAATACACACACACACACACACACACACACACACACAAATATATACATAGCTATATATATATATAAACACACATATTAATATATATATGCACACATACAAATATATATACCAATACACACACACACTCTAAGATATATATATACACATACACATATATATATATATATATATATATATATATATATATATATATATATATATATATATATATATATATATACATATACACACAAGCACACTTACACACATATATATATATATATATATATATATATATATATATATATATATATATATACACATAGACATATACACACACAAGCACATAGATATAAATACACACATATATATATACATAAACACACATACATATAAACATATACATATATATATACATATATATAGACACATACACTAATATAACAAAAAAATTCTAGCACACACTCCCCGATACTAACCCAATGCGTGCACAAGCCCGAAACGAGGAACCCAAGTCGAAATGGCCGTTCGGTCATTTCGACGAACACGCGGTGCGCGGCTCGGAAAACCTCCTGAAACGCACACCAAACGAACTCGAAATCGACCTAAAATTTATCCATGCGTTCTAAACGATGCCTAGATCCTAGAAAAAGTGCTACCGCATCGATTCTAGGCCCGTGGCGGAAATGCGCACGCACTTAGAATCGGCGACGATGAAAAACCCCAATTTTGCCCGAAACGTCCGTTTCTCCGCGACACGGCTTCCCGTATCCGAACGGAGACACACACTCACCCTCAAGACACCCGACAACATCTACCTAGGTCCGTCTAACCTAGGGCATCATCCAAAATTGGGTCAATTTTGGATTCCACCCGAAATTGACACAAAATCTAATGTCAAAGTCTCTAAACTCAACCAAACTAGTTCCAACTTCCTCCTACGGGTAGGCTTAGGATCTAGAAAGGTTCTACAACACTAATTACACTACATAAAAGTAATTAGCAAGGGAAAAGTTAGGTTTTACCTCTTGGGAGTTAAAATCCCAAGGCCAAAGTCTCCGATCTACTTGGAATCACCTCCCTCAAGCTCCAAGCCACCAAATCTAGCCTCCACACTAGATCTAAGCTCCTCACACCTAGGTTAGGAAAAATGCAAGGTTAGGGCTAGCATAAGGAGAAGGAATGGAAGAAAGAAAGAAGAAAAAAGAAAGAAAAACTCACCTTGAAGAAGAAGGAAGAAGAAAGAAGAAGTGGAGAAGAAGAAGAAGTGAAGAAGAAGAAGAAGTGAAGAAGAAGAGTGGAATGAAGCAAAGGGAGGAAAGAGGCTGCTCCTTGCTGTGTTCCACGGGTGGGGGTAGGTAGGGGCCGGCCATGGAAATAAATGGGGTTTACATAAGTTCCACATTCCCAAAATGCCCCTACTTGACTTGGTTTCGGGTTCCGGGTTCCAAAAGCACTCAAACTAGCTCCAAATCTCTCCCACTAACCTTCTAAAAATATAATAAATATTTTTAAGCCCCAAAATAATTCTCACAAGGGTGTTGGTCGGATCGGACATGGGTCCACTAGGGTCTGACATGGGTCCAGGCTAGCCAAAACCCTAAAACAATCATTAAAAAATATTACAAGCACTAAATAAATATAATTATAATTAATTAAATACAATACACAATTTACCAAATTAAAAAAAAAATAACCCTATTTTCTAGAATTAGGTAGTGACAAGATTCCTTTACTCTTGAATTACTTATCTAGGAAAATATTTTTCCTATGTGTTCTGCTTGATCCTCACCCCTTTCCCTTAGATTTTTTCGATCATGATTCTTTCTTGTGTCATGCTTTCAAACATGTTTTACAACCGCGTCATCTCTTCTGACCGATTATATTTTATTTTCTTAATTGCGAGGACGTAATTCTTTTAAGGTGGGTAGATTGTAACACCCTGTTTTTTTAAATTTTTAAAAATAAATTTTCTGGATTTTTCGATAATTTTTACTAAATTATTAAAAATGTCCTTCAGGGATTAATATTTTATAGATTAAATTAAGTATTAAAATATTACAAAAATTATATTTTTGGGTGTATTATTAATTATTGGATGTTGTGTAATTTTTTTGGAATTTATTGGGCTCAAAAACTAATTTTTTAATAGCTAAAAACTCTCTCTTTTAACTAAACCAGCATTAAACCAAACCGAACCAGGCAGACTGAACCGAACCAGGCTAAACCGAGCAGAACCGGACCCAACCGCCCAGCGGGTTGGATCCGAACCCGCTAGCCAACGACCCGACCCGACCCTACCCGAACCCGTTAACCCCTCACCCGCTCCCCTCTCTCTCCCACGAACCCACGATCCCCCGCCCCTCCGCCTCCGGTGCACAACTGCCCCGCCATCACCGCCCCGCCTCCGCCCCCCTACTCCGGCCTCCCCGCTCCACCGCCTCCCCTTCCCTTTATAAACCCCCGAGCCCCATCACCGCCACCGCCATCTCCCCTTCTCTCCACCACCGCCACCCTCTCCACCCGATCTTCGCCGCCGCCGAGTTTCCCTGCCACCGCCAACCCCGACGACGTCGACGCTGCTAGCAGCCGCAGCACAGCAACCCGCCTCCACCGCAGCTCCGCCGCCGGCAAGCTCCGTTACCCCGTAGTCGTCGTGTCGTCCTGTCACAAATAGCATACGCCATCGAGGTAACCGTCTTCCCGTGCACGTAACTCCCTGTACGTTGTACCATTTTTCGTTCTGTCGAATCCTGTACGAAGACTGCGTGACCCTCTCGAAACCCCGTACAACTCGTTCGGGGTATCGCGTCCTGTGTCGATCGTAAATCGCGACGCAAAATCAGAAAAAAAAACCCATTTCTGAAAATTCAAAAATTGGTCCCGAACTCGCAAGTTCACAACCGTTTTGCGTACAACCTGTTAACTTTTTCTAAAATCTACTTGAACAGTAATTTAGACCGTATAACCTAGTTTTAAAACCCTATTTTTGTTCAATTTATGGCGTTGTAGATTGTAATTTATTCGCGGGTGAAAATGACCAAAAATTTGGTTATTTAAAACTTATTTTTTCCCGGAACTGAGTGCGCCCCGCTAAACGAGGCGACTTGGTCATGTGCGAACTTCACCGAAAGGTGCGTGCAGTTAATACGGACGTGTGGGATTTTACGAAAGTTGATTTGGATATGCGTGCACACCGGAATCAACGTGTATCCGTCGACAACGTCTCGTATCGGCCTTGTTCTGAAACTCATTGTAACTTCGTATGTGCTCGTCATTTTGAAATGAAACTTGCGTCATCGGATTTGTAGCATTTTCTGGTCCTATGACCCAAGTTTGGTTCGATTCTGAGAACGTTGACAAAATCCAGTATCGTAGGCCCCACGGCTCAACTTGACCGGCGATTTTGTGATCGGCTCATCGGAATCCAGTTCTGGATACTCCGTTGGATTCGTATCGTCGTTCTGGACTTATAGACACTAAGTTTGATGAATTTGGAGAATATTGTCCCTGGTACGTTTTTGGTGCGAAGTGGGCCACATGTGGACCCCACTTTGGCCAGAAACTGTCAATTTTGTCCCTGTGTCCAAATTGGACTTATGGACAAGAAATTATAGCTATTTGATATCTTCTGAGCATGATGGTAATGTTTATTTCAGCAACCGGAGGAGTACCTGCAGATCCCGCTGATACCAGAGCAGCAGTTAGAAACCAAACCCCATACAAGTGTACCTTGCCAACTTGCAGTGATTCCTGTTATAGTATTATTTGAGTTCTTTGTACATATATATACTCTTGATATAAATGTTTAACCTAGGACTGTGTGACGTTGCTTAGCATCTGAATAACATTCGGGTGTCGACGCCGTACACGGAGTTGTGTAACATCACCTAGAGATTGATATCGCGACCCTATATATCTTCGTGCTTGCATTATCAAGTACGTCATACCATAGGATACCTGACACTGTTCATGAGACAGAATCTTCCTGAGTCATTCATGGTGATTCTGTATAGGTTACAGGATTCGAGACAGAGACTTTTTATATCCAGAACTATCATATGACTTGTTGCATTAGATATGATCTTGCGTGACATGGACATGAGACATCGTGAACATGAAACGTGTGATTACATTGGGTGGGGAGAGACTTACCATACTAAAGGCTGATTATATATATATATATATATATATATATATATATATATATATATATATATATATATATATATATATATATATATATATATATATATATATATATTATATTATATTACATTACTGGAGGTGCCTTAGACTCTGACACAGAGCTTTGGCACATTTATTGGCCCTTCGAGAAAATGCTGCTATGGGTTTTCCCGACACAGAGCCTATAGTAGTCTCAGCCTGAGTATGATTAATGCTCTTATTTGCATATCACATAGCTGGTTACATAGTTTACCCTATTGATTTATTTATTTCTGTACTGCATTATTTGGCTTGAGTTATTCTTGTACCTTGCTATGTCCCCTGAGGACCTGGATCCGGATTATGTCCCCAGGTTTAGCAGAGGAGATCTATCCCGAGGTGTACGGGACAGGAGCATACATTAGAGCAGTACCAGAACCCGAGGACGAGGTCGTGCCAGAGGATTTCTCCTGAGTATTGGCTTTATATACTCAGTTATTTCTGTTTCTAGTTACGTTATTTCCTGTCTATCGAATTGATGTATCAAACTTATTCCACTTCTACAGGAGTAGTTGACGGAGTTCAGAATCCAGGCAAGTGTACCTTGCCAACTTGCAGTAGATCCTGTGATATTATGTGCTTGTGTTCTTTCTATATATATACTCTTGTGATGTACCTATTCAACCTAGGACCGTGAGACGTTGCTTAGCGTCCGAACAAGATTTGGGTGTCGACGCCGTACGCGGAGTCGTGTAACGTTATTTAGAGAATTGATATAACGATTCTATTTTTATGTGCTTGCTTTACCAAGTACGTTATACCATAGGACACTTGACACTATTTCATATGACAGAATCTTTATTAAATAATTCATGATAATTCTGTATAGGCTTATAGAATTCGTGATATGAGACTTGCATATGCATAGATATCATTATGACTCATTGTAGTAGCTAGAGGTCATGATTTTACGTGTTATGAATATGAGGCATCATGGACATGAGATGTGAGATTACATTGGATGGGGAAGACACACCATACTACATGCTGATTAATTATATATATACTACATTACTGGAGGTGCCTTAGACTTTGTCTCAGATCTTTGGCACATTTACTGGCTCTACGAGATATTATTTGCTGCTATGGGATCCCCGACACAGAGCCTGTAGTAGTTTTAGCCTGAGTACGAGTGATATCCTCACGTGCATATCACTTAGATGGTTACAGTAGTTTACCCTTGAGTATGTGGCATTATACTGTTTATCTTGGCATGCTGTTTCTTGTACCTTGTTACATCCCTCTGAGGACCTGGTCCCTTGCCAGTTTTGCAGCATAGACCGTTGTGGAGCCTGCCTGGAGTTGCTGATGTGTGTTGCTTTGTCTTGCAAGCATTGGTGCCAGGTACTTATATCATTTCTTTCGGAGTTATGGTTATTATTCATATTGTTTATTCGTCTGTTGATGTAGCCTAGTTTTATATACTCATATTTCTTTCTCGAGTCTATTCGAGCTTATGTGTTACTAGACAGCCGACTTTAGCACATGTAGTTCATTCTTGATATTTTGCTCTTTATGTGGATTGATACATAGATATTTTCAGTATTCTTAGATAGTTACCCTTATTATACAGCTTATACGTATTCGAGTTGGACCAGAGTCTGGTCGAATGTGTAGCTGGCATGTTACGTATTCCTAGTCCTACGTATTTTGGGACTGGGTCGTTACATCAGAAGACCAGAATGGGCCAAAGCATGATTTAATAATTGGTATTAGGTTAGTAATGTTAGTCAATACCATAAGTTAAGTGACTTTACCAAATAGTAGAATAATTATTAATGAACCAGTAGGTTAAGTGGTAAATGCTTATTTGGGAGAAAATAGGCTCTTGAGTTAACTAACAGGACTAGGAATTTAGAAGTAATTAGGAATTTTAGAATATATATATATATATATATATATATATATATATATATATATATATATATATATATATATATATATATATATATATATATATATATATATATATATATATATATATTGGCAAGGATTTGGACTTGACTACCCGTTGATATTCAGGCAAACACATACTGTCTTGCTTTACTATACGATATTTCATGCATATTTATTATTTTTTCACCGTGTCATATATTGTGTCTTGTTGTGTTGGGAGGGGGAACACTAGGAGGACATGCAGTTTTTCTAGCCTTGGACATTACATGACTGCTAGCATTGTTGCGAGACGTGTCTTATGTCAATTTACGTACGTGACTGCTAGCATATCATTCGTGATATGTCTTATTTTTGATCTAGCCCCTACATGCTTGATAGTGTTCCATCTACATGTTTCACACGTAACTAGAGCATATAGACAAGTACTCTTTTTTTAATGTTTACTTGTCATTTCCATTTACTATGTATTGTATTATTTTCTTACATCATATTGTATAGCACCATGAGATGTATGTTGCTGTCATACCCGATTCCATATTTAGTATTTCTTGAATTTCTAGAATTTAATTTTTCTTGATAATATATTCCTGTTTCATTTTATTTGTTGGTTCCTGTCATTTTTTTATTGTTTTATTGTTCCTGTTGTTGAGAGAGACTACCTGAGACCAGTAGAATACCCATTGGCATTGCCATAGACCCATTTTAGGATCCGCATATAGAATGGATACTTGGTTCAGTTCATTTTGGGTGAACCTATGACTAAACCCTCTTTTCTCCTCTCTTAGTATATATATATATATATATGGCTTTTCTCTCTCCTCTCTTTCTTCTTCTTTATTCTATTTTCCTCCTTCCTCCTTTCTCTCAAGCTCCCCCAAACCCTAACCCTAGGGAAGTTGTTGTGACTTGGACCGTGAGAGATAGAGGCTAGGAGTCACCCAAGGCAAGTACATCTTGCTCAATGGTAAAATCATAAATTTTTGAATTTTTGTATATGTTGTTGTTTTAAAAATGTATTTAATGAAAAATTTTATCCTTGAGTTACTGATCATGTTTAGTTCTTGGAGTTTTGGATTTTATGTACAGATTTTTGTAGATCTGAGTTTCAAGATTAAGATTTTTATGTGTTCTATGAGTTTTTCTTGGTTTTGATCTACTAAAACTTGGTATTTTCAAAAACTAGTTGTTCCTTATGTTAGAGCATTTTATTTCGTGCAATTTGGCTTTTGTTTCACTTGATTTGGAGTTTAAATAATTTTTTTATGTAGAAAATAATTTTTATTTTTTGGAGTTTCAGCCATAGCTGAACTTGTTGTTGGAGAAAATGAAGTCTTCATGCGGCCAACGAGCCATGCGGCCGAGAGTGCCATACGTCCTGAGAGGGTTATGCGGCCTGAACTCTTGTCGCAGCCTGACAGCATGCGTCCATCTTGTTGGACGCATGACTGCCTATTCGTCCATACTTATTGAACGAATAAAAATTTGCTAAGTCCAAAAGTAAGTCCATGCGGCCAGTGGGTGCCTGTGGACTAGAGAGTCTATGTGGCCACTGAGTCCATGCGGCCTTGAATTCTTGTGTGCATTTTGTGTTCCCTGTTGTTTTGTTCTCTTTTAGTAATTCCTTTTAGTTATTATTGTTGTGTGCTTCCTTATATTGATGCAAGTTTATGATACCAGACAAGTTTTGCATGTGAGTTCACAATACCAGTTTATATGCAAGTTCACAATCCTCACGACATCGTGGAAATTTTTGTGTATGAAATCCATTGCATTTGGTATCGGACAATCGAGTGTGAGTATTGTCCAGTGTATCGCGTGTCGCAAATACGATAACTGATAAAAAGCTCGTACTCGTAATTCGTCATTTTAGGGAGTTCTCAAGTATCCACGACTCAAAAACTTGAAATAATTTAGTAATAATTAAACAAGATAAGATTTACCTAGAGTATTTTGGGAGGAAAGAATATTGCACTACCGGCTATCCCGATCCCCAAGGGCCCCATGCGGCATAAAAAATTCTGCTAGGCAAGGGCTCCATGACTGACCAAGTTTACGCGTGCTACGACACTTACAAGACAAGTTTATATACAAGTTTATGTTGGTGAAGCAAGTTTATGATTACAAGTCCAAGTTTGTGCTTTTGAGTTAAATTTTTGTTTTGTGACTAGTAACAAGTTATGTTGTTGTATGGTTGATTGTGCATTTAATTTATTAGACAAGCGTACCCTTGGCCATCCGGGTTAACTGCAGTGTTGGTGGTAGCAATATTCTTAGCAATGCATTTCTAGTAATTAGGACTTGTGATAACCCTAGTTAGTTAATTATAGCAAGTCGTAGGCATGTTTGGCCGTGAATTGGATATTTATTATTCGTATAGCTTGCTCTTCTAGTTCTATTTTCTCCCGACGTGTGGTTAGGGTGCTAAGTTATGCTCGGGTGAAGGTCTGCAAACTCGTTCCTTGTTTGGTTTAAGGGTTGTGGTCCCGATCCAGAGTAGTTCCGATGCTCTCTTGTTGCTCGTCGCCTTACTTTCATTTCTACACGTATTATCAGTTCTTTCAGTATTATTCTTGAGACAAGTACATTGGTACCGTACAAGTCTCGATCTGCATTTATTTCTTATATGTCTCTTTTGCTTATGTTGTGATGTATTTGGTCTATCACCTCGAGCTCCTTTGTGGTACTTGTTGCTTGGGGTTCTGACCCCACTGGTATTGCATGGCTAGGTTACCCCGAAGAGAACCAGAATCTACCGTGCTTCTAGCAAGATGGCTCGTACTCGTAGGACTACGGCCGAAGCTCGCGAGTGGATTTTCTTCTTCCACCCCTCGTCTTGATTACTTCTTTTTGTGGTGTTTAGCAAGGAGCAGAGTTAGCCCCTTATATTTTTGAGACTATGGTCGACATGATGTATATATTATACCATGGCTAGTTTATTAATCATGTATATTTAAACTCTGTTAGTGCAATATTTTGTATTCACTAGATTCATGATCATATGTGACATATAATTTGGGATACCTTTTTTACTTTCATGTATGATATACTCTTGTACTTGTGTTGCTGGATTGAGATAATAGGATTTGTCGGCCTTAGGACTGACGTCATGGCATGCTAGAGTTCACTCATTTATCTTCTAGACAACCTTAACACATTGCGACTTACTTCGATATTCTGCAAGGTACGGTTGGCCATGTCAGTTCTCGTATTTACCTAGTATTCTGGGAGTAGGGCGTGACAGTTGCTTTGCTCCTTTCATGACTAGATAACCGTGGCATGTGATGACGACATGGATTACCCTACTCTTTATGGTCCCCGGGAGGAGACTCTAGGAGATGCTAGTCTGGAAACCACCCCAGACACGGAGGACACTCCTTTGAAGATTTAGAACCTCATGTAGTTTCAGTTCTAGTTGATTGCTTTGTGTTGTGGATGAATCGTATTGTTGATGGATGTTGTCTTTACATTTACCAAATTTGTTTTCGGATATTTCTTGTAAAATACATGTAATAAAATCAATAGTGGATTGTGGTGATTGTTCGTGACATGAAACTTGTCTAGATGGCCGTGATGAGTTGATCGAACATTTATACTTTGGTGACAATTGAGGTATAGACAACTGACTACCGCTGTTATCAACATCGTAGGCTGGATGTCTCCAACCTGTACCCGATTATTTGGGAGTGGGATGTGACACAAAAGACTCTTAAATATTAAGCAAATGTTACATCTATATAAGTACACAAGTCTTTTAATAGGCTTTAGTCTGTAAAGAGCAAAAGATATAAAATCTGATTTGACATGACTTATTTAAAGAAAAACGTTTTAAACTATACAAAATTTTGATAAAGAATAATGCTAGGTTTACAACCAAACCTATACAACATACCTACAACCCTCTCTCTCCCTCTGCTACATGGGTCTCACCGGGTCTCCCCCTCCTCCAATGGAGGGCCGCCACATAGCAGTTGTAACCCCCTTAGTTGTAAGGGGGTTGTAGGCATAGCATTCTAACTAAATTCTAACTAAAATCATGAATTCCAATTAAACCAAATCCTAACTAAAACAAATATTAATAAAACTAGCATTACTGAAGTCCCAATTATGACTCTGTTTTTATTGGGGGCAAAAACTATGTTTTAAATTTTGTATTTGTTTTCAATTGATTTTTGACAAAACCAAGCAAATATTTTTTTCCTTTGGAAACAAAATAAAAAGCTACTTTCACCCAAACTAAACTACAAATTAATTCAAAATAATTCCAACTCTTTCTTCCTTTTTCCTTCCTCATTATGTAGGGTTTTCTATGAATTAATTTTAATATAAATTTTAATTTACATTTAAATTGTATATTAGATTAGATTGGATTTAGATTATTGGTCTAACTACAATATATAAATTCTAAATTTGATTAGATTTAAAATTAAGACTATATTTGGTTTATTGTAATTTAAATTCTAGATTTACTTGACTTAGAGTGTATTTATATTGTAGTATATTAGATTTGAATGAAAATTAAAATACAAATTTAGAGATAATCCTATAAGAATTATCTATTCATAATTTAAACGTACGAGAACTTCTTGAAAAGTTTTACATACAAAACAATGTTTTTGTATATATGTCTAAATACTTTCCAACTTACAAAACCAAATCCCAAACACCCAAAAATTTGTTTATCAAAACTCTCTTTAAAAAACTTCAATTTCTAAGTTGAATTTTCAAAAGCAGGTATAAACTCGAGCATAAAAGTCATAATTTTGAGTTAAAATTTTAAATTATGGTGGCGGTTCATGGTTCATAATTAATACTTCGCTAAAAAATTATGTTTGTTTTGCACAATTGTACAATGTAACTTGAATTTGAATAAGATTTTGAAATCGTCAGGTCGTTTAAGTTTGATTCACAAGAACTAATTATGTTGCATTATCTTTAGACCATTTTTCGTAAAATTAATTTATAATTGGAAAAACTAGACTAAACCATAAATTGTAACTTGTATACGCACCAGAACTAGTTATTTTAGTGCATTGATATTCCGATTACAAATCAGATGGTGTTCCAAACCATTCAAAATGTTACATGTGTACTAGGGATGAGCATTCTGTTAATTCGGTTCAAACCGAACTGAATAACCGAAAAACGTATAAGCAAAACCGAAACCGAACTGAAATGGCCCATAACCGAACCAAACCGAACCGAATTAAATTCGTTCGATTTTTTTGTTTATTTGCGCTTTTTTGTTTATATATATATATATATATATATATATATATATATATATATATATATATATATATATATATATATGGTTTTCGGTTTTGGACTGAAATCGAAATCCAAATTCGAAACCGAATAAAAAAATTTAGTATTTTCAAAACCAAAACCGAATGGAATTTTTTTTAAACCGAACCTCTTATTCAGTTCGGTTCGATTCGATTTTCGGTCCAAAATCGAATAATGCTTACCTCGTTGATAAGGGATATTGGAACGTAGAGATGTCTAGTGAAGTGCATTTGAATCTATAGATTATTCATTACGGCAGCCCAGCCCGACCCATAGGAAGGTTGGTACTATGTGCCGAGCCGAATCAGGTAGATTAAACTTGCAGGGTGGGCCGTGTTCTCAGCCCGCCCGGCCTAAGAAAAACCTCTTCTGGAGGATGAAAAGTGTTGGTGAATCGAAAGCAAATGAGAGTACATTTTTAGGTCTTCCCGTCCTCGTCGTCACTATTCCTCTCTTCTTCCTCTTCAGGTACTCTCCATCGCCAACTTATTTTTGTCTCTATTTTTTAGGGTTTTGGTAATCAATCTACATCTCTCTTTCAGTTTACTTTGAATCTTTAGGTAGGGTTTCTTATTCTACCTATTTCATTCTTACCATGTCTGTGATTATTCTACCTATTTCATTCTTACCATGTCTGTGATTATAGGGTTTCACGTACTTGTTACTCGGAACATTATGGAACATTATTTGGAAACAACTCTCCGATTTTAGACTAAAAACTTGATATTTTGTAAGAAAGAAAACGAAAGTCAGTTGGAAATCTCTAATCAATTTTCAATGTGATGAATTCATTCTATAGTTACTGATGGATAAGACCGACAACAAAGTGGTCGAAACCCAGAAACCAACAGAGGTTGATGTGGATGGGTCGATAGTGGTTAAGGTTTTGTTCTTCGCGAGAGCTAGAGACCTTACGGGGATGTCCGAGATCTCTGTCGAAGTGCCCCATGGCAGCACAGCCGAGGACTGTATGAGTAGCCTACTGATCAAGTTTCCGAGGTTGGAAGAGATCTATAGCTCCATGGTATTGGCTCTGAACGAGGAGTATGCTCCGGAGAGTACGGTTTTAAAGAGCAGAGACGAGTTGGCAATCATTCCCCCGATAAGCGGAGGCTAAGTAACGGATTGTTGTACGAACAATAAGGGTTGGACCCAAGGTTGTGTCCATGGATGAGCCTGATTCTAAATATGTCGATGTTATGCCCACAAAAAAAAACTGTCCTTAAAAGTATGTACGGTCACTTGCATATTGTGGTTTTCATGTAACTTGCAACTTTGACTTCAATAAAGTCCTGTTTCGGATTCAGTTTGCCAGTAGTCTTACTACAATTGGGAGGGTTATTTGTATAAAATATTAGCTTGGTGCAACCATTATAAATGTTTAAGCATATATAACCTTGATTTTACATCTGATAAAATAAGGATTAATCGCTTTGTTGGATTAAAATTTTCCACTCAGTTCATTTTATACAAGCATCATAATAGAGTTAGTCTCCTGACTCTCCTGACGCCAATCCACATCTCATCCATTTATATATTCATTCACAATTGTCTTTTTGGTCCTAACTACATCTGTTGCCATTACTCTTCGCAGGTTTAGCTTCTTCTTTTACTATGTTATGATAGTTTCTATTTACATTTAGCTCAGGAGTTCTGCAGTTATTACATTTTTTATGTTAAAATTATTTATTATGTTCTATTTTGTTAACCATTGCCATTTTATTTTTCGTGTGTTATGAGACAATGTTATCCCTTAACAAAGCCAAAGAAATCTTGCAATAATCAAATTTAATTTGCATTATACAAAGCATTTTGTGAAGATTACTATATACTAGTTGTGTAAGTTTCGATTAATTATTGCTTGTTTTTAAACTTGCTGAGGGTGAAAAATTGGGATAAAGCCTTTGTTATTTTCATTGGCTTTTGCTATTTTAATTTTTTAAGATAATGTTGCTGATTGCTGTACTCTCTTTTTTACAATGGACCAGGCTAAGAATATAGCTTCTCGTATAACCTTGTTTATTAGGTAGTCGACAAATAAATAATATTAATGTTCAAATAGTAGGTTAAATAGTGCTACGTTATAGTTGAATGATATACATGTAGGAGAAAGAACACTACTCGGTGGAAACATTACTAGAAGAGTGCCAAGAGTACACGTTTTTTAAGTGCCAGATAGTCATGTATAAGCATGGATAATTGACATTTAGTGGAAATGCATGAAAAAGTTGCTCAATAGACATTTGTGAGTATAGGGGAAAATCATTAGATATTGATAATTTAGAGCTCAGAGACTACCAGCTACTATTTTAATATGAAAAGCCTAATCCTTAATTGTATGTAGATTATTGATATTTGATACATTCAATTCAGTAGTTACTCGGTTTTGATATCCTTGACAAATTTGGCCAAAGTACATTTGTGGTAATTTATACGATCTGCTATTATGTTAATGTGATGTGATCATCCTTTGAAGGACTGTAGTGTATAAGGATGATTGATAGTTGATACATTCAGTATACTTTGATTTAATAGGTTCAAATTCAGATTTTGAAATGGGAATTGCATCCAACAAAACAGTACCAAAACAATTCGACTAACAGCTAACTCCCTAAAACCTAATAAAACGACCGCTGATAGGCTGGATTAGAGAAGTAAAAGCTGAATGAAAATGGAGATGAAGTACTAAGCGGGATTGGAGGGTTTTGCAAAATGAAAACCTGTCAATTTTGTTATAGCTGTTCCTAATTGAAGCCTCCAAAGGTAGTTATAATTGTCAGAACCCCTCCACGACACCTTTGAGAGTAAGAGTTGAGAAAATAAGAAGGTGAAAAGGAAGTGGAATGACAAGAAAAGAAACTGGTGGGTAATGGAATGGGTGAAACAGAGAGAAGAATAGAGGAGAGATGCTTGGGTGAGGGTTGTCGCTCATCATTGTCTTCTTTTGTCCCTTACTCCCCTTTTTCAGTTGATATATCTGTGTTTTTGTGTGTGTGTGGAGATGTAAGGGTTGAAACAAGGCCTATCACAATCTACATAAGTGATATAAATTTTTTTAAGAGAGACCGTTAACAATACAATCTACAGAAGTTCTTTCTAAGCAGAACATCCAACACTTTTTAGTCCTATGTCATGTCGGGACAGAAGTTGGAAGGCCTGTCAAAAGAATAAATGTAGGTGGTTGGTTCCTTTAGAGAATCTGACTTGTATGGGCATACTTTCATTGACCAAGGGAATTGAAAGCCCATCCTAAGCTATGTTGTGAAAAGTGCGCTCAAGCGGCTTAAGCGAGTTTTACAGTTATGACGCCTTGCTTAATGAAATTTTGCCTCAGAAAAGTGATCAATGCTTAAGCGCGCTTAGGCGTCGCTTAGTAGCGCTTCGCTTACCTTAGGTACCTCGCTTAACCTTTTTTTTTTTTTAACTGAACGAAGCTTTTGTTGTTTACATAGTTGGATAGTTGAAAATTTTTAAGTAGGAACTTTAGAGGCTTACCTTTTATGTTTGATGGTATTTTGATGACTATGTAGTATGTATGCATTGTGTGGCTTCTAGTTTGCATTTTGATTCTAGTATTTATATTGTTACTTTGCTTGATTGATAATTGGTATTGTTATTCATGCATATACTAGTAGGATTGTATGAAAAAATATTGAAATTTATGTGCATATAGAGTATTTTACATCTAGGAGCAAAAAGAAAAGAAAATGTGAGGCGCTAACTAAGTGACGCTTAAGCGCCCTTAAGCGAGACGACAACCTTGTCGCCTCTCCTCGCCTCACGCTTAATACAACATAGAGCCTAAGCAATTGGTCCAGCTTGTGCTCAAGCTGGGCTTGTGAGCTGCTCGCAAATGGAATAGAGCTGTTCGCGTGCCAATCGAGCTCAAGCTGAACCTTCTCTTGCAAGCTTGAGGTCAAGGTAGGTCAATAAAGTCCAACCTTACAAGTGCTGAGCTTGAACATGCTAACCACGATTGTAGCCCTATATTGAAGAGTCAGAGGAACTTCTATGGAAGATCATTGTGGGAAACATTAAGGGGTTGTGTATAAGGCTAAGCCATAATTCGTCTTGTATAGACTTGATTTTGGGTTCACCATGGTAATAAGATCATCTGGACTTGTCATCGATCTTTTGGGCATCCCAATATTAGATTTTTAACTTTTGCATAGCGTTTTCCCCATTTTGATTGATTAACTTTAACTGGCATATTCCCCGAGTAAACACAACACATTTATACTGTCATTTTTGTGTTTCTTCCAGAGATATCCAGCATGTCTTGGTGCACTATTGAGTCCGATCCTGGTAAGATTGTGTATATTGAGCGTCATATATTTGACAGTTTCTTTTATATGATCATATAATCTTAAACCTTTTCTTTAAGATATATGTTATCTTGTGAATCACAAAGTTTAAAATGTCAAGGAAATTGTCGTAGAGCTCAATTTTATGATACACTAATTGGAAATTAAAAGGGGTCACTTGCTGGTCTGATGATATTTTTATTCAACTCTTCCATACATTGCTAACCTTGTGTGTGATTGTATTTTTATGATCATTAACTTAAATGTACTGGTTGTTTCATTTACAGTTTTTTTTAACTCATGATACCACATTCTTTATAAGTATACTATATTGTATAATAACCCAGCATGCCCAAATTAAACTAGCTGTTGGAGTGGATAGTTGCTATGATGTGCTAATTCAATAAATTGCACTGTCTGATGATGTTACCAGTGTTGTTGTCTTCAATCTTCTCATCCACAATATTTTTGTTGTATGTATGTGCTCCAGTTATGTAAACACTAGGTGTGACTAAAATGTGCATCTTATGTCCGATCTAGTTTACCGAACTTTGAGGAGGATTACAATCACAATAACTAGATCCTGCATCCGTTACGATGAGTAAATTTACTTTATGGGTACTGCACTATATGGATATAAGTCTACTAGTATATGGATATAAGTCTACTAGAGTTATGTTGAAGACGATTTTTTTACAAGCATGCCGTAGGTGAAGTGGTTGTGGTAATGACCAAACTGTTTCGTGTGACTTCTAGAAGATTGACACATTGCATCCTTATAGACACAATCAAGCACACACATGTATCATAGAGATGAGGACACTTGTGCTTGGTAGTGCGCACTTGCACATGCACACACAGAAGAAGGTAAGAGGACAATGAGGTGAAAAGAAGCCGTATGAGGATATGCTTACATACACGATTGTGGTTTGATTAAGATGTTTAGATAAAAATAGACTATTATTTTATTTTACATTTTTCAAATAACATCAATTTATTTGCAGCATGCACATTATTATGTAGCTGCTTAAGCTGGACATGTTTTAGGCTTTAGCCTTTAACTTTCTTGTTATTCGCACATGTTTGAGAGACATCTTGAAAGCAGTTTTGACACTTCTTTGATACTATTGGACACAGTTATATATATATATATATATAACTTTTCCAACAGTATCAAAGAAGTGTCAATATATATATATATATATATATATGTTTGAGACACATTATTATATAGCTGCTTAGCTTAGCTTATCTTACATTACATTTTTAGTTTCATAATTTACGATATCTGTTGGACACATTTTTGACACTTCTTTGATGCTTTTCCTGCACATACAGACGATTAAGATATGATTTTCTTACATCTTTGTATAAATATTCTAGTTTTAGTGGACGAGATTTGCAATAATGTTTCAATTCACATGGATGTATTAAGCTCTTATTTTCTGTAACATTGCCTTTTAACTTGAAGGACAGATACACCCATATGTATAGAATTGTTTAAGTAACTAAAGTTTGTGCATTTGATCATGTGATGCTTATGGTTCTTGATTATTCTTGTCCTTACAGCATGATAACCTCCTTTACTATCTTCATTGCTTTTCCACAAGTTTTTTCATCATGTGTTCTTCAACTTCAAAGTCAATGCATTGTTTATAACTGCAAACCTTTTTATTTGGGGTTTCCTTAACTTTATTTCCTTCTCCATTACAAAACTTGTTGCCATCCATTCTCTAATCCCTTATGTGTAATAACATTATCCCTCCACCTTAAATCATAGCCTTTTCTCCCTGTTAAACATCTTAGTGGTAACTCTTTATGACCTTCTTCTTAATCCGTCGGACAACCTTCCTTTGTTGTTTGATTGCCTGCAGCCCAACGAGCCACTGGATCATAGTTTTTCCTATCCATAACTGCAAATCCCAAAATATCCTAATCTATTACCCTTATTTCTATAATACCATTAACTCCAATTCCTAAAATTACTTGTATATATATATATATGGGTAAACGGGATATGAACATAGTACTCATTTTTCTAAATGAGCCATGTACATTTGGACCAATAGGAATGGATTCCTACATCCCATGTGCACCCATGTGCACTTGTGCACTCTATTCCTATTGGTCCACATGTGCATGGCTCATTTAGGAAAATGAGCACTATGGCTCATATCCCGTTTACCATATATATATATATATATATATATATATGTGTGTGTGTGCGCGCGCGCGCACATGCGTGCGAGCTCTAATTTTTATTTAAATACTATGAACTTATTTTTTACTTAAATTATCTTGAACTATCCAACATTTTCAAGTTAGCCCTAACAACAAGCACAAAAAAAGACCATAGTATCCCTCACTAATCTTTTGATGATAATAATCAAACTTCTAATTGATAATAGCAGTAGTAAAACTTTTTATTAAAAATAATGACAATTTAATTAAAAAAATAACCTCCTTCCTCCAACCAAAACCCTAGATCTCTATTCGGCAAGACCATAATGGTTCTCACTTATCTTTTCATAATGATCCAACTCCTAATTGAAATAATAATAATCAAACTCCTAATTAAAAATAATGAAGTTTAATTTAAAAAATACCTTCCACATCAAGCCCTAACCCTAGATCCCCTGTCTTGGCTGTCGCCCTCGCCCCCTCTCTTGTCGCCGGATTGCTTCCTCCTCTTGCCTGGTCACTGCTCGCCTGAGTAGTGTGCCCCCCCCCTCCCCCTCCCCCCTCCCCCTCCCCCTCCCCCTCTACAGCCGTAGCTAGTCGAAGCTCACGACTCCATCAAGCAACAAAGACCGTAGCTAGTCGAAGCTTACAACTTCGTGAAGTAAAAGAGAGAACTTTGTCAAGCAAAAGAGAGGAGAACGGGATTGGAGTGCCCCCTCCACATTCGTAGCTAGTCGAATCTCATAACTCCGTCAAGCAAAAGAGGTGGGAACAGGATTGGAGTTTAGGTTAAGGTGGGTGAGGGAGAAACAATTTTTTTTAGGATTCTTAATTTTAAAAAGTAAAAAAAAAAACTGTTTCTTAATGAAAAGTACTAAAGAAAATACTAAATGACAAATTTCGCAAAAGTCGCAAAAGGTCACATGCTTTTTATGTGACCTTAAGTGGGACAAAGGGTAACAAGTATAACTTGAAAAACCTTAAAAAGTTCATGTGTTGATTAAAAAAAATAGTAGAGACAATGGCTCAGATTGTAGAATTAGCTCATACTGTAGAATGAGCCATTGCCATGTTGGACCATGTTTAAACTTCTCCCCTATTGGTCCAACATGACATGGCTCATTCTACAATATGAGACATTGGCGCTCTCGCGCTCTCTCTCTCTCTCTCTCTCACACACACACACACATATATATATATATATGGGTAAACGGAATATGAGCTATAGGCTCATATTCCTACATGAGTCATGCACACGTGGACCAATAGGAATAGATTCCTACATCCCATGTGCACTAGTACACTCCATTCCTATTGGTCCATATGTGCATTGTCTCATGTAGGAATATGAGCCTATGGCTCATATCCCTTTTTTCATATATATATATATATGTTGGACTAATATATGAAAAGTTTAAAAGATGGAAAACCACATTGCCATGTTGGACCATGTTTAAACTTATTTCCTATTGGTCCAACATGATATGGCTTATTCTATAATATGAGTCATTGACTCATATATATATATATATATATATATATATATATATATATATGTGATGTTGCCAAACATAAGATATTTGGTTGAATCTAGGTTCGACATTAATCTAAACCGAATTAGCCGTCTTTTGGACAACCATAAATACGTATTCCAAACCACAATTTTCCTATGCTTTATTCAAATCCGGACAGATGGGCTTGTCGACTTGCCATCGAAGTTTGTTAAACGGCTTCGAGCTAAGTTGCTACTAATATTTCTCATATATTTATAATTTAATTACTAAAGAAAGATTTTTTAAGATAATATTTTCAGGGCCTATTATTTACTTAAGAGAATAAAGGAGTGCAACTTGGCGCATGTTATATAGGCTTCTTTGTGTTAAAATATGCACACTGAGAGGGAGAAAAAGAAAGCCTTTATGATATATAGAGTTTAGAAGCGATAAATTATCAAAAAATTATTTAGGCCATTTGTCACGCACAAGATTTTTAGTCCCACCAAGACAATGTTGAACACGTCAAGCTAATGGATTTAGCTGAAAGACTCAGAATATTGTGAGTCTTCTTGAACTCTCATTAGGATTCTCAAAGTTTCTAAAAGTTCTAGATTCTTCTCTTCATGTTAATATTTTATGTATGTATCTAGAAGTTTCTTGTAAAGCCCTTGACGCTATATAAAGGTGTGTGTGTGGATTGGGGGGGGGGGGAGGTTCTCATTTGTTCCTCACCACCCAATAAGTTGTAAACTTTCTTTTGTATAATGAACTTTTCAACTTTTCAACATTCCAATATCTCTATTTTTTGTTCCAATTTTCTCATTATCGTCTTAGCGATCTAGCATTTGGGAAAGGCTTGTATGGGTCTTCGAAGAGGAGGTTCATGCGTCACACGGATCGAGATGTAGGCAAAAACACTAAGTTTGTGACAAGACAAGTGATATCATAGCGAAACATCGTGCAGAGATTGACTTGTGTGGGAAGATCCGAGGCTACAAGGAGCCGAAACATTGGTTTAGAGTTACAGACAACTAAAGACCATAATTGCCATATCATAGCGAAACATTGTGCGGAGATTGAGGGCTTGTGTGGGAAGATCCGAGGCTACAAGGAGCCGAAACATTGGTTCAGAGTTACAGACAACTAAAGACCATAATTGCCATTTTGGAGAAGGCATTTGCAAATGATGGACCTTCGAGTAGGAAAGCACCAAGAAGGAAGATTCCGGAGCCGAAACCCTTCAGCAGGGTATAAGATGCCAGAGAAGTGAAAATTTTCATATGGAACGTGGGGCGATACCTTTAGGTGCTTCGCATCAACGATGAGGTCGAGAAGGTAAACAATGTTTCACTCTACTTTACTGATGATGCTATGTTGTGGTGGCGTTGTACGTGCATGGAAATGGAGAACCCGGAGAAGAATTTGCGCTCGATTGAGATTTGAGAGGATCTCAAGAAGGAGATAAGTCTCTGTTCTACCCGAAGAATGTTGAGTTCACGGCGAGGCGGAGTTTGCGGAAACTCAATCACACTGGGATGGTCAAATAGTACATTACTGTCACGACCCGCGTCCGGATGATCGGACACGAGTACGTGTGTACATCCAGTCTACGCCGCAGTGTCGGCGGTAGAACGTTGTTTAGACCTTAATATGAATCATCTCTTAATACAAATCCAACAATATCAATAAGTACTTAAATCACATCATGCTAAAGGAAGAATGAAATAAGGAAGGATAACTCTAAAATAATGTCACTAATTCATCCAATAATTACCAGTTTAATCCATAACTGTTTGTACAAGTAAAATAATGATCCGAAGACAAATCCGGTCGGTCAACTAAAACATAATACTAAATAGAGAATACTAGCCTAGATTTCTCCAAAGGTTCAACTCACGGTCAAAGGTACATCAAGACTGGTTTCAACTAGCATCATCCTGAAGTCCAAGAATGCGGGGCACACCATCTCCTAATATATATCAACATCCAGTCAGGATTGGAGCAAGTACATCAATGAAAGCAGTTCCAATACATGGTAGAGACTATAAAACAGTAATAGACATGTAATACATGATAGACGGTAAATCAGAATCATGGCATGACTACATGTAATAAAACAAGTAATCATGAGAAATTCATGATTATAATAGCAAAGTATCGGAATGAGAAAATAAAAGACTTTAAACACTCTAGGTGATTTTAAAATACTACTTTCAACATGTGATTGGCTAAGGTAATCTGTCACATCGCAATGATGGCTATTATTCATGAAAGGGTCCGACATAACCATACGTGAATTGCATGATTTGCTATTATTCTTGATATCAACATGAAATGCAGGTTTGATCACACATCTACTTAGTATTTTTCCTTCTCCGAGAAATACTCATGGATTCAAGTCTGGATACAATGATTCTAGAAACATGAAAACATGAAACTAGATAAACTTGAGTAAGTCATCATGAACAACATGACCAACACATGTAAAGTGTAAATATGTATCCTGGAGATGAATCCATATATTATCAATCCGTAAATCAATCGTGACGAGAATCAAGTAAACATAACTAGAGCATGAAGTATAGAAGCTATCAAGATACTGAAAACAATCAGAGAATGTACTTGCTTGTCGTCCTGAGTGGGTGATACGGGTCAGAGTCCGTACCGAAATCCAAGTAACCTATATTAAGAATTTACCATGTCAATAGACGATATGCAATCTAAGTCAAACCTATTTACTAAGTTATTGGTTTCTAGGTTCATTACCTATATCTAGTTGTATCTTAATTAGGTAGGTGTCTTGTTAGGTTCTCATTACCTACATGGTTTATGTATATAGTTAGCTATACTATTTCCAAGTTACATTTAGAGTATCTATGTGCATATTGTATATAACATAGGTGTAGGTATCTATGTATCACTTATATATATGTCTATATATATCTTTATATAGATATATAAATAATATCTTAACATTTGGATAGCTTACCCAAATTCTAATACCTTAGTCTTACTTGACACTTACCCCAAGATACTTGTATCTTGACACTATACCAAGGTTACCCATACTAGGATACACACTTGTATATTGGTATCTTGATACCCATATTTGACACTAACACCTATATATGACACTAAACACTTGCATATTGGTATCTTGATACCCATATTTGACACTAACACCTATATATGACACTATCCTATATATATCACATATACTTGCACTTACCTATACACACAACCTCTAGATAAACACTTACCCATACCCTCACAGAACACTCAATATACCCTCACAGAACACATCACTTAGTAGTATCACTTAACCACTCACTTGCTCACTGTGCACAGTGTGCACATTGGTGCACTGCACCTAAACCTGCTGCCACTGCTGGTTGCTATTTCTGCTGCTGCTGCTGCTGCTGTGCTGCTGCCACTGCTGGCTGCTGCTACTGCTGCTGCTGCACATGCTGCTACTGCTGCTGCATATGCTGCTGCTAACGCCCCTGCTTTCAGTTTCCAGATTTCCCTCCTCTACACACACTATATGATACACACACACACTAGTTAGTGATACACCCAATAAACCCCTTTCTCTTAGACACAAACACACACTCATGTTACTCTCTTGTTTCATACACCATTTCATTCTTCAAGTCCAACATTAATATCAAATTGATATCCATGATACACAATATCACTCTATGATATTCAAACTCAATCTCACACATACCCATGGTATCTTGATACCTCTAACACACACATACCCCTTGAATAATATATAAAACAATTCAATTAATAAAGGAGTATAACTAATTGACACACAAACAAATCTTTTGGACACAAAAACCTATGGAACCTATACTCAAACACTAGGTGGGCACAAAACCATGACTTGTATTAAATTCTCATTCCTGGAACCTAATTATATCAGAATTAAACTAGAAGGTTAGGGAAACAAAGGTTTACCTATTGGAGGTTAATCTCCGATGAAAATCCAAGGATTGAGGCATACTAGAAATTGTCAAAACCTTCCTTCTAGCCTCAAGCTTGCTCTCTTGCACTCCTACTTGTGTCCTCTATCTTTTGCCCTTCTTTTGGAAGAGTTTAGAGGAGGTTTGGATTAGTTTAGGGTTGTGGAGAAGGAAATAGGGTTTGGAAATTTTGGAGGAGATGAAGTGTGGAGAAGATGTTTTTGTGAAAGAATGAATAGAAGGATGGGGAAGAGGGGGCCGGTCACTTATAGGGGAGGTGCGGTGTTGGTTAGCTTCTCTTGTAAGTCATCCAAGATCTTTAAATTTACAAGTCATCCAAGATCTTTAAATTTGAAGAGGTGGAATAGTATTTACAAGTTTGCCCTCTAGATATTTCTAATGACTTAGATATTTAGGAAAGGATATATAGATACTTTAGGAATGGAAAATATTAAGATAGTTTAGGATTGAAAAATATCAAGCTACTTAACCATAGATAACACTAACCTAGATACTAATATTCCAATAACCTAAACCAAGGTTAACCCTAACCTAAATACTAATTAAAATTAATTAACAAACCAAAATAATTAATTTATCATGACAAAATAATTATAAATTATAATTTTTTTGAATTTTGAAAAAAGTAGTGGTTGCAATACGGAGTTCACATACTTGATGCTCGCAATAACTAGCTTGTGCGAGAAGAATCGATTATTCTTCTTTCTCGATAGAGTTCAACTGTGGAGTGTGGACAACTCAAGAATTGCAGCGATATAGGATGCAAGACTTGAACGCCGCCGTGACATAAGCTGAGAGGCTCGTCGAGTACAAGTGGAACGACACCAATGCCAAGGTCAAGCCAAAGACAACTAAGGAGATTGGTGGAGAGAGGAGAGCTCTTCTAAGGAGGATTTGTCCGAGGGAAAGATGCATGAAAATGCCCAACCCTAAAGTATAGTTTCATGCTTTATATGTGGAGAGATCACTATGCTCATGATTTCCAGAAGAGGAGCAAACGTGTCAATGTGGTTTGAAGCAAGGAGGTAGCGAACGTTGAGTATGAAGTGGGAGCGTACAGGGGAGCATTGCACTTACTCAACGCCGTTAAGGTCAAGTATGCTGTGTCGAAGACTCCAAGTAGGGAGCTCATGTACGTTAACATGAGGATCAATGACATGAGCACACGAGCATTGGTCAATACGAGAGTCACTAATAACTTCATTTCAGGCGCGGAGGTCCGTCGCTTGGGTCTAGTGTTAGAAAAATATTCAAGCAAGATGAAGGCGATTAATTTGGAAGCGTGTCCCATGCGGGGGTAGCGAAAGGAGTTTGCGTAAATATGGACGTTGGTCGGGTGTTTGCCAATTTCACTACTATGTTATTAGATGGCTTCATCAGTTTTATGGTAGAGGGCTCCTCGTGCATGGTGCACGAGGTGAGCCATCAAAGGGGAAAGCTATCTCTGTCACTCGCAAAGGGGAGACATCGTACTTGGCGGTGCTCGAGATAAACGAGGACGTCGAGGAGAGATCTCGAGCGAGACCGAGGATATTGTAAAGGAGATTTTCGAGGAAAAAATTTCGTGAAGGGAGGTAAATCGTGCTAATAAGCGGAGCAAGGGTTAGGAGAAGCATGTCGCAGGCTGCGAGGAGACAAATGCGACAAAGATATGTGTACGAAAGGAGGATAGTCGTGATCATGTTAAGGAGAACATTGTCGAGGATCCTATATTGCAGAGGGATGACCACGACCGTGCTAAGGGGGGCATGGTCGAGGAACAAACATCCCGAAGGATGGTGAAGCATCAAGGAGGCAGAACACGCAAGTTTTGGCCAAAGGAGAACTCTCGCTATGGCAAGGGTGATGAAACATTTGTGGGAAGTCGCTCGTGTAAGGAGTCGCTCAAGAATCGTGATGGACGTTCGGGTCGACAGAGTTACAATAAAACTCGCATGCACAGAAGTACAGAGAACTATGTGTACCTATGAGATGAGGTGGATCAACGACCCAATAGCCCGCTCAAGCCTCTTTTTGTGCCGAGGAGGGTACAGACCATTGGGGAAGGTTATGTAGTGAACCGGTTTATTTTCAATATTGAGGAGAAAATGGACAAGTTCGGGGATGGTTGCACGAGAAAGAAAAGAAAGGTACGACACACAACTACCATGACTACGAGAGTGGAAGTCGTTCGGAGACTTGGAACACCCATTGACGAGGGCATCGACGAAACATGTGCAGGAGATGTTACACAAAAATATTTTTCGCCCCACCGAGACAATATTGCACATCATGTCACGCTTTCAACTGGAAGACTCTAGAATTCTCTAGAATATGGTGGAGTCTTGAACTCTCACGAGGCTTCTCTAAGTTTTTATTAATCCTAAATTCTTCTCATCATGGAAATATTTTATGTAAATATATAGAAGTTTCTTGTTAAGTCCTTGAGGCTATGTAAAGGGTATGCCTCATTTGTTCCTCGCCATCACCCAAGAAGTTGTACTCTCTCTCTTTCTAGTATAGTGAAGTTCTCAACATTTCAATCTTTCTTTTACTCCACATTTTATCATTCTTGCCTTAGCGATCTAGCTAAGCGTTTGAGGAAGGTTTACACGAGTCTATGAGGAAGAAGTTTGTGCGCCACACAGATCGAGGTGTAGGCAAAAACATTAAAATCTGTGACAATGCAATAAATCACCCAATGTTGCTTTTATTGTTTGGCCTGTCTTAAGGGATATAAAAAAATTATGGAGGATAAGAATAATAAATGGGGGTATTAAATTAGGAAAAAGAAGGAAATAAAGTTTTCTAGTTTGATAAGGGAGGGAAATTCCTTTTACAAATGGCTGCCATGTGTTGCCTATGAGCAACCAGTGACAGCGGTTTAGGGGTGTGTGTGTGTGTGTGTATTCATTCGTACATGTTTTACCAAATATACATGATTTTACCAAATATACATGATTCAGTTTTTATTCAATTTTTGTATTAGTTCACTTTATAATTTCTGTACTTCTATTATTAACTGGTAACTAACTGTTTAATATTTAGAATATTAAGTATAAATTATAACATTTCACAACTTTTTCAGGAGTTTTTACTGAACTTATACAACAGATGCAAGTAAAAGGTGTTCAAGTAAGCTTCTTTTTCTTGCCATCTCATTCTTTATATCATAGAGTTGGCATGTGACCTTCCAGTGACATGCATAGCAGAAAATCTTTGTCCAGTCTTCCACATTTTTTCTGCTACATGCAGCATTATCGTTCTCATCATTTAAGCCTTATAAAATCTGGAATCCTGGACGGGGTTAATGTGGATCACAAGGAAGCTCCACAAAAGAACTGAACTTTTTTGTGGCCAATTGTCAATATGACATCAGGCCTTTGAGCTGGCTGGTACCAATTTCCTAGCCAAGTAGCCATGGCAAGATAGGATTTGCATAAAATTGAGAAGGCCTATTGACAGTAGGTAGCCCTATTGGTCATGCCACTTTAGCTTGTGCAACCATGGAGCTTCCTCTGAGCCCCCCTAGACTAGGAAAGAGTAGACGGAGAAGTAAGATGATACAATTTGCTACAGGAAATTGTATTAATCTCTATGACAAATTAAAGCTAGAGCGAAAAAATGGGCACCCTTACATTCTATGACACATTAAGCTGTATCCCTTTCTTTGACGAGGCTTATCACATTATCATTGTACTACATTACCTTTTGTATTTGTCAACATTGAGAGCTGAACTTTTAAAGTTTCCTAATTCATTCTAATTTTTTTAGGATATCATGAATATGACATAGAACATGACAGTTTGGTGACATTTATGTAGATGGCGACCTTGATTGTATTTTTATCAATTGACAATTAAATTTTCATTAGTTTTATGCTTAGCAATGGTTGGATTCTGCATCAAGTTATTCATGACAAGGCTGTTTCCGTCAGTATCAATGCATATGCAGGCTTCTTTTAAGTTCTGGACTAGTAAAGATTATTAAGTCAACAAACCGTAAAAAGCCTTCTGATTCCATGATCTCGTGGGCAGATGACTTGGGCTTGGGTAGCTATTAGTTTGCATTGTAAAGAGCATGACATTATCTCTTGGAGATGGGTAGTGCACAGGGTTTGAGTGATAAAGGATGTGTGTCGTTAATTATACTAAAGATATTTTAAAGAGTGCGTCGCCTAGTGCGAGGGTTAGGCTTGCTGGGTTAAGTCAGAAATAACCTCTCTTTGTATATGGTTAAGGTACCGGGATGCCCTTTTAGAGGGCATCACCTGGCTTACTGATTGCATCCTAGAGGATGCGTGTTCATAGTTACGGAAATAACATCTCTATTTATGCGGGGGTAAGGCCGCATACATCTTGACCTTCGCAGGCTCTGCGTAAGTGGGAGCCTCGTTGCACTGACATACTCTTTTTATAGTGTTCTGTTGGGATAGATGTGATTAGCTAAGTATAAAGAAGTCGTATTTGTGTGTTTATTTATAATGCATATACATGTGTGTGATGAACTGTATCATGGCTGTTCCAATCTAGATTTGAATATCGTTGTAAATTTGAAGGTTATCTTTGGGTTTCTATTTAAGAATAGGATAGATTAGGTTGATTTACAATGATTGCATCTTTAATGGTTTGTTTTCTTTGAATTTTATGTTTCTTCTCAAGTTTTGTTAGGCTATAAAAATCTAGACTAATGTAGTTGAATGTAACTTTTAGATTCTTATTAGTTAATTGAAAGATTTAGGAGCCCTATTTTCTACCTTAAAATCCAGTTCTTTCAATTTTCCCTTCCATAATGCTCCCATCATATTGTGGTCACACCCTCATTATATTGCGGTCGATTTTGTCATGTAACAAGTAGTGGTAGAGCAAGATTCGTTCAAACTTCCATTCGAGAGATCCAATTGCATCCTCTCAATGGGTATATGGAGCCTGAGGACGAGGTTTGCTTAACCAGAACACTTCCCAATGCCAATGAGCATTCTACTAATTGGAGGAATTGTGAAGATGGCTGGAGTTGACTTCCAAACTCACATGTGCACTTTGAATTCTTGGCCCTGGATTGGAGAGAGCTCTTTTGGCAATCGACATCAGAGGGGATCTTACTGTGGCTTGTCTAAGGTTTTGAGAAGCATCAGGTATATCTGTACCAAGGAAGCTACGAACTGAAAGACTTCATCGATTGGCATGACACCATAGAGCGCATGTTTGAGTATGAATATATGTTAGTAGCTGTTTGTGATTGCCATGGTGAGCCTATCTATGATGACTTCGTTGAGCCTATCTATGATCGACTACCCATGAGAAGAAGATAATACCGTGTTGAAGGATGACAGGAGTCATGTGAAGCAGCGACTTTTGTGACACACTACGCACCTAGAAGCCGTGGGATTCCCCCCACCTCCTTGCTACGTAGGTGGTCAAGCGGCTCAACTTGTACCTAGAAGCATGGCTAAAGGACCGTTAGATAATTGTAGATTCATGATGTTTAGTTCATTTCTTGATTGGAAACAGGTACAACAATAAAGTTAGGTGTGATATTGTACCTATTGACACATGCCATCTTCTGCTAGGGATCTACTAGGGAAACCCATGGTAGTACGATCGAAAGTGATGCACGATAGACACAATTTCTATACTTTCTGGAATGATTTTCGCAAATTTGTCCTCCTATTGGGGGATGTTTGGATGTTTGTAGCTCCTCAAAAGTGTAAAAGTGTCACTTTCAACATGTTGTAATGCATTGCACTTGCAATGAAAGTGTGAATATATTACTTTCCAAAATATGTTTGGATACATAGGCTTTTGTTTCTCGTAAGTGAGGAGTTTCAAACCATTTAGTTTGGATGACAACATGAAAGTGTAGGTGAGAATTAAAAAAAGTAGAGAGAAAAGTACACTTGCAATGCAATTGCAATCCATTTCTCCTGCAACTGAGAAATGAAATGACATTTTCAGTTGTAATAAAATGTCATATCACCCACTTGCAATGGATTTGCAAGAGACATCCAACTACACCAACAGTCACTTGCAACGAAAGTGGCAGTTTTAAGTTACTTTCAATGAACTCTCACCTATCCAAATAGCCCTTTGGTGAAAGTGAAGGTGAGACCTAAGCTCAAACCTAGTATAAGGGATTGTTTGGAAAGGTGAAAATGTATTGAAAGTATCGTGAAAGTGGCACTTTCATTGCAACTGCCCCCATGTGGAGACAATTTATGTGTTTGGTTTGATATTGCATCTTTATTGCAAGTGGATGTGATGTGACAAGGAACTCCTAGAGTTTGATTATTACAAAATCGCTGCAATCTTTTTGAAAACTAGTTTGGCTGCCTTTTAGTGGGTTGAGTGCTGCATAAAGTAGTCTTCGGCAGATTAGTGGGTTATGAGCGGTGGTTGTTCATTTCCAATATGAAATTGAATATACAAAATTTCAAAAATCCCCAAATTTCACATTGTGATTTAGGTAATCCTAATTCCTTTCGGTCTCTCTCTAAATTCCTATAGGTCTTTGTCTTGTGTCAAACTAGTATATGAGCTCTAGGTTAGGAATATTTGTATATGCAAGTAAAGATCTAATGGAGCAATTAAAAGTTTAAAAAAAATGGGTCAATGTTCTTAAAGGCGTTCCTAGGCGCCAAAAAAGGTGCGACACGATGTTTCGCCGTCTCATCCAAAGGCATGTGATGTATTTTCTTTAGGCGATATCTATGGAAGAAAGGCGCCAAAGACGAGATTAGGCGAATGGGTAATTAGGTAAGCTTAGATGCATATCTAGGTATATTGGGTGTTTTGTGTAGCTTTGCGGACTTGTTTGCTTTTATTGGTTTTTTAAGTTACATGCTTAAGGTTTAAAGGCCTTATCTATGTTACCTGGACTCGGGTACGGGTACATATCCAAGAGTCGGACCCTTCAAACACATAATTGAAGGACACACGGACTCGGCTAAAAATGATCCAAATTTTAAAAACGGGTACGGCGATATGACTATTAAAATAAATACATTTGAATATGGTTTCATAAAAAGACACATCATGTTATTAAATTTGTATGGCTTCATAGGAGACGTAATTAAATTTGCACAGTTTCATAAAAGCACTCTCTAATTAAATTTGTGTGATTTCATAAAAAGACAGTTGTAATAAAGTTTGCATTGTTTTATATATTTAAGCTTATAATTAAATTTGCATGGTTTCATAAAAAGACATCATGTAATTAAATTTGTAAGGTTTTATAACTTTACTACCAATCCACTATATTAAAATAAACTATCTACTTCACTACCAGTCTTCCGATTGTCACCATAAAGGACCATGAATGATCCGATTGTCACTATGGAGGATCAGATACGGATTTCATACATATACTCATGTCCTACCCGGTGGACACGGGTACTTCTCCTAAAGTGGAGAGTCCAGGTAACATAAAGCCTAAGTAGAATCTTTTTTAAGTTTTAACCCTATAAGTTACTAACTAAATAGACAGAAAAAGAGGAGAATATCGTGCGATGACGACATATAATAGAGCAGTGGCATTCCTCTCGTCTAGGTTCCTCCTTGGGGCAATTTTTTGGACGTTTTTTCTTTTTCTTTAAAATCACAACCACCATCTTCAAAACCGTCTTCTTCTTCAAGACCATCACCACCTCCACACCTCTACAGAGACTTTTGGATGAGGAAGAAGAGACGAAAGATGATGATACATGAAAAAAATGATGAACAAAATCTATCAATTTATGAGGACGAAGATTTCATTTTCGATGATGATAATGTTCATTGTGATCTCCTAGACTTTAGATGATGATGAAGAATAATTGTTGATCGAGTAGGAGGAAAAATGATTCATTTAGGAATGTGGAACATTCACTTGTTGATTATCTTATGTTTATTTCTTTATTTGAACATTTTGTCTTCTATCATAATGACTTATGTGTGATGTTATTATTTTTAAACTTAATGTTGTGTTTTATAGACTATTGTGTGATCTTGTTAAGTTACTTTGTTGTTTTCTATTGGTAATTTTGATTGTTTTCGACTATTTTCTTTAGTTTATTATCTAAAAACTCAAATTTGACGAGTTTTTAGGGGTAGAGGACAAATTTGGATAACTGGACATGAGCTACAAACGTGGCAAAAGATGTTATGAAAATGGAATTTGAGAAGCTGTCTAGTTGGCACTTTTCTTCTCCGTGTTAGGTTTGACGCGTCTAGGCGGTCCTAGGCGACAAGGCGAGGCAGCTTGCCTAGAATTTTTTAAAACACTGGTATGGATTATGATGATTTGTTTAAAAAGATTAGCATTCTATATAAAAATGAGTTTGATGGACTTTGAAGTAGATTTGGAGCTAAAATGAAGAGACTAATAGTTGACTTATCTACACAGCTAGAGTTCAACCTGGAGTCGGCTACATTCTTAGAGTGTACATTAATTGAATCTAGTGAACCTGTCTTAGTTGAGACACAAATTAGGCTTGTGTTTGAAACTAGGTTTAGGTTTTACAAAAAACAATTTTGGCCTTTATATATCATCATTAGGAGAGTTAAATAGGTCATTTGATTAATCCAATGAATTTAAAGATCCTAACAACATTTCTATTTTATTTTTTGTGATAAATTGATAATATTGATTATTCACATATCATTTAAAGCTTCTGCGTCCAAATGTTCCAAAACCCTCAAATTTCATACTGTGATTTATGCAATCCTAATTCCTTTCAGTCTTCATCCCGTGCTATACACTCAAGGCAATAATATTCGTTGTGTATGTGCGAGCATCTGCATGTGGGCATGCCATACACACAGGTCCTTTTTCTTTTAATTTTTGGCAAGGGCAAGGGAGTAGGGGGAAGAGGAGAATGTTAGTATATTCTGCTCTCTTAGAGTGGCTTAATTAAGAGTTTTGAAGTTGAAATAGCTTTATCTAGTTCTATGATACACGACACAACATGGTATGGAAATGAAAATATGGTCGTGTACGAGCTCTAGTGTCCTAGTGTGATACATTTTGTAAGTGGCACCAACTTTAGAGTGTCCTTGCTTGCTTTATAACTTCAGATGATTCTTAAATTGTTGATGCTTTAAGACCTCATTATTCTATTAACCTTTGCTTTCAGTTAGTGATTAGGAGGTAAAGTTGGAAATAAGTTTCATATCTTAATTTATTGTTATATATTTCCTTAACTAATATAATCTGTATGTGAACTGAATACCCTTTTTTTTTGTTCTTGGACAGGTAGAAGAGTTGTATTCATTAGACTTGGATTCGCTAAACAGCCTGCGGTCTAGTATCTGTTCCAATACAGCCATTACTCTGAATTTATTTTCTATTCCTTCATCCATCTGATTAGGTTATTCATGTAATTGCAGGCCAGTATATGGGCTGATCTTCCTCTTTAAATGGCGACCGGGAGAGAAAGATGATCGCCTTGTGATTAACGATCCAAACCCAAATCTCTTTTTTGCCAAGCAGGTAGCAGAACTTCCACCTAATCGTTTATCAAGATCTTGTTTCACTTATTTGCTCTTATTTTATTTAGTTGGCTTTCCTATTTTTCAGGTTATAAACAATGCTTGTGCAACTCAAGCCATTCTTTCTATTCTGCTGAACTGCACGGAAGTTGATATTGGCCCAGAACTTTCGATGCTAAAAGAATTCACAAAGAACTTCCCACCGGAACTTAAAGGTTTGGCCATCAATAACAGCGAAGCTATTCGAGCAGCTCACAATAGTTTTGCGAGGCCTGAGCCTTTTGTCCCCGAGGAGCAGAAAGTTGCCGACAAGGATGATGAAGTCTACCACTTCATTAGCTACTTACCTGTTGACGGGGTATTATATGAGTTAGATGGACTGAAGGAGGGACCCATTAGCCTCGGTCAATGCCCTGGCGGGCAAGGAGACCTGGATTGGCTGCGAATGGTTCAGCCTGTGATTCAGGAGCGCATTGAGCGCTATTCTCAGAGCGAGATCAGGTTCAACCTCTTGGCAGTTATAAAGAACAGAAGGGAGATCTACACGGCTGAGCTGAAGGAGCTTCAGAAGAAGAGAGAGCTTCTGCAGCAACAGCAGCCGACCGATATGCAAGCGCTAGCCGAGGTGGGTTCCGAAATTGAGAATGTTACTGAGAAGATCGTTTTGGAGGAGGAGAAGTTCGACAAGTGGAAAACTGAGAACATTAGGAGGAAGCACAACTACATACCCTTCCTTTTCAACTTCTTGAAGATTCTTGCGGAGAAGAAGCAGTTGAAGCCTTTGATTGAGAAAGCCAAGCAGAAGAACTGTAGCCCCAGTCCCAGTTGAAAAGTGGGGAAATGCTTTTCATTTTTGCTCTCTTATCATCCAACAAAACTTCCCCCCATAAATGCTTGGAGTGCTTGGATCTGTGTTAAATGGCGTTGAACATTTGTATCGTCCTATGTTATTTAGTTTTCTTTTACTTGTCTAGTTGACATTAAATGTTGAATTAACCTGTGAATTTTCTGCAATCGGCAACTTGATTGTACTGGAAAAACAGCAGTGGAAATATTACGTGTGCTGGGTGATGAGTGAATCAGAAGAGTGCAAATGAACCTACTACATGGTGAGCAGTAGCAGTGTTGATGTATTAGTCTTACGTACTGCATACTCTATTTGTTGTTTTTTGTGTTTGGGTGCTTCTACTATTACTACCCTGTAGTGTAGTGCAACTCTTGTATCATCGATATTTCTGAATTGTTAACTGGTCATGAAGATTCAGCCAAGATGTTAATACATTTATATACATGCATGCAACCTACTTTACAGCGATATTGTGTTTGGATAGTTCTAATAATTTATTCCATCGGACATATAATACAATAAACAACTTTGCTATTTGGTACGTGTTCGTGCACATGCGGTGCACGCGTGCGGCCAAGAACGGTGGAGCGATAGGCGGGGGGGAGGACGAAGCGGTAGGGGGGAGGGAGGAAGAGTCGATGTAGAAGCTGGAGGCGACGGAGGACGCCGGAGCAGTAGGGGAGGAAGACATCGGCGTAGGAGGATACGGCGGTGGTGGTAGAGCAGGAGGGGGAGGGAGGGAGGAAGGCAGCGGTGGAGGGTTGGTGGCAGCATTCCGGCGATATCGGCCACGCGTGCGTGCACATCAAAACAACAATTTTTTTACAATAAATTGAGATATTATAAGTGGAAGGCAATATTAAATTTAATTTTCCATTAGCTGCCCGTTGGTGTTTTTGGAATCCACCTGCAGGTTCGGGATAAGTGACATTTCATCTTCTTCCATTTATCAACTAATACAGTTTATATTGCACCACACCCCTACTAATACAGCTAATAAAAAAAATTTGTTGAACACGCGAATCCGTCTTCCATGTATTCATCATAGGTAAGAAAAAGGTGGTATAAGATCCTATCAAAGCCAAATATGGTGAGAAGAAAGCCTACAAAAGCAACTCTAGTGATTCATAGACACTATCAAAGCCAAATATGGTTAAATTGGAAATGAAACATATTAGAAGTGAATTCTCCCGAACTTGAGTGGCTCTTGTGGTTACTGAGTAGATGTATAAGATCTTGGCTGGATGACAGAAAATTAGTAGATCGAGCCACGGAAACGTATTATTTCTTCCATTTATAAATAATGGGAGTTAGGAGACAGTGGACCAAAAGTCATGCAATGCAGTGTGATCGAACTAACATGCTGGTATTTAGAAAAATATTCACTATTTCTATTATCTAATGTTGCTGCTACTTTAATAACATATATTTTTATATACCGTGATTGTGAATTAATCTGAAGAATATAATTCCATGTATCTTCACTATCTATCAAAAAATAATTAGAACCTAAAATAGACTCCAGAATAAAATCGTAATGAATAGAACAACGTTCAATAATATGATTACGTATATTTTCAAAACTAATATTCGGATAAGTTGAAAAAATTTGGCTTTCTCCTCCTTCGTAATTTAACCCATTTACTTTACCGTCGTGCGAGCATACAATTCTTACGCTACGATCCATGACGGTTGAGAACTTTTGCTAGAAGAAGCTGATATGAACTTTGGCTAAAGGCAAATTTTTTTTTGATTGTTGGAGGCTTTGCTAGAGCAAGAGAGAGAGAGAGAGAGAGAGAGAGAGTGTGTGTGCCGGAGGCTTTGCTAGAGGTGAGAGAGCGAGAGAGTGCTGGAGGATTTGGTTGAGGCAGGAAGAGAGTGTGATGAAGATTCATTTAGCTGTCGATGGTATATATAGAAGCTTGCATTAGCTGTTGCGCAACGGATATAATTCCTCCCCCCCCTACCCCACAAAAGCCAACGACTATAATTTTCCTCCGTCATCCATCCCGATAAGCCAACAGTTAAAATTCTCTCACCCCCACGACAACTCGGTTGGCGGGCCCCACTCCACCGCCAACTCAGTTGACGGCCTCTCCCCATTTGATGCTAGCCCTCGCCAACTCAGTTGGCGGGCTCCCATTTTTTTCTACCTCCGCCAACAGAGTTGGCGAGTCATCCCGTGTTGTACAAAATATCAAAACTTCTCCCCTTTGCTGCAAATACCTCAAATTTTGTCCCTTTATATGAAAAAATCCAATATTATGTGGGTTGCTTCCTCACATGTAAAGTTTAAACTGCAAACACTGTTTGGCTTCAAAATTGCATTGATCTACGACCCGAAAGATGTTATGAGTCAAGATCAAAAATTTCAAAGTATCTACCTCGAAAAAGAGTTACTAGTACACAAAAAATTTAAATTTTATACATATTTAGAAAAAAAAATTGGAATCAAGAAAATTTTGTCATAAATGACATTAGCAAATAAGAATAAATTTGTGATGAAAATAAAGAATAATACTAAACCACGAATAATTTTTGAATATTAAAAAGGATAATGGAAAGGTATAATATTCTCTCGCAAAACTTGAAATATTCGGTCATATAGTACAAACCTAAAAGAAATAAACCTGGTAGGTATAGTATAAATCAGTGTTTATTACAAATAGAAAGAGAGATCCAAACGTATAGAACAATGTTAACTCAAGGATACTAAAAAATGATCGGGAATAGAATATGAAAAAACATATTCTCCGGTCATGAAAACCTAGACATAAGATATACATGAAAATTTCGAAGGATTTAAATTGCCAAGTATATTACTGGAGAATTTTAAAATTATTAGGATATCCCGAAATATTTGCAAAATGAGTCATATAGGAACTAAAACCATGTGGAAGAGTGTGATAGGCTCATTGAGTTTATGTCTAGGAAATGATATAATAGTGATCCTAAAATTTTCAGTCATATTTATGAAGAAATTCCTGAACGAATTTGTCATAGCATCTGTCTATGTACATGACAGTATCTCTCGAAGATATCAGAAGTACCACCTGAAGAGAAGATCTTCTAAAGAGATAATTTCTTGAAGATATTGGAAATATCTATTGAAGAGATTGGAAATAATTCGTGAAAAAATAATTAAAAATATCTCCTGAAGAGATAATCTCCATAAGAGATAAATCTCCAGAAGAGGATCCTAAAATCTCCTGAAGAGATAATGTTAATCTTTTGAAGTGATAATCTCTCATAGAGATAAATCTCCAGAAGAGACCTCATGAAAATATAAATCTTTTAAATAGATCTCCCGAATAAAAAAAATCTCATGAAGTGATTTAATATGAGCAGCAGTCATCGACTTAGTAAACTAGAGTACTGGTCAGGTCAATGAGACATATTTTGGCCTAAAAAGAAAAAGAAAAGAACATATTATAGGTCCTGAAGTACCATATTTAAAGAAGATAAATACAAATTCTTTATTGTCATTCACTCAGCACAATATATTTATGTGACCTGATAATATGCACATCTCTACTATTATAACGAGGCTTCAAAACGACTCAAAAGTTAGACTTGTAAGTGTAAGTAAATACTCAACCAATTAATAATTAAAAAATTCTAAGAAAATTCTAACTACCCGTGTACGTGTTTTCCTTACGTAAAAATGTCTTAAAATCATTATAATTATCTAAACATATATCCAAATGTATATAAAGATATATATAACAAATTCAAATAAAAATATGTTCAATATTCAAAATATATTTAAACTAATTTTTATATCTAAACATATATCCACAGTTTTACAAATAGATATAAAAAATTAAAATTAAAATAATTTCAAATCAAATTTAAACTATTTTAATATAATTTAATTTTTTATTAATTTTTTTATAATATTAATAAATTTTCTAAATCTAATTTTTTATATATATATATATATATATATATATATATATATATATATATATATATATATATGTCTTAATTTACAAATATTTAAACTATTTTAAACAATATTAAAAAAATTTACCTGCAACGCACGTGCATTTACTAATATACATAGACACTACAATGACATAAGGCACATAAATCATGTATTCTTGATTTAATTTATATGAATGTTTTGATCTTATGAGATATGCATATACATGATATTTATTTGACCCACCTTAAGGGATATCACAAACAAGCTATGTGTGTCCTTAACAATGTTGCATATATTTTCGTAAATAAGTAAAACAAATCACTGCGACAAACTCATCAAATCATTCTTACACTTAATGAAACAAACAGAGAATGTGCATGACAGTGTGTAAACCCCCTGATTTTTCAGGATTTTTAAAATGGATTTTTACAATTTTTCTGGAATTTTTGTGATTTAAATCAAGGTATTTTGATTATTAAATAATTTTTAATTATTGTTAAATAATATTAAAATATTATAAAAATAATATTTTCTGGTGTAAAATGAAAAACTAGACATATGGTAATTTTTCGGAAATTTATTGGACCCCGGAAGCATTTTTAAAGCCCTAAAAACCAAGTTATAATTAAACCAAAATAAACCTAGAATTAAACCCGGTTCAATTGAACCAAACCAACCCGAACCAACCTAGACCGGTTTAGCTAAACCGAACCCAGCCCAAGCGGGTCGGATCTAGGTCTAACCTGCGACCCGAAACCCGCATACCCGAACCCGCATTTCTGTTTAGCGGATCGGGCCGGATCCGCTGCCCGACCCGACCCGACCCGACCCGACCCGACTCCGCCCGACCCGACCCGGCCGAAGCCCCTCTCTCTTCCCCGAAACCCCTCGCCTCCCCTCCGCCGGCCTCCCCGCCGTCGCTCGGCCTCCCCGCTCCCGTAACCGCCGCCTCTGACCCTTCCCCTCCCCGCACCGGCCGCCCCTCCGCCTCCTGCTCCGGCCTATATAACCCCTGCTCCGTCACCCAGCTGCCGTCTCCACCACCAGCACCACCGCCACCTCCCTGCTCCTCCGTCCCCGTTGTCCCCTCGCCCAGCCTCGCCGGCTCCTCCGCCCTAGCGCCACCTCCCTCGACTTCCTCCTCCTCCAGAACCGGCTCCCCAGCCGCCTCTGCCCGAAGCCCAGCACCTCCACCATCACCATCTCTCCCGACAACTCCCTCAAGCGTCGCCCGCCTCCACCAGCGCAGCCCATCCCCGCTGCCAGAACCCTCCGCCTCCTGCCGTAGCTGCCCTCGCCCTCGCCAGCCTCCGCTGCCCCCGCCTCCTCCAGCCAGCAGCAGCAGCAGCCGCCCTCGGCTCCGGCGAGCCCCCGAGAGTCGCCGTGTCAGCCCCAGCGAGCCGCTCCGCCTCAGCCCTAGCCGCCAGCCCCGGCGAGCCCCTCCGGCGAGTCTCCGGCGACTGATCGAAGCCCTAAACCCTAGCTACAGTGCGTGTCGTGTCCTCGTGTCGAGTCGCGTTGTGTCGACTCACAGACACGAAATTCAGATTTCACGGAGCCCTGTTCAGGTAACCCATTCTCTCTCCTTATTACTCCATTTTTCGTGCCGTCTGTTGCGATGCGTAGGCTGTGTGACCCCCTCGATGTCCGTGCAACCTGCTCGGTGTGTCGTGTCCTGTGGCGATCGCAAACTGCGATCCAAAAACAGGAAAACAACGCCATGTTTCACCCCGGAACTGAGTACGCTCCGCCAAACGGGACGACTTGGTCCTGTGCGGTCTTCACCGAAGCGTGCGCGCCGTTGATACGGACGTGCGAGATTTTGCAGAAGTTGATTTGGATGTGCGTGCACACCGGAATTAACGCGTATCCGCCGACAACGTTCCGTATCCGCTTGTTCTGGATCTCGCTGTAACTTGGTGTATACACGTCGGATAAAAACAAAACTTATGCCATTGGACTCGTAGCAATACGCTGGTCCTGTGACCCAAGTTTGGTTCGATTCTGAGAACGTTGACAAAATTGCGTATCGTGGGCCCCACGGCTCCACTTGACGGGCGATTTTGTGATCGGCTCATCGGAATCCAATTCTGGAAGTTCCGTTGGGTTCGTATCAACGTTCTGGACCTGTTGACACTAAGTTTGACAGATTTGGAGACCATTGGTTCTGACACATTTTTCGGTGCAAAGCGGCCCACATGTGGACCCCGCTTTACCAGAAACTGTTATTTTTGCCCCTGTGTCCAAATTGGACTCAAGGACAGACATTTCTAGCTATTTGATATTTTTCTGAATCTGATGGTGATGTCTATTTCAGCAACCGGAGGAGTCCCTGCATTTCCCACTGAGGTCAGAGCTATAGTTGGAGTTAGAACCCCAGGCAAGTGTACCTTGCCAAATCCTGCAGTTTTGTTACTTATTTCCTTGACTTATTTATATATTGTACATGCTTGACCTAGGACCGTGTGACTTTACTTAGCGTCCGATTAATAGTCGGGTGCCAACACTGTTCTCAGAGTTGTGTAACGTCACCTAGAGATGGATATCGTGACCCTTTGCATTCTTGTACTTGCATTATCAAGTACGTTATACCCAGGACACCTGACACTATTCATGAGACAGAATCTTCCTGAGATATTCATGGTGATTCTGTATAGGATACAGGTTCCATGACATAGACATTATACTCTTAGATCTTATTATGACTTGTTGCATTAGTTTTGATCTTGCGTGTCATGGACATGAGACGTGTGATTACATTGGGTGGGGAGAGACGCACAGGCTACATGTTGATTATATTATGACGGTGTCGTAGTCTCCCTTTTGAGCTAGACAAACCACATGATATCACTGCTACCGGCTCTCCGACACAGAGCTTGTAGTAGTTTCAGCCTGAGTTCTAGTGATTCTCTCATCTTGCATGTTACTTAGCTGGTTATATAGCTTACCCTATTGTTTCATTTATTTCTGCACTGCATTTATTTTGGTTTGAGTTATATTGTACCTTGCTATGTCCCCTGAGGACTTGGATCCAGATTATGTCCCCAGGATTTGCAGACGAGATCTATCCCGAGGTATACGGGACAAGAGCATTAGCAGGAGCAGAAGCAGGAGCAGGTGCATACAGTGGAGCAGAACCAGGAACCGAGGACTAGGTGATTGTCATAGATTTTTCTGAGTATATATTTCTTCCATACTCAGTCTGTGATGTTCTTTACATTCTTGTTTAAATGAACAATTGTATCAGACTTGATCATCGGGTTGTTTCCCGATTTAAATTACTTGTGACTTGATGTTGATGTTTTATTTCCTTATGTTGACTTTGTGATATTCATTCTGTGGATGAGATTAGTAGACCCTGATTATTGTTTTACAGCTTAAGTATGCCCCGATGGATCCATTAAATTGGGTTTGTCCATCGGTGTGTGCTGCTGGCCATTGACACGTGTCCGGGCCCTCGGTATTTTGGGACTGGGACGTGACACAATGATTTCAATAGTTCAATATATCAGGGGGAGCTGCGAGTTTACAAGAATCACAAATAAAGCCTACAAACTTTTCATAATGAGTATAATGCATATAAATGTATATACAAATAAAGTATTGGGGTGAGAAGTAATATTCAAATGTATTGGGGGGTTTGAATTTTTATTTATATTGATGTAAGAACTAGTAATTTTTATAATTTTGAGAGAGAGCATCCTCAAGATGCTAATGGAGATATCTTGAAGTTTGTCTTTGCACATTGTACTCTTTCCTTCGATGATATTTTTTTTACTGAATTTTTTGCTTCAATTTTTTTTTAACGAGACAGTGTAAGTCGCACCCACTTGAATTTCGAAAGAATCCTGAAGAATCATATTCCATAATAATATTATTGTTCTCTCTTCTTTTACTATGGATTTTTCTTTTTCCAAAGATTAGTTTTTTCATAGAAAAGTTAACATTCAAATTTTTTTTATCGAGACAGTGTAAGTCGCACCCACTTATATTACAGAAGAATCCTGATGAATCATACTCCATAAGAATATTATTGTATTCTTTTCTTTTACTATGAATTTTTTCCAAAGATGAATTTGTTCATAATTTTTTTTAATGAGACAATAATTAAGGTGGACATCTAAGAAAGAGTGTTATGATTTGTGGATAAGACAAAATGTGGATGCCTTTATCCCTATCTATAACCATCTCTATTTCTATTCACTTTTTATGTATTCTAATGAAAAAACAGTACATATTTATTCGACTTTAATATTTTTTTCCTCTCATTTTCATAACGTAATAGACCTTTTTTTTGACGCTGATAAATAAATAAATAAATAAATAAATAAATAAATAAATATAATTTTTCCTACTTGAAACCTCCTTCCCTCTTAGCCGATGCGGGACTTGATGTCCGGACCTACTCATAATGTCCCGTAGCTTTACCACTAAGCTACACCCTAGGGAACAAATAAATAGTAGTATTAATAATATTGATCTATACTATTATATAATAAAAAAATTTAAATTTTAATGTGGATTTTTTCCTTCTAAATATAATATTGCATATGTTTATTAATTAAATTACTCGCAAATCGGGATTGATCTTTCTACATAGTCTTACATGCATGTATAAAATAATAAATAAAATAATAAATTTAGAATAATTAAAATCATCTTTTAGTATTCGTAGTTTAAATACAAATTAGAATAATTACAACAACTTTTTTAGTGTTCTAATAACAAAATTACATGTTTTTATAATAATTTATAATAACATATAAATATAATAATAATAATAATAATAAAAAAAAATAAAAAAAATAATAATAATAGTAGTTAGAGGAAGTTGGGCTGGGCTGGGCTGGGCTTGTGGTGGGTTAGGGAATATTTTATCCAGAGTAGAAGAGAGGAAAAGGGTACTTCAGTTAAACCTAAAATAGTGAAGGAAAGGGTGAAGCCTTCTTACAATCTCTCAAAATCCTCTCTTTTCCTCATCCTTCCGCAAGCAAAGCATTAGCTGCGAATGGTGTGACTGACCTCGATATACTCGCCGCCGCCTCGTCAACCGTCGCCGCCGCCTCCACCCCACCGCCAATCTCGTCGCCGCCGCCGCCGCCGGAGAAGATGGAATCGCCGGAGTACGTGTCGTCTCCCGGAGAAGAGGAGGTTCCTCCCAAGAGATCCCAGCGCCCCAGATCTCAATCTCCTTCTCATCACGCTCAATCTCAAGGTTTATTGTTATGATTCCTTTCCCATCCCATCCCATCCCATCTATCTATATATTTATTTATAGATCTCATAAAAAAATCAATTCTCTCTCTCTATCCATTTTGTAATAATGGGATTTTACTCAACTGATTATTAACTCCAAAATTTTAGTTCAATTCAATTAATATTCTTAAAATTGAAATTTTTATTAATATCCTAAAAAAACGGGAGTGAAATTATTAACCGTCTTGAATGTAATACACTCTTCTTATTTGACGTAAGAGCGAAATGTGGGTCTGTTGTTTTCGACAATAGTATCAAAATAATATCGGATTATATGTTGGATACTTGGTGGCAGATTTCCATTGAGAACTTGATATTTGCAAACTTTGCTGTGCTATTCTTATGGACATTATGTTTTCGGAGTCGAGCTATAGTTACTATGACGGATGCCACACGAAAAATAAATAAACAATAGGTACTGTTCAGCTACGAGCCTTAGATTCTTTTCGTGTTCAGAGCACTCGGTTTTCTTGTTTATGGAGCTTTTGATGCTCCAATTTGTATATTAGGCTCTTTCTCTCTCTCTCTTTTTGGTAGCTGCTTGTTCATTGTAATACTGTATAGACAACAATATGTTACTTTAACTGCTTCAAAATTTGCAAACACAACCTTAACCTAAAGGTTAGGTATTGTTAATCCCTACATGACCTAGTGCATATGCTATTGGGTGGATGCTTTCTGTTTAATGGCCTTCAAGTGTAATGACTTTTCTCATTTAAAACTAGTTAAAGCTTAGTAACCTCTACGTAAGTAGTATTTGATCTTTTTTCGTGCCAAAGTCCCACTGTACCATTTTATTTAAATCGGTCTGTTATTACCCCATGATTACTGCTATATCTTGTTTGCTAAATGCTTTAACATGCGATGACTACTCTTCAGATGACAAGGAGAAACACACACACTTGAGGTTCCTCGTCTCGAATACTGCTGCTGGTTGTATCATCGGGAAGGGCGGAGCTACCATAAATGAGTTCCAGTCGCAGTCTGGAGCTCGTATTCAGTTATCACGTAGCCATGAATTCTTTCCAGGGACATCGGATAGAATAATTATGGTTTCTGGAGGGTTTGATGAAATCGTTAAGGCGATGGAAATGATCCTTGAGAAATTGCTGAGTGAGGTATGGTGCCATTATTAAGTTTAAAATTTGTAGCAATATGCAGATCATCGAGACTTTAATTTGAATTTGTTTTGTTTTGTTTTGTTTTGGTTTGGATTGGATTTACAGGCTGAAGAGAGTAATGATGCCGATAGCAGATCTAAAGTGAGGCTTATTGTTCCAAACAGCTCGTGTGGCTGCATTATTGGAAAAGGAGGATCTACCATAAAGTATTACTCTTTCCAGAGAATTATATTTTGCTTCGTTCTATTGAAGAACCTATTTTATGTTTGAATAATATTTTAAAGCATATGCTATTTTTCAATTTCGTGAGTGCTGTAAGTTTAGCTTTGTATAGCTGAGATTTACTTTTGGTTTTTTGTCTGTGTATACTCTAAAATATTCAGCATTGCATGTATATCCTTAAGAAATATATAGTTGGATGTATAGCTGAACAAAACATCTAATAGCATGTATACCCTTAAAAATGATTTAAAGTGTTTGCGACTTATTTCAAATGGAAAATGCCAAACAGGCAAACGCCGAACGGCAATCAACAAATGGTTAACAACAAATGACAAACTAATTTGTTTGGTTGGTAATTCTAGACGGAAAACACAAACGGGGCTGTATTTGGTTTGTCATTTCTAAACGATGGTTTGGAAAAGTAAATTACTAAAAAAGGCAATGTTTTTATCATTATAATGATTGAAAAGTAATTCCAAATGACTTGTTATAGAAGATAATCAGTTTTTGTTGTTGTTGCAATTATACCTTAGCCGAAGAGATCAATGCTTTTACAATTATAATCTCAATATCTCACAAAACTTTATAAGAGGTGGAATTATCATTTAACCTTGTCCAACTATTTGTTTTATGTAACTTTTCAGGACTTAATCATTTCCATCTACATGATTTGAAAAACATTTTTATATGAGCATCTGTCTATATGCTAACTTTTGTAGTATTCATATTGTACATATATTCATAAGATATAAAGTACAACCGTATCAGTGATATAAACCATCATGTTAGTCTTCTTTCTCTTGATGCAAGAGAGATTAAGGTATTAAAGGAGAACTATTGTAAAATATTGCCTTTCAAGTATTCTATCCTTCCACCACCACCAATGGAAAAAATATTCACTAGAAGGCAACAAGGAAGTAAAGACCACTTGGCAACGCTCAAAAAGTGTCCTTCAAGCATGTCATCCATCAGAAGATCTCACTGCAGCGTAACCGGAAAGGAGGTGATGGTTTTCCCACGTGTACTCCTGGCAAGAACGAAAGAATTGAGAGAGACGACTATTGCACATAAAATGAATGAGACAATAATTAGGTTTAAAGAGGTTTAAGGATAAACATGGGATTTTATTAATTTCACTGGCAAATTTGGAAAGAAATAGGTGTTTTAGCATTTTCCATTTCAAGTGATGCGCTCCCTCGAGCTATTGGCTTTTGTCGTTTTCACCGTTACGTTTGGCAAAAAAACGACAAACACGGGAACCAAACATGATTCCGTTTGTCGTTTTGCCAAAATACCTACGTAAACAGACGGTCCGTTTTGAACGGGAACCAAACTCGCCCTTAGTTCATGTAGAACTACACTATAATTCATGTAAAACTAGACTATGCCAGTGTTCTTAAGAAATCAACAAGCATTGAAAAAAGAGAGAACACGACATCGCAATTGATGCTCAATTTTGATTGCATACTACTAATAATTTTTGAAAACACTATTCTTGTCTGTTTTAAATTCTAGATGTAATTTTATTATGTTTAGTTGGTCGGAACGTACTTAGGTTTAACCAATGTAAATGTATAGATGTTTCGTGAATATTTTTGACAGCATAGTCACATCTTACAAGTTCGACGTTCGGGATTATTTTGGCTAGGTTTAGATTTCAAAATTTGGTAAAGGTTTGGATAAATAAAAGACAAAAAGAAATCCACAATGCAGAAGAAACTTGGCAAAACAAATGCGGTAAGATACATGTTTATATTGGCTTCAACCCACTTGGGTTACCCTTTGGCATGTGTGTTTTGGTTGATAGAAACTTATAAGCTGTTCACTGCTAATTTAGTTCTACTTTGGATGGGTAAAATTTGTAAGGTTGAGTAGTGGTTATAAAATAGAGCCCACTTAGCTGGTTGGGGTCTTTGGGTGAAAGCCTAGTCCAAACCAAGCCTGCATTACCACTTGTAAGATTGTAACAAAGAAGTGAATTTCGCATTTTTTTGTGACATCGAATATGATCATATTCGTGTTCATGAGTTATTAATGAGTTATAAGAGGAGATAACAATTTGCGAACTATTCACAAATCGTGAATTATTCGTGACTTTTTGAAAAACATGTGAATTTATTCGATTATGATGACAAGGTTGTCTATGTAAAAAGAAATATTTTTAGGGCATTTATTTATGTATTTTCTATTTTCTACCTAGGGTTAATGTTGTTATTTCATATTTTCTTGTACTCCCATAAATATTTGCTAAGAGTGCTAATAAAATTGCATCCCATTGAGTAGCAAAATATAGTAACTTGATTTTCTTCATGGTATCAAAGGAGGGGCAATCATTGCCCTCGACTCATCCCCTCCATCAATCCTAGCCCTTCATTTATCAAAACTGTAACTCGTCTCTTCCCCATCATCTGTAGCCTCCATCTTTTTCTTTACCGAAATCCCAAAACCTAGCCTCCTTTTGCATTTCTTCTAAAAAAAATCCAATCATCAAACCTTATCTTGTTTCTTCATGATCAAGCATCCTTTCCCCTTCTCAATTTTTTGGAAGAGCAGCACCTCCATCCTTACGCTCACAAAACCCTAATTGTGCCGTCCAACTTTGTCCAAGTGATTGGACCAACTTCTTCTTCGCCAGTGAGCAGTCCTTTGTGTTTGTGCTTTGAGTGTTACTTTTTCTTTGGTAAGGTGATGATGATGTTGAGTTTGTAGAGCCCGTTTTTGGGCCTGATGATGATAATGGCGATGTGAAGGGGAACCTCATATAACTTTGCATGACTGCAACTTGTTCAAGTTGGCATTCCTTCTCCGCGAACTTGAGGGGGTGCATTTGGACTTCACCCGCCTCTTTCCCTTTAGTCTCCCTTTCTCTTGGCATGGCTACCTTTCGCGACGATTATTTGATTTTACTAATCTTTCGGTTGAGTGTCCTCATATTCTCTCTTGTCAAGCACCCATGCGCCGACAACTCTTTTGATCGCGCATCTTCATATGCCGACTCTTATCACGCACACACGTACCCACAACTATTTTGGTCGAGCTCAGACTCCTTGAGTACACTTCGGATGTATCTCTGGGGATATATTCAATTGTGAAGCCCAACTATCTTTCGACTTCTTCTCGGGTTTCTTCATTTTTGAAGCCCATGTCTCTGTTTTTAGATGATTTTCAGTTTTTATTTTTCACTTTATCACCAAGTTCCAGCTTGTTGGGGCATGTTGAAAAGTAGATTAGTTATCTTCCTTCTATGCATTTATCGCTTTAGGTATTTTCTATTTCTAGCTATGGTTAGTGTTGTTATTCATATGCTTTGTAGTTATATAAATATTGACCAAGGGCCCTAGTAAAATTGCCTCCCTATGAGTAGCAAAATTGGTAGTCTCAAGAAATTTAGTCCATTTATATATAAAGTGGCAAACCAATTAAAAATCTGTAGATCACTTGAACACTAGAAACATTGAACATTATGCATGCCTATTCAATAATTAAATCTGATGTGTAAAATTACTTATAGGGTACAATTGGAGTCCAGTTTTCTTGTGAATCTTACCCATGCTTTAGGGTATTAAAAGAAACGTAAAAGAACAAACTTGTTCCCTATAAGTAACACTAGTAACCATTGTTATGTTCTTTATAACCACCAAATAACATAAGATATTTTGTGAACAATTACTCAATTAATCTCTGAGGAATAATGATTTTTTAAAGCAAGATTTCCTAAAACTGCCATAAGTAGTGAATGTTATAAGATTGTCAGACTTATAATTTGTAATATATATATTATAAATCATTTACCGGTCTTGTCCTGCAAGACAGTTGATGTGGAGTACACATCAAAATTATGTATTCTTTGCTTTAAAGAAGTGTATCAAACTTTTTTACTGGTTGAGGTATCAGGTTTTTTTCCCCCTCTGTGACCTATGGATATCCACAGTAGTTTTAAATCATTAAATTCCAGGAATGGAATGAGAAGTGGGTCCATATAAATGATAGAGACCTAGCAAACATGTCATATTTTGACATGGATATCTAGCTCTTTGTTTCATGCTTTCCACAATTTGCTGAATTTGAGATTTGAGGATAGTGCTATATATGTGTGTTTAGTAAAGATGCATTTGTAATATAAATTTACATATGCTTGGGATTGCATCTGCTCAAAAGATAATGCACTGGCAAAATGTATATTGATATTATGTGAATAAATGAGGGTCATATTTGCAACGTCCAAACAAGTGCCGGGCATAGATGGAAAAGTGTGTTAGTTAATAATGAAAGATAGTACCCATTTTACTGACCTATGTTACCCGGACTCTCCACTTTAAGGAGAAGTACCCGTGTCGACCCGATAGGACATGGGTATGGGTATGTGATCCGTATTCGATCCTCCATTGTGACAATCAGATCCTTCATGGTGACAATCGAGAGACTGGAAGTGAAGTTGATAGTTTATTTTAATGTGGTAGTGAAGTGGATAGTTTATTTTAATATGGTAGACTAGTAGTAAAGTAGGAGGAGAGCTGAAGGACGGTCCCTTAGGGACTTATTCAACTAGTTAAGTAAAGTTTACTACTAGTTTATAATTACATGTCGTCTTTTTATGAAATCTTAGTCATATTTCCGTACCGTATACAAAATTTGGATCCTTTTTAGCCGAGTCCGTGTGTCCTTCAATTATGAGTTTAAAGTGCCCAATTGGATATGTACCCGTACCCGACACCCGTACCCTAGTCCAGGTAGGTAGCGACTAAGGAGTAAGGATAGAAGCCCTATATATTGTAGCATGTCCTTTTGCCTCTTTCAAGTTATATTTTATGCAAGTTTTATTAGATGTGCTGAAACATTTGAGTGCCCGTCTTATGAACTTCTGCAGGTCATTTATTGAAGAGTCCCAGGCTGACATCAAGATATCTCCTCAAGATCATAATTATGTCGGATTGAATGATAGACTGGTTACAGTGATAGGAACTCTTGATGAACAGATGCGAGCAATCTATCTGATTTTGACAAAACTAATAGAAGATTCCCATTATCCACAGTCATTGAGTTCGCCATTTCCATATGGAGGTACATTTAGATATAATGATCACTTTATTTTGGTTGTTTTTCGTTGACCTTTTCTGTCTGCTCCATTACATGTGAATTTTCTTTTAGCTTTAAAGTTGCGCTCGTGGTAATATTCTTCTTTATGAAAAATTTCTAGCACCAAAAGCTTGTAAAAAAGCAAGGTTCGCAGTATCGGTATCAGGCCATTCCTATGAGTATCGGGATCGACGGTATCGGCTGTTTCGGATCGGTGTATCGGACTTTTTGGTATCGGAAAGCAAATAATTATTAGTAAATTAATAACATTTTAGAAAATATATTTTATATATTTAGCCATAATTTTAAGTATTTCGTGTTATTTCTTAGTAGTTTTGAAATTGAATGAAATAGTAGTCACCCCTGTCGATTGATTTATAGGCGAATTATAAGTTCTCTTCTTTTACAACCTTATTATACTTTTACACCCTTGATGATTGGTCTTTTCCGTTCAATTTTCTTTGCTGAATTGACTGAAAAAGAGACCCCCGATATCGCTATTGCAAATATCGGGTATCGGTCGGTATCGGATCGGGACATGCCAAACCGTATCGATATCGGCCGACATTGCAAACTATGGTAAAAAGACCTTAATTAAACGGAATTTAATTCTAAAATTGAATACGCGTCTGACTAAGCCTATATTTATATTTAGTTCCATATAAATAAATTGGCTGAGTCTTTCAAATAAAATGGTGTTTCCTATCACATGGTTAACACATTGTTTTCCTTCATTTCTCTCACTACAGACACATAAGATGATGAGCATTGACAAGCTATTAAATCTTGGTTGAATGTTCTTTTACATGTTTCTCTAGGTAATCTACTTCTGGCATCTTCGTAGACTTGTTTTCTTACTCTCTACCTCTTTTCTTCAACTAAAAATGGAACAAAAAAGGGTGTCTCAGTGCCATAAGGCTCACTTACGCAAGGTCTGGGGAGGGTCAAGATGTAAGGAGCCATAATTCATCTTCTCAAATATAAGTTCTACTCTTTTCTTCTCTTCTCCAAGTTTAACTCCCTATACTCTTTATGTATATTTTTCTTTTGGTGCAACTATACATACTTCTTAGCAATAATATTTTACTTACCTTTTTTTTCTTCTCTAACTTTTTTACTTACATATACTAGTATTTCCTTTCTCGTAAGTGGTCATACCTGTCTCAGTTCTCCTTTCCTTCTTTGCTTATTCCTATAATTTTCCTTTTTTATTATCTATATTATTTGCAAGGAACCAGAGTTAGTGGTTCTGACCCCAAGTGTTGCCTATTGCAATAGACAAAGTTCCAAACTTGGTCGAGGGATGGAGCATTCAAGTATTTTTAAAGATCAAAGGATGGTGCATGAGTGATGGAACCTTGAAGGAAATGATGGCTTTAGGTGCCAAGTTTATGTTGACAAGTAGCTAGGGAAAGTGGAAACTGAGATGCATGTATGCTTTACTTGGGCTGAGTTAGCGGGTAGGTGGGTGAGGGTGCAGTTTGCTATTTTTATCTTTGAGAGAGATTAAGTTTAGTGGGACAGCTATTACTAAAACAATGCTAGTTATGGACAATGTATTTCCATATTTTATTCTCATTCTTTAATTTGCTTCTTGAGTGTGATAAGTCACTCGCAGATCTTTCCTTTTATTGCTTCATATTTCTTATCTTGCCTCTAAGGGAATGATTGGGAAATGGAAAGTTGAGGAAAACTAGAAAAGTAGTGGAAACCATAGGTACGTTCTATTTTGATGTTTGTTTGGTAACCGGGAACTATGTTAGGAAACTAAAAGGCAGTGTTCTAAAAATCGGGCTAGGCGGCCGCCCGCCGCACCGAAATCGGCCAATTCGGCCTCCTAGGCGCCTGTTCGGGCCTAGGCGGCGCCTAGGCAGGCCTGTTCGGGCTAGGCGGGCCTAGGCGGCCTAGGCGGGCCAGTTCGGTTATGGAAAAAATTTCAAAATTTCAAAATTTCAAAATTTGAAAATTTGAAAATTTGAAATTTGAAATTTCAGATTTGAAATTGCAAAAAATATTCAAAAAAATTTCAAATTCCAAAAAAAAATTCAAATTTCAAAAAAATTTAAAAGAAATGCAATAAAAATTCAAAATATCAGGAAAAAAAAATCAAAATATTAAAAAAATTTCATTTTTTAAAAAAAAATTTAAAACTAAAAATTCAAATTTTCAAAAAAAAAGAAATTTTTTTTTTTTCTGTTCGGCCGCCTAGGCGGCCCAGGCGTCCGCCTAGGCGGCCTAGGCGCTAGGCGGCCCTTTGGTGCACCGATTCCGCCTAGCGCTTTTTAGAACACTGCTAAAAGGGTCCACCACAAAAATGCAAAATACTGTCCATTCTATAGTTTCCATCCAAATAGGTTGTAAATCATGAAAAATAATGAAAAGATTATGACACATTATTTAATTATTATTTCCTTTTGAAAACCAAACACCCTGTTAAATATTTTTATTACTACCATGTCATTGCAAACTACAAGTTTCTAACTTTTATTTTCTAGAATGGTACATGAAGAATGTAGTGTTTGCCATTTTGGTGATCGAACTTTTTTTGGTCGAAATGGTGCATAATTTTTGCATTTTGGCTCAATTAGTGCCTAAAGTAAATTTCGTTGGTGTTTTTGGATAAAAATCGATAAAAATGGACATGCAATGGTCATGTGTCCTATTTTTAATGGTTCTTTTGTCAAGTTTTTGGTTTTGGACTATCATTTTCAGAAGAATATTAGTGTTCGAAGCAAATTGTTTGGATGAAAATAGTTAAAAATCTTTACAAATAGTAGTCCAAAACCAAAAACTTGACAAAATAACCATTAAAAATAGGGCACGTGACCATCACATGTCCATTTTTATCAATTTTCATCCAAAAATACCAACGAAATTTACTTCAGGAGCCTAAATGCAAACTCATGCACCATATCGGTCAAAAAAAAGTTCGATCACCAAAATGACAAACACTACATTCCTCGTGTACCATTTCGACAATTAACTCTTCTAGAAAACAAACAGTTTTTAATTGGAAACTTATTTCCTTAGGTTTCTAGAAAACAATAGAACCTAAGTTTATTAGTTTCCAAAAGATTCCATCCAAACAGGCCCAAATAGATGGCAAGATGTCAGTTGCATAATGTATAGCATTATGTGTAGTACTCTATTACTTTCTTCAACACAGCAACAATAGCAAAAACAGGAATATTATATAGTTATTTTAGATTGCTTGCTTGATTCCTTTTTTTTTCCCAGTTCGATGTAATGAGAATTGAACTGTTTAGTCATTATTGGTTTCTTTGGTTTTAATGATATATTATCTACAATAGTTTAAGTAGTTCTTGGATTCCGTCCCCAACATAGGCACATGAACCCCTGCTCCATCACCACCATAGGTAGGTGGCTTTTTGCTAGGCCAATCATGTGAATTTAAGTCGTTAAGGTATATCACCTTCTCATCCTTGGCATATTAAGATGGGTAAGGTTGGAGAAGGTAATAGTTTGACTCAACGTTACCAGGATCGTGTGTCGCTTTGGTACGTGGTACGGGTACGGGTACACGGTACCTCAGCCGGTACATGGTGCGGTGGGGGGTAGGCTTATTCGGTACGCTATTTGGGGTCGCTATTCGTTTTTATCTGGGTCGTCTTTTGTACCATATACAATTATATAGAAGTATACACCAAATATCATAAGTTCATAACCAAAGCCATCAAAATCCAAGTGAAGGAAAGCATAGACAATATTCTTGTAACTAAACCAAATACATAAGTTCATAACCAAAGTCATCAAAATCCGGGTCGTTAAATTTGACGAACGGGTCGCGAACGCACCTTGTTTGGGGTCGTTCGTCCCAATTCGTGGGACGTAGGGGGGTTGGCGAATTAGGCAACTACGGTTTGACTGTACTAATGGACTAGGTTGCATGGATACTGTTATATATACAAATATGTTACAAATTCAAGACACCTTGTTTGTTAAAATTTAATACACTGGTACAACATGGACACAGTTATATGTACACATAAATCACACACACACAGACAGATGTTTGTGTGCGTGTGCGTTTGGATAGTAACTAGATTCCAAAAACTTCTAGAAAGTATTTTGCAAATAAATATACATTACCTTTTCTCGTCTGATGAGAGAGTAACATGTATGGTACGTGTTTGATATGGGTACAGGCACACACAGTCCTCTCGAGGATTATCCTTGTAACATAATTAATGGATCATAACACGACAGTGAATTTTCTCTCGAGTGATCAATATGTTTTGTTACACTATAATCTGTATATAAAATACGTTCTTTCAAATACGTTCTTCCCCCTTCTCTGACGTGCAATTCCCCTCTTTCGGTAAGCATCCAGTATACATTTCTCTAAGCTTATCCTGTTGTTGCTTATATGTCGTTTGAAAGCTGCTCCAAGGATCCAACAAATAGCTAAGGTTTGTTGATGATCCCTGGCTACAATCCCAGGGATCTCATAAATAGTACCCTTGATTCTAACTCTTTGCATTTTGCATATGGGCTTTATATTATCTACGGCGTCAACCATAAGTTTGGTTACATCGCATATACATGAACTTGTGCTTTGTTTTGTTATTTTCTTCCTGGAAATTATTAGGTGCCAACTTTCCTGGGTTTCCTGGTGCACCGGTTGGCTATTTAATGCCCCCAATGGCCTACAACACAATGAACTATGGGTCAAATGGCATTGGAGGAAAATACCCAAGTAACAAGGTTAGCAGTATTTAATGTCTAGTAATAAAAGCACTTTCATGTTTTCATTCTACTGTAAGATTTTTTTATGACAACTTTTGAATAACTTTTGTCTTTTGTCGGCATTCTAACCTAGAGTTACATTATCTGAAGACTTCCATTATTTGCATTATGTGGGTACTACTTATTTTTGTGGACTTCTGAGTTCATAGTTGATGTGTATGGGGGCTGACATTCAAGTGTGGTAACGTCATAATTTTCGTAAATTTAAAGTTTGATCGTTTAATAAGTATGTCATACAAATACAAGTACTTGATACTTGGGAAATCCATCGTCAAGAAAGTTCCTCTTTTCGCTTTATGAATGTTAGCAAAACTACATTCTTTTAGGGAAAAAAAAAAGAATAGAGTTTTGTTGGACACTAGTTCACAACATGCTTCCTATGAATTACATCAATAAACAATCGTGGATGATACATTCTTTTTGATTTTAATAATACAAGTTGACTGACATGCTAAAGGTCTTGATCTGGAGAAAATAAATAGTTAGTGTTTTCTGATGAACAGGTTTAAGCCATGTTTGGTAATTGTGAATTGGGATTCCATGAATTGGAGAAATTCAAGCATGTAGATATCTCAAAAAAGTGGATAAACGTTACAAAGTTGAAATAGAACGCTGTTGAGGACTTGTTAGGGAAGGGAATTTAGTGAACAAGTTAAAACGACGTATTAAATCTACATGTATATCAAATACATATGTATTTCAAGGGTCTGCACATATAAACATGAAGTTTGACATCTTGTCATTGTTTTTACTTGAATCAAACTATCCACATGTTTCCAAAACTGTATACCATAATTCGATATGAGACTGGCCGTATGTATTACTCAGGTTACAAATGTTGGTCATGTATAGCAAAATAACAATTTCCTCTTGTTATATAATTGGAAAGCATGCTTGTGGCTAGGGCTAATTTTGATTTGTAATGAGTAAGTTGTATAGTCCCGGTAATTTTTCTTTTGATTTGCATGACCTGATTCCAGTTTCGCGGTAATGTTGTACTCAAATCGTAGGCAATGATCTTAGGTTTGTAATTATGTTTTTTGTTTGCTGCCAACTCAATTTCAGCAACTTTTGTCTATATATGTGATAATGGAGCAGATCAGTTACAAAAAAGAAAAGAAACTATGGATATTTATACTAATACTCTAGTTAGTAGTGTTTACTGTGACTTAGAGCATCATTAGTAGATGGTGCTCAAAATTTCATCTTGAGGCCCAACATTTAAAAAAAAAAAGGTAAATGTAGAATGGATTTGTATTAGAATAGTTGAGAATGATAAAATGAGCTTTGGTCCCAAAGATTGTGGTCAAAAATTTATGTGGGGAAAAAATAATGTAAATCTAGAATTGGACTCCAAATTGAGACTTATTATTCTACAAAATAATTTCCTACTTTTTGAATCTAGAAATTCTCAGGCCCATCCTATAGCTCCTGTGGGCGGGTTGGGCCTGGGAATCTAGAAATTGGAACTTAGATGGTTCTTACTATTCTACAAATTGAGCTCCTACATTCTGAATCTAGAATCTAGAAATTGGGATGAGCCTTACTAATGATGCTCTTAGAACATGTATGTGTGGATAGAGCCGTGTTCTAAATTACACTAGAGACTAATTCAATTATATTTATACTAATACAGTAATACTCGGGAAAGTTTGTCGTACATGTCATATATTAAGTGTATTATTATTCTATACCACCATGAGGTCATATTGCCCAGTATGTCAGTCTATATCCCATCCCCTCCCACCAACACCCCCCAAAACAAAAACACACACACACACACACACACACACAAGGGGTCCCAACATCTGATACCAGGAACCTTGGATGATTGATTGAGACAAAAACCTTAATATCTAAGGTTCAGATGCCTGTGAATGAAAATTGTCCTTCGAGTACAGAACTACTACTGCTCTCTGATATTGCTAGAACAATACCTCATACTGGTCATTTGCCTCATGATTTGTGTTGTGTATTAGAATGTTCCTTTTAAGGCTGATGACAAGCTTAAACTCAATTTGTATTACATTTTCTGCAGGGGAGTTCCTCACAAGGGATTCACAGGTCACCAGCTGGGCCCAATGATGCCCAAAGCAACTCAGTGGTAATTGGTGTTGCGGATGAGCATATTGGTGCTGTTGTTGGTCGAGGTGGAAGGAACATTATGGAGATAACTCAGGTTCGAATATAGCTATTAGCTGTGGAGTTCCTTGTCTAATCTGCTTTACTGATAAATTAAAGATTTCCCTTTCCCATTTCTATCAGAGCTACTCTTGAAATAATAGGAACTTCTAACACTGAAAAAAGTAGAATTTTCTACAAACAAAAGTTGCTAGTGAATATGATCAACTCATATCCAGATATTTTGAAACTACTTGTGCTCCATCTCGATTCAATGTCTTAAAAGTATACATAGTAGTACTGACTTCAGACTTGTAGTTCTCTTATGGCTAAAAAGTACTCTATGCTGATAATGCAGGCTAGTGGCGCCAGGATCAAGATATCAGATAGAGGTGATTTCATGTCTGGAACATCCGATAGGTACTTGATCTCCCGACATGTCGTTACAGCTGACTTAAATCGCTTGTATTCTTATAGTCTAATTATGTCTGCAGAAAGGTAACCATTAGTGGGTCAGCAGAAGCAATTCGTTCAGCTGAGGCAATGATTATGCAAAAAGTTACTGCCAATTCTGAGAGGTGAAGGAACTCATTGGGTGACTAGTCTTCCCATGAAAAGTGCTTCCATGGATGATCTGCGCTTTAATACTTCCTTTTGCCGATGTTTTAAGAAATTTTCTCCAGAATTGCCTCACTAAGATTGACAGTTGGTTATTTGTGATAACAAAAAGAGAGCAAGTAGAATTTGTACTTTCATCTGCCCACATGAGAATAGCTTGTGGGGGCACCTTTTTGCGGACTTTTATCTTTGAAAGGCGAAGAGGTCGGTTTTTGTTTTGAAATAGAAGTCATCTGTAGTGTCTGAGGCTATCGTTAGGATGCTCAGCTGTCAACTTAATGTGATTGGTTTTATCGTATATGGAGCAATAGACTTGTGAAGTTTGTGCTATTATTTTATGTAGATTTCGACATTTTGTAGTGATAAGTGACAACTGAATGTGATTGGTTATTTTGCTTCCTAGTTAAGATTTAACCTGTTGCATTCTGCTTCATTCATTGCCAACGCAGCAGTCCTATTGGCACGATCACCAGGCCTTGTCAATTTACTTCAGTATTACATTTACAAAAGGAGGCACGGTCTTTCCACATTATACCCAGTGTAACTCTTCACGCATGCAATATCAAAACTTCCCTCATTATCTAAGATTAGTATATATGCACCATGTTAAATTTAGGTTAATTCTAAAGGCACATCTAAACTTATGACAGTCCAATTTTTTTTTTTTATTTATTCTTTTTATTTACAAGTGTCATCGAATTTTTTTTACTCCGGATTGTCCAATTATTTTTGAGGACCGTCAAAAATTTTGACGGTCACTGGCAAAATTTTTGATAGTCCGCCTATCTTTAGGATTGTCATAACTTTTGACAGTCCTCCTCCTCCTCCCTGCGTCTCCTACATACTCCTACTACTACTACTACTACTACTACTACCTCCTGTCTCCTCCTCCAGTCTCTCCTCCTGCTGTCACCTCCTCCTCCTCCGACTTGGATTAGGGTTAGGGTTTTGAGTTTGGGGTGAGAGAGGGGGAGGGTGTGGACATTCCATAGTAAATTTTGGGTTGTCTTGAATAAAAGTTGTTTCAGTTTGGACTAGCATTAAATAATGGGCTGTCCTGAGTAAGTTTGGATTTGTCGTTAGAAATAATTTAAATTTAATGAATAATTTTAATTAGTAAACATAAATAAAGATAATTTTGGATTTTTTTTTTTTTTTTTTTGGCGAAGCTTCAACTTTTTCTGTTATATAGTAGTATAGATAATTATCTCCTCAGTGATCAAGCGTTATACTTGGTTCTAGGTACCTCCTAGCCATGTTAGCCGTGCACATTCAGTTTTGGTCGAAGCAAGTTTCGTTTCCAACTGCGTGCTTGCCATAAAAAAAAAAGCTCACCCAACTCTCTGCTGTCTAACTTGTTCTGTACATTAGTTAAAACTCATTTTTGGTCGCAGTCAAGTGTATGAGTTGCCATGACAGAGTTATCATTAGCTTGTGGTCCTGGTTAGCCGATCTTCAACAAATACTAAGAGTATGAGTCGCCATGACAGAGTTATGGACATTGCATGCTTGCACAGCTGCAGAAGCAAATGACCATGTTATACGTACGCTTAAAGCCACTTCATTTCCTTCAGGATTCCTGCAGGTCCTGGCAAGACGATTACTTCTCACAGTCCTACTCGTGGAATGGCATGCCACCAGTACACTGGCAACTAAGTAGCCTAACCTGCACTTGTACAATTCATGTAAAAGTGGTGGGAGTATGTAGCCTCTGTTGAATTGTATTTTGCAGCCTATGACAAATTTTTACATGGAGCACATGTAGGATTGAATTGGAACAAAGTTCTAGTCCTACCTTGTCAATGAGTTATAAATATGGAAACATATGTCAATCATACATAGGATTAGATTTCCATATATGGACACATAACATGCTATATAAATGGACCTAAGGTTCTTTTTTATATGGATCAATCTGTGTTCAATGAAAGTTGTTGAATAAGTTCAACACAACAGTTTGAGAGGGAGTGATTTTTTTTATTTTTTAATCTTTATGGTAAAGAGTTTTTGAGATCAAGTAGAAAAGTGTGTTGTGAGAGCTATTGTAATTTTTTTTTTCTTCTTCTTCATAGTGGAACTGTATCACCATTGCCTGTGGACGTAGGCATCTTGGTCGAATCACATAAATTTTTGGATTTGCAGTTATGAATTTCTTCTGTGGTGTTATCTAATTTCTTGGATTTATTTTTAATGTGACGAAACAAATTGATATCAGAGCTTTGGAATTCTAGCAAGGTATCCGACAAAGTTCTCAGAAAAAGTTAACTGGGTAGATTCTTGAGATGACTTCGTCAAGCAAGGTTGGAAAATACAAAATTAAGAAGTTCAATTGTAAGAATGGTTTTGGCTTTTGGAAAAACGATGTTCTCATATCTCAAAAGTTTCACAAGACTTTACCGAAAAAGTCCGGGAAGCCTACTAACATGATCGATGGTGATTGGGACGACATGAATCTCGAATCATGTGCCGCTATTCGTTTGTGTTTGGAAAGGGATGTCGTGTATTTCGTGAAGGACGAAACCACAGCCGCTGGACTCTGGTTGAAGTGGAATAACTCTATATGACAGACTCGTACCAACCGATTTTATATGTTAAAGTCGCTCTACAGACTGGTGATGGAGGAAGGTACATCAATTCGAGATCATATCTTAAAATTTAATCGAATTGTTTCTTACTTGAAGGATATTGACATACATGAAGATGATGATCCTTTGGCGCTAATCGTATTGTTTTCTTTGTCCGATTCTTATAAGAATCTTATTCAAACATTACTTATACATGGAAGGACTTAATTTCCATAGATGAGCCTACGAGTGACTTATTGTCTAATGAGGTATGGAGGTTGGCTTCTAATGGAGAAAATGGTGGAGATCAAGCCCAAGGTTTGACGGTAAGAGGGAGAACAGACGATAGAGCATCTTCCAGCAAAATGTCAAGATCTAAGTCCAAGACACATATTGAGAAGGTAAAGTGCTTCAAGTGTAATAAGAAAGGACATTATGCAAATAAGTGTTCGCATCTAAAGAAGAAGAATAAGAAAAAGAGAATAAGACAGAGAGAGAGAAGGTGATGAAAAGAACTACGCTTCAGAAGTCGACAGTGACGTGGTCTGTTTCGGTGGCACATGACAACATGAGTGACCGTTGGATTCTCGATTTTGGATGCTCCTACTATATATGTCTAAAGAGGGAGTGGTTTTTTTCCTACGCGACGACACATAATGGTTCCGTGTTGATGGAAAACAACAACGCATGTCGAGCTGTTAGAATTAAGTCTATCAAGGTGAAGATGCATGATAAAATTGTATAAAATTTGGCCGATGTCAGACATGTTTTCGACCTCAGAAAAAATATTATTTCTCTTGGTATGCTTGACTCGAATGGTAAGAAGTTCATTATTGAGGGTAGAGTCTTACGGGTTGTTCGTGGTTCTTGGTGGTAATTAAAGATCATCGACATGGTAACCTTTATATCTCATTGGAAACTACTGTGATTGGGACTTTAGCAGCCGGTACATCTAATTCGTTTGATAGCACGCATCTTTTGCATATGTGGCTTAGACATATGAGTGAGAAGGGCCTGTCCTTACTGAGCAATCATGGTTTACCGAAAAACTTGAATAAGCCAAGTATTAATTTTTGCAAGCATTGTATTTATGGCAAGCATCACAGGGTAACCTTTAGTACACGCAAGCAGAAGATATGAGGTATTCTTGACTATATGCATATAGATGTATGGGGACCTAGCATGATTCCTTCCAAGAAGGGAGCAAGATACTATGTTAATTTTATTGATGATAATACACGTTATGTTTGGTTATATTTCATTAAAACCAAGGATCAAGTGTTCAAAAAGTTAAAGTAGTGGAAAGCGATGATAGAGAACAAAATGGACAGAAAGGTAAAATTATTGAGGTATAAAAATGATATTGAATATACCTATGGACTTTTCAAAGATTTCTGTGCTCAAGAAGGCATTGTGTGATATTGGACTGTCAGGAACATTCCGTAGTAGAATGGGTTAGCAGAGAGGATGAACCAAATCTTGTTTGAGAAAGCAAGATGTTTGCTCTCCAATGCTGGTTTATACAAGGAATGGTGGGCGATGCTATATACATGCACGATACTTGGTTAATAGACCACCAACTATGACTATAGACTATAAGACTCCATATGAGAAGATGACCGACAAACCAGCCGATTACAATACTTTACGCCTGTTTAGATACAAAGCTTACTATCATGCCACTAACCATTTTCTTACGATATGTACAAGCGGTGATGGGATACTGTATGTACTGCCTAGAGGATAAGAAGTTCTTCATCAGCAGAAATGCCACATTCGATGAGTCTTCAGTGCTGGCTTCAAGCAAGAAGAGTGAGTCCAATCAGGATGGTGATGAATCTAAAAAATCTCAAACTGTTGGATTGAGCCGTCTGAGGATGTATCGGATGAGGTAGAGATTTATGCAGATGTTCATCAAGCCCTACAATAACAATAAACAGAGGAAGAGCAGCATCAACAACAAGATTTCTTAGCCAAGGAGATCAGTCAAGCCAGTGCACATGTATGAATTTGATTAATTGGTCAAGCACTATAGGCAGTTGAATGTGGTGATATATGGCTGCCAGTGGAGGATGATGAGCTTATCACCTTCAGACATACTGTCAAAGATACTAGCGATGAGAGATGGATGGTACCTATACAGGAAGTGATTGAGTCTCTCAACAAGGACTGTACATGGAATTTGGTTTTATTGTCCAAGGGCAAGCGAGAAATAGGCTGCAAGTGGGTGTACAAGAAGAAGGAAGCTCTCCAAAGTCAGGTGGCCAAGCTTCTCCAGAGTTAGGTGACCCTCGATTCAAGGAAAGATTAGTGGGAAAGGGCTCCGCACAGGAGGGAGTGGACTACAATAAGATCTTTTCTCCGATGGTCAAGCACAATTATATTTGCATATTGCTGAACTTGGTAGCACATCATGATCTCGAGTTGGAGCAACTCGATGTGAAGACAATATTATGAAGATATTTATATGCATTGGAGGGCTCCAAGGTGGTTGGCAAGGAGAACCATGTGGGTTTGTTGAAAAATTATTGTATGGGTTGAAGCAGTCGTCTCGACAGTAGTACAAGCGGTTCGACACCATCACGACATGGTATGGCATAATTTTGACCGAAGTAAGTATGATTGCTACGTTTACTTTCATAAACTTCATGGAGGGGGTTATATCTGTCTATTTTTTTATGTTTGATGATATGCTTATTGCTTCAAAAAGTATGGTAGAGATAGATAAACTGAAGTCTCAACTTAGCTCTAATTTTGAAATAAAGGACTTTGGCGGAGCTGTCACTCCCATATCGCGATATACTTGGAATATACTCAAGTTGGCGCACTTCGGGTATGCTTCAAGTGCCGGTTGAATGAAGCTTGGCGCACAACGGCTAGTATTGATTGTGTGGTGGTGGTAGGTAGGGTGTGTGGCTTGATATTGTTGGAGAAGATCTGACGATTCACCATCCACCCCTTGCCTATATATATATATCCTTGTTCTCATTCTCACTCCTCACTTGTTCATTTTTTTTATTTTGCTCTTGGTTTTCTTCATAGGCAAGTACATCTTACAAATATGAAGAAACATGATCGGCTATAGTTTTATTCTTAGTATTTGTTGTTGTAATTAGTTTCTAGAAGTGTTCTGATTATAGTTAGTTCTTGGAGTTTTCAGATTTAAGGTGGTTAATAGTTTATATCTTGATTTTATTATGAGGATTTTTATGAGTATATTTTCCTAGGGAATGATCTCCCAAAAATGAGATATTTTTAAAAGATTTTGTTTCCTGATTTAGAGCTTGGGATTTTTTCTTGATTTCTAGTTCTTGTTGCTTACGGAATGGAGCACTATCATAGTCTCGAACTTGAGCTCTGAGTGCATCAATGGTGGGTCAGTTGGAGAATAAGAACAGTGACAAGAAGTACACAAGAGGATTTGCATTATGGACGCATGTTGAGTATGATCCACAGTCCGTGGGTGCATGTTGAGTGTGACCCGCATTCCATACTCGTGCTTACTTTAAGAGTACTGCCAATTTCTTGCAAAAGTATGTTAAGGGGATAAATTTTTGGAAAAATTCTTCTTGGCGCACTTAAAGAAGACTTCAGCCTCTAGCGAATAATTGATGTACTAACGAACGAACCAAGCAAAAGTGTGCCAGTCTACTTTTCAGCGCACTTGACCAACTTTCTATTGATTGACGCACTTTTAACAAAATTAACAAACCGACGCACAATTGACACATTGTGCATTAACTATCAAAGTGCGCCGCTCTTATACATATAACCCTTGGTGCACTTTCTGGACGCTCAACGGACCAACACTTTTGATGGATTAATAACCCAGCACATTTGTTATCTCTTGACGCACTCTTGCTCGGTTAAGCCTCGATAAGCGAGCCTTGACTTTGGCATATCTCGATTCCCGAGGCCCTCGACTGTTGTGTCCTCGACTGTCGCGCCGCCTGGGGACTCATGTTTTGTAGTTATTTTGTACTCACATAGTGCGCCTATTCTCATAATTCTTGATTTGTGTTCTACAACTTTCTGTTATTGATTTTGTGCGCCATGTTATAGGTTTGTGCGCCATATAGTTGCTTGCTCGCGCATAGTACACCACTATTCCTGACTAGCCTATATTGGTACTTATAAAGTGCATTGACCCATAAATTCTTGTGATTGATTGTGCATGCATGAGTCTTATTCTGCACTTGATGTCTATTCTAGATTAGTTGAGCTTGACCATGATTGATGATCTATGATCCCAGAAATTAAGAAATTAATGAGGCATTCATGACCGTGACTCGATCATATGAGATATTAGATTTCTAATTAATTATGACTCCTGACTTGATCAAAATATGATTCATATGACCAACTGATATGTTTGGTATCCTGACTTGGTTATTGTATTCATGCTGATAGACTTGTCCTGTTCGCCTATTTATAACGGCTATATTGTACACTGAGTGTGGGACATTGACCAACATCTACACTGAACGTGACATGATGATTCCTGTTCGGTGCATAATATTATATTCCTGAATTCTTGGCACAAAAATAATAATGGGCCAGAACCATAATGTGGCTTGGTTATTGCTTTTTTAAATGTTGCATCTACATTTGGGTGAATCAAGACTTGACTCCTTATATTAAATGGATTCGTATCAAATATGTCTGTACTCTGTACGATATTGTAAAACCCCTCGACCAAATTTAGGTCTACTTAGCTTAGATAGAGAGACTAGGGTTAATTTGAAGCCAATTATAATTAAAACACAGTGTTTTAGATTTATTATGCAATATTTGAATCACTTTGTGCACCTTACCGTTGCTTCGATATTTGGAGCGCTACACTAGCATTTGCTTCCAAACAAATTTTATACACTTTTCCTATATGTGCTAGTCTTCCATTCTGACCTTTGTGTAACTCATAAATACCCTCTTTTGTGCTTCATTTTAGTCGCATAATATTCGTTACAAACGTCCATTCTTAAATTCAAATAAATCCAACTTTGCATCTTTGTCTGTTCCAATCGAAATTGGAGACGCAACCTCAAACCATTTTGTCCAACCCAATTTATGATAATATTCTATTCTAAGTCTACTACGTCCATGACACTTGTGTCCCACCCAATTTTAATCCCATATACTTCCAATTAATTAAAGAACACCAATTACACTAATTTTAATTAAATTGGTGTAAGGACCCAACCTCACCAAAAACTACACCCAACTCTAACCCAAACCCCCACTCACACCCTCAAGGTTCATACTAAACACCATACACCATTTTAGCCCACTACATCACACCAAATATGGTGTTTTGCCTCATCTAATCCTAAATTCCATTAATTGTATAATTTTCCAATTATTAAGGGACTTTTATGCAAAAGTGTAGTGAGGTGTCCACCCCTCATTGGACCTAACACATGAAGAAACTCTTCCACCCTCTTTGACCGGTCCACCCTAATTCCTCCCCCCCATTTATTGTACTTCAAACAACTTTTCCTCTTTACATCCTCACCCTCCATTTCAAACTCCCATCACCAAAGTCATCTCCACCCTCCATTCCTTCATGTAGAGTGTTCCCTCAACCCTAAAAAAAATCCAGCCGGCCCTAATCCCAAGGAGATCCCCCTCTCTCTCTCTCCTACATATACTACTCTCTCTATCTCCCAAAAAAAAAACCTAAAACAACAACCAAATACAAAACCCTAAACCTACTTCACCCCTATCACCCTCATCAACCCGGCCGCCTCCCCTTCACCCGACCACTTCTGCACAGCTCTACGACCTAACCCGACCTCTCCATCTCCTCCGTCTGCCCCTCGACCTCGACCTGGACCTCAGCCACCCGACCGCCTTTTTCCTCCGCCCAGGCCGTCGCCACAGCAGCCAACGACCTAACCCGACCTCTCCATCTCCCCCGACTGCTTCTTCTTCTTCTTCTTCTCCGGTTCCCCTCCTTCCCAGTCACCATACACCGCCACCACATACATCCACCTCCACGGCCACCGTCATCACCATCTCCCTCGCCACCATCATCACCATCTCCACCGCCACCGACGTTGCCTCCTCCATTTATCATCCACGACCACCATTAACTACACCATCATCATCATAACCCAACTCCCCCTTCCAAGTCACCATCCCCGGCCACCCTCTTCACTATCTCCACCACCACCAGCATCACCATCTCCGCCACCGTCGTCTCTGTCACCATCTCCACCGCCAACATCACCACCATCAGCAACCACCGCCACCATCCCTAGCACCGCCATCATCCATCACCAACACCATCATCACCATCACCCGCACCCATCCCTTTCTTCCTTGACTTTCGTCGGAGACCACCGCCACCTTAATCAACCACCCCCGCGACCATCCCCCCTGTCAGTGACCCGCCACCGCCGACCCAGACGCCACCGCTGCCGCTGCAAGCTGCTGCCGGAGCTGCTGCTGCTACTTGCTGCTGTGGCCGGAGCACCACCTGCTGCTACTGTAACTGCCGCAGCTACTGTACACCGCCGTAGACCGGCCCCCTCGTGCAGCGGATACCCCCCCGGACACGATCACGACTAGGTATACATTTACCCTCCCTTCTACATGTGTATTAGTGAACCCTAGTGCTATGTGTGTGTGTATTTATTTTAGAATGATATTAGTGTTGTTGAATACCTCATTTGTGTATAGTGTACATGTATTTTAGAATAATATTAGTGTTAGAGTATACCTCATAGAAAAATATAGTTATTTATTATGGAATACTTGTGTTGACTTAGAGTTTAGGCAACTGGCCTTGTGCATGTATTTTGATAATATGTTAGCTAGGACTTATAATTTTGTATTATACGTTATTTAGTTTTTTAGCATATTTTGGTAGTAATTATTTCGCTGTGCACGGTATCTGAGGACATGACGTACCCGTTCATGGAGACCTAGATGGTTACCCATATCAGACGTGTCCTAAAAATAAGTAGGATACCTGGTACCCATGTGTTAGATGTGCAACTTAGCACCTACCGGAATCATAGCTGTGACCGTGATTGTATCATGTGGAAAATAATACCTTAGTGTACACCTACCCCCTTGATCCGTGACTAGTCAACCCTAGCCATCGTATTTGATTAGAACGTTTAATTGGTATCTGCGTAACTCGTGTTGTTGCGTAAGTCGTATTTGTGTACGTAATTTGCATAGTATAATGTAGTGATTAATATTTATTATTATTTATTCGTAGGCATCCAAGATGATACTACCTTGGCTGTTGGTTCCGGATCTTTATTTGTGCACATCGGAGTTTCAGGCAAGTATACCTTGCCTTGTTGTACTGTTTAAATTTAGATATTATTTAGTTGTATATTTATTATTTTAATATTTAACTGTGCGCGTCCGAGAAAGACTCGGGTGCAGTCAACGAAGGCGTTGACGTTAGGACTTGTGTCTGACCTAGTGTCTAGTGGACGCACCTAAAGTTGTGGAGTTATCGGTATGACTCCCCAGGCCTTGACATGTATCATTGCACGTCGTATAGTGAGATCATGTAGGGATGCGTGCTTCATACTCAATTGGCCATCGGTATGAGCAGCACGTGTGACGGTATTTAGCTTAGTTTTTTATTTCTATAGCGACTTGCATTATAGTACGAGATGTCCACGTCGTGTTCACGACTTGTACATTGGCATTAGGCGGAGAAGACAATTAGTAGGCATATGGGACAGACATCTGGCTGCCGTAGTTTCAGAGTAAACTACGGGGCCGTGAGCCTCAGTGTTACCCGATTATGGGCCATGTGTTACCCGATTATGGGCGTATATGCTTGTCGATACATCCGACAGAGGTTACTAGCTGCGTGCTATCATGATCGGTGATGTAGTCAGCATATACTCCTGGCATCCAGTTTACAGCTAATGCCAGGTACTTAGCCTCTGGCTCGACATTACGCTTTATACCTTTCACCTACCCATACGTACCAAGGTTGTCTTCAAGTGTATTTCACTTAGCTGGTTAGATCACCCTCGAGTTTACACAGTATTTACTTTATGGCATATATTTTTGTATCTTGTTACGTCCCTCTGAGGACCTGGTTCCCTTCCAGATCCAGACGAGCACTTGTACCCGACCATCTACGGAGCAGGAGTAGAGACAAGATTTGTGATTGAGGACTTTGAGGCACTTCCAGAGGAGTTTTCATGATTTGGGTACGCAACTGTTTCGGACTAGAGTATTCTTATCTAGCTAGTTGATACTCTAGTCTAGTTATCTTACTTTTTTCTGCACTTTTATTCGATTGCTGTATTTCAGTGGGTTTGTCCCCATCAGACTTTTCAGATGTATTATGGATATTTAGACTCTTTATATTTCATTTACAAGCACTTGCTTCAGTCACTATTATATTGTATTATGGATGAGATTAGACATTTACCTTCTGTATGATAGTATTCTGGACTTGTTAGTATTTTAGGACAGCATAGTATGCTTCATCGGATCCATTAAAATGGGTAATCCCCTCGAAGTCGTATTAGCTGGCCATTGCCACGTGGCCTGGTCCCGTGTATTTTGGGACTGTGGCATGACATAGTTTTAGTGGTGGCCCATGCAGGTCATGTTTATCGCTTGTGGTATGGTAACATGCCCAGCGAGCCTGCGATATGATAGAAATTATTAGATCCCATCCACTTTAATTACCGCCCTTGAACCTCCTTCGTATTTGATTATTTGAATATCTGCATCCTGTTTGTTATTCCCATACTCTTTTAATGAAGTTCTATTTCTTGCAGCAAGATCAACTTGCGCAGCGGACGTGAGGCATACGGTTCCATCATGCTATCTGCCACCGCGCAGAGGGAGGATACACCCCCTAGACCACCCGAAGAGCAGCCACCACCACAGGCCCCGGTGATCCCACAGGCCCCGCTGATACATTGGCACCAGACTTCTCCTGACGATCAGATGCAGCAGCCCGAGGGCTAGACTTCCTCAGACTGTCCCGACGCACCACCTAGAGGGCCAGACTTCGAGGGCTACGCCGATGCCGCAGTCCGAGAGGCCGACATATGAGAAGACACCTACGACGCAGCCGGAGGTCCCATTGCCATCACCTCCACCCTTTCCACCGCAGGTGCCACATCCGGAGGGTCAGTCGCAGATGTTCTAGTTCTTCCAGATTATGATGCAGGCGCAGTGGCATCAGACCGAGACTATGAGGCAGAGCTTGATGGCAGTTCTAGAGAGGACACCTGCCCCAACACCCGTACCAGCATCTGTATCTGTTCAGTCAACTAGTATTATTCGAGGATTTTGTCAGATGGGCCCGGATACCTTTTTGGGCAGCGAGACCGCAGAGGAGATCTCCGATTGTGTCGCCAACACGGAGATACTACTGGAGGCTTTTCAGCTACATCCGGACCTTTGAATGACCGTAGTGAGGGCCCAACTAAAAGGCAATGCCCATCAATGGTGGAACTCTATAGAGCGCAACGTCGGCAAGACACAGATGTGGGAGCAGTTCTTAGAGTACTTCAATGCGACGTATTTCCCGACTACGGTCAGGGATGCCCTATACTCCCAGTTCCTGCATCTGGAGCAAAAGAATATGACCGTAGACGCGTATGACGCAGAATTTAGTCGACTTAGTAGATTTGGTGCCGCTTTGATACCCAATAATCTGGAGAAGGCCAGGAGATTCCATCATGGACTGACGTACGAGCTACAGAGGTACACTACCACCCAGGCGAGGATCTCTTACGAGGAAGTTCTGTCAGAGGCTAGGATCCAGGAGGCTATTGGCAGAGGATCGAGACGTTCTAGTGCAGCTGCACCAGCTAAGGCACAACCAGGAGGACCGATCCATCATCCAGGACTGCAGACGTAACAGAAGATTGTGCCGTATCAGCAGAGAGAGCTACGGACATGTCACTTTTGTAGAAAGAAGGGACATGTTCAGAAAGACTGCAGGAGAAGATTATGACAGTGTTTGAGGTATGGATCAAATCAACATCAAGCTTAGGAGTATTTCCAGTATGTCAATAGAGCCTAGCAGATAGTGCAAAGGCCAGCTCCACCAGTCCTAGGTATGTCCGTAGCATTGCTTGATAATTTATAGCTTATTATGTGTTTATTTTAATTTTGAGAACGAAATTCTTATAAATTGGGTAGATTGTAAAACTCCTCGATCAAATTTAGGTCTACTTAGCTTAGATAGAGAGACTAGGGTCAATTTGAAGCCAATTAGAATTAGAACATTAGAATTAGAATACAGTATTTTAGATTTATTGTGTAATATTTGTATCACTTTGTGCACCTTACCATGCTTCGATATTTGGAGCGCTACACTAGCATTTGCTTCCAAATAAATTTTATACACTTTTCCTAGACGTGCCAGCCTTCCATTCTGATCTTTGTGTAACTCATAAATACCCTCTCTTGTGCTTCATTTTAGTCGCACAATATTCGTTACAAACGTCCATTCTTAAATTCAAATAAATCCAACTTTGCATCTTTGTCCGTTCTAATCGAAATTAGAGACGCAACCTCAAACCGTTTTGTCCAACCCAATTTATGACAATATTCTATTCTGAGTCTACTACGTCCATGATACTTGTGTCCCATCCAATTTTAATCTCATGTACTTCCAATTAATTAAAGAGCACAAATTATACTAATTTTAATTAAATTGGTGTAAGGACCCGACCTCACCCAAAACTTGACCCAACTCCAACCCAAACCCCCACTCATACCCTCAAGGTTCATACTAAACACCACACACTATTTTAGCCCACTACATCACACCAAACATGGTATTTTGCCTTATCCAATCCCAAATTCCATTAATTGTACAATTTCTCAATTGTTAAGGGACTTTTATGCAAAAGTGCAGTGATGTGTCCACCCCTCATTGGACCCAACACATGAAGAAACTCTTCTACCCTCTTTGACCGGTCTACCCTAATTTCCCTCCCATTTGTTATACTTCATACAACTTTTCCTCCTTACATCCCCACCTTCCATTTTAAACCCCCATCACCAAAGTCATCTCCACCATCCATTCCTTTATGTAGAGTGTTCCCTCAATCCTAAAAAAATATCCAACTGGCCTTAATCCCAAGGAGCCCCCCTCTCTCTGTCTCCAACATATACTACTCTCTCTCTCTCCTAAAAAAAAACCCCTAAAGCAACAGCCAACTACAAAACCCTAAACCTACTTCACCCCCATCACCCTCATCAACACGGCCGCCTCCCCTTCACCCGACCACCTCTGCACAACTCCACCGCCACCAACACGACCATATCCTCCCCCTGCCCTTCGACCTCGACCTGGACCTCAGCCACCCCGTCGTATTTCTCCTCCGCCTCGGCCGCCGTCACAGCAGCCCACGACCTAACCCGACCTCTCCATCTTCTCTGACTTCTTCTTCTTCTCCGGTTCCCCTCCTTTCCAGTCACCATCCACCTCTACCACAGACATCCACCTCCACGGCCACCTTCATCACCATCTCCCCCGCCACCATAATCACCATCTCCACCACCACCGGCGTTGTCTCCTCCATTCATCATCCACGACCACCATCAACTACACCATCATCATCTTAACCCAACTCCCCCTTTCCAGTCACCATCCCCGACCACCCTCTTCACCATCTCCACCGCCACCATCAACACCATCTCTACCACCGTTGTCCCTGTTACCATCTCCACCGCCAACATCACCACTATCAGCAACCACCGCCACCATCCCTAGCACCGCCATTATCCATCACCAACACCATCATCACCATCACCCGCACCCATCCCTTTCTTCCTCGACTTTCACCCGAGACCACCACCACCTTAGCCAACCACCCACGCGACCATCCCCCCACCGTCAGTGACCCACCACCGCCGACCCAGATGCCGCCGCTGCCGCTGCAAGCTGCTGCAGGAGCTGCTGCTGCTACGTGCTGCTGTGGCCGGAGCACCACTCTGCTGCCACTGTAGCTGCTGCAGCTACTGTACACCGTCGGAGACTAGTCCCCTCGTGCAGCGGACACCCCCCGGACACGATCACGACTAGGTATACATTTACCCTCCCTTCTACATGTGTATTAGTGAACCCTAGTGCTATGTGTGTGTGTGTATGTATTTATTTTAAAATAATATTAGTGTTGTTGAATACCTCATTTGTGTATAGTTGTACATGTATTTTAGAATAATATTAGTATTAGAGTATACCTTATAGAAAAATATGGTTATTTATTATGGAATACTTGTGTTGACCTAGAGTTTAGGCAATTGGCCTTGTGCACATATTTTGATAATATGTTGGCTATGACTTATAATTTTGTATTATACGTTATTTAGTTTTTTAGCATATTTTGGTAGTAATTATTTTGCTGTGCACGGTATCTGAGGACATGACGTACCTGTGCATGGAGACCTAGATGGTTACCCATATCAGACGTGTCCTAAAAATAAGTAGGATACCTGGTACCCATGTGTTAGATGTGCAACTTAGCACCTACCCGAATCATAGCTGTGACCGTGATTGTATTATATGGGAAATAATACCTTAGTGTACACCTACCCCCTTGATCCGTGACTAGTCAACCCTAGCCATCGTATTCGATTAGAACGTTTAATTGGTATCTGCGTAACTCGTGACGTTGCGTAAGTAGTACTTGTGTACGTAATTAGCATAGTGTAATGTAGTGATTAATATTTATTATTATTTATTTGTAGGCATCCAAGATGATACTACCTTGGCTGTTGGTTTCGGATCTTTACTTGTGCACATCGGAGTTCCAGGCAAGTATACCTTGCCTTCACTACTAGAAAAAGCGGGATTAGCGACGTTTTTTAGCGACTCCATGTAAAAATGTCGCTAATTTAGCGACTCCCTGTGAAAATATCGCTAGACGTCGCTAATTAGCGACATTTAGCGACGTTTAGCGACTTTTATTCAGTTTATAAAAGATTAGTCGCTATAAGTTTAATTTAGGTCGCTAAACGTCGCTAATATGTTTTATTTAGCGACGTTATTTAGCGACGTATATATTTTGGACATTTAACGACGTCATTTAGCGACGTATATATTTTGGACATTTAGCGACGTCATTAGCGACGTTTAAGACGTCGCTAAATTAGCGACTTCGTTATTGGTGTCGCTAAAACGTCGCTAAATTCTAAATTAGCGACGTTATTATTGGCGTCGCTAAAACGTCGCTAAATTTTTTACTTAGGGATGATTCCCCCCATTTCCTTCGATCTCTCCTTCTCCCTCTCCCAAATTTCAAACCGTCCTCCTTCCTCCCTTCGGCGACCCCTCCTCCCTCCGGCGACCCCCCTCGGCCGCGTCCTCCCCCTCCGGCTCCCCTCCTCCCTCCGGCACCCCCTCCTCCCTCCCGGCGACCCCCCTCCAGCCGTGTCCTCCCCCTCGGGCCGCGTCCTCCCCCCTCCTCCTCCTCCTCCTCTAGGTAAACCCTAACTCTCTCTCTCTCTCTCTCACACAGGACACACATGTGACACTGACACAGACATGACACACACACATACAAACACTGACACAGACAAGACACACACACACACACACACACACACACAGACACAGACACTGATCAGGACCTAGGGTTAGGGTTTGATCAATTATTATAAAACCACGTGGTTGGAATTCCGATTGTCTCTATTCTTTGACAGTAATGCAACGATGCTCAAGTCCTGTCTATTTTTAGGTTTCTTTTCTTAACACTAAATGACGGACACATGATTATCTTTATGGTGATACCCAAATATTATATACTTCTAGCTCCTTGCATTCTAGCTTATATTTTATGATATTTGTTAATTAATTATTTTGTAGATATATTATCACTGATAAGTCTCTATAAGAGACTCCTTTCAAAAGATGAAAAAAAACTTTATATGCAAATTCTGTCTTCTTCTTTTTTGTTCCCTCAATATACCAATTTCTAGGAGATTGAAATCTCTAACTTGTAATCTTGGCTCGAAAAATTACACAAATCTCTAACTTGTAATAGGCTATCAAGGACACATACAAGGTTAGCTAAATTGACACTTGAATCCTTTTTATTTTTCCTTTGGACACTTATATTGTTATAATTATATACTACGTTAAAACTAGAGATGGAATCGTGATAGCTTCGAAGTCATGAAAAGAGTTCTTTCATGATGCACAGCCAAAACTGTATGGTTTAGTACGACCATTAATAAATAGACCGTCAAGAAAAACTAATTTTCTTCTAATAGTTCGACTCCTTTATGTTGAAGAAAAAGTACACCAAATGTGAGTATTATTTTTATGTAGAGGTAACAAAGAAGATTTTGGGCATGTAGATATGTAGAGGTAAAAATATTGGAACGATATGATTATCAAAATAAAAGGAGGTATGTTGAGAAATTTTGGAGAGATTTGGATGCATGATACCAAACAAAAGAAAATGTCCATTTTCTATGTATTTTCTGATTATCCCTTGATTATGCCCTACTATAAAGGAGGTGAATGATTATATATCTTGAGTACTATATGTCAACAAAGTTAGATCGTTGATGTATGTTGTGACATGTGTACATATGCAGTTAGTATTATGAGCATATTCATATCAAACTCGGATAAGGAACACTTGAATGCGGTAAAATGGATATTAAGGTGCTTAAAAGTTATAATTAGAATTGGTATACTTTATGAAAAAATGTTACATTATATCAAGTTGTGTATTGTGTTATTGCTAACTATACATGACATCAAGATCCATATGATCTACCAAAGGATATGTATTCACATTCGTAAGGAGTCTAGTAAGTTGGAAGTCTAAATTGAAGGACAAAATATGTCCCAATAATATAAACTAAGCACATAACAATAGTTGAGACAATAAAGCTTTTTGGCTAAATGTATCGATCGATAGGTTTGGGATATCTCAACAAAATGCTTATTTATTTTATAAGTTGAAGTGTAGTTATTCATTTGTCAAGTGATCAAATATATCACCAAAGAACAAAGATATTGAGTTAAGGTGTCAAAAAATAAGGGAGAAGATCGGTGAAAAAAAGATTAGTTTACTGAAGATATATAGAGATTATATTCATAAAGTCAATCCCTACAGAGAAGTTCAAGTCTTACTTAAGCTTCACCAGAGTACTACAGTGTTGAAGAATTTACTCAACCTAAGTAAGTGGTTGTGACAGGTACCGTGAATGAACAACTACATGCTCAATACATATTGTATTTACTTCCAAGGTGGCTATTGAGAATAAAAATAAAGGTGAGGATTGTTAGATTGATATCATGCATTGTAAAAGCCAATCATATAATTTTAGAAATATAAATTTATCCGAATTCGATTTAATTACATATATCTGAATTATATTTTATTACCTAAACCTGTTCAATTAGATTTAGTAGGAATTATTCAATGTGAATTTCAAAATTTAGTTTGGACTTATATTTCAAAATCTAAATGATTCTTGTTCTAGCCGCGGGAAGAGGGTAGTCCCATATCAGCTGTGACATGATCGGCTCTCTTAATATATATATATATATATATATATATATATATATATATATATATATGACAATTTTGCATAATAGAGAAGTGGATTCCAAGATTCTAACTAAAAGTTCAAGCCATAGTGTCCATGCTATTTATTGAAATAATATAGATATTCTAATTAGCCTTAATCCCATTATAAGATGTTGCTCCAAATAAAAACACATCAGAGGACCTCTCAATTATCAATTGGGAGAACAAGTAATAGTGAAATGTTATCTTTCATCTGGCCCTCAGAGTTGGTGTATGAATCTTCATGCTTGTATATTACTTCCACCACATGAGTAAAATTGAGAACCAACATGTTAAGATGCTTTCGTGAAGGCAATGGGTTAAGCCACTCCTTATTAACATATTTCCGAGCATTTTCAATCATTTTGTTAAGCTTGGCAACTGCCTCTTGCTCCGTGATTCCTTCATCTCTCATGCAGATATGCAAGCTCGAGTCTACATGCTTCCTCTTTTGTTCAAACTATGAAAAAAAATTACTAAAATTATTATCAGGCAAGTTGGAACACATTATTCTTATGAAGGAGACAATAAATGCATGTCACTACTAACCTCAGATGAGACTATGTCATCCATTAGCCTACAAACCACGCTAGAGGCCTTCACAATCTTAGGCACAGTTAGCATCCAGTCTAAAGTATCTTTGCTCAAATCTTCTGCCATAAGGCATAGTGCGACAGAAGTGACCATCGGGTATGCAAAGCTCATAAGTGAAACATTGAGATATTCTTCTAATATGCGTGTGTCAAGGATTAACCACAGAACAGGGGTATCAATATGTGTGTGCACCTGCTATTTGAGTATAGAATTGTAGGAATTGAAGTATTATGGGTTTGAACTTAAGAAATGTGTTCAATATTAGCATATAAGAGGGTTTGTAATCTGTGCATTGATATGTGCCTGTCTAGTGTATGTAGGTAGTGATGTGTATCATGTGATGGTGTCAAGAGTGCCTGTGTTAGTGTGCAGACCTTGGGGCCTCTGTACTACAAACTGGTAGTGAGATGAGTGTGTTGTGTTCAGATTTTGAGTGCAGAAAATAGTGTAGCAATCAGTGGGCAACCGGTCAATACCCGACCCTTCTCTTATTGGAGAAGCTTGGATAATCGTGCAATAGATTTGGCAAGAAAGCAAGCAGTGGATATATTCACTCTGAGGAAAGAAAGCAGAAACTTGAATCACATCAAAAAGTGTTGCTTATCAAATTCGTTTTGACTTATTTTTTTTTTAATTTAATCCTACTATCTTATAATAAGCTTTAACAATCCCAAACCAAGCCTAACAAAAAAGAAACCATAGCTTCTGTCCTGGCCTAGGCTGGGATTTGGGTTTGCTATAGTTACCAAGATCTATCATGCTGCTGTCCTACAAAATATTGTACCTACACTGGTGTGCACACACTCTGCACAGGATCTAACATGCTTCTTTTATGTGACTTCAAATATAGATTACCTAGCCAACTAATTGTCAGCTTCTTCTTTAGAGAATCACACTGTATGTAATGATTTATATGATACATACTATCATTTTTGCAGAAGTATCTAAAAATTGATATAAATTACTATCTGCATCATCGTTCGTGGATGTACAACCGTTATCCTGATGACATGTACGGTGTGCGGGATGAATTCATTGACGTCGTTTGTACTGATTGTGATTTAATAAACTGCAGGAATAATAGTTTAGACACAATTTAGAATTCTTTTTTTTAATTTTTTCTGTAAAATTAGTAACGTTTTGAGCGACGTTTAGCGACGTGTAGACACGTCGCTAATGACATCGCTAATTAGCGACGTTAGCACATGTTGCTAATGACGTCGCTAAATATGTCGCTAAAAATGTCGCTGTACGTCGCAAATTGCTGACATGGCAGTATTGCCAGGTCATTAAAGACGTTGCTGTAACATCGCTATATAAGTCGCTAATTAGTGACGTTTAGCGACGTTAATTAACGTCGCTAATTAGTGACGCTGCGTCGCTAAACGTCGCTAATTTTAGCGACATATTTAAGTCGCTAAAAAATGTCGGCTTAGCGACGTTTAGTGACATTTTTTCTTTTAGCGACTTGCTTTTTTCCGACTTCTTTGAAATATCGCTAATTACGTCGCTAAATGTTATTAGCGATATTTTTTCGTCATTTAGCGACGTTTTTAAACGTCGCTAATTTAACTTTTTCTGGTAGTGCTTGTTGTACTGTTTAAATTTAGATATTATTTAGTTGCATGTTTATTGTTTTAATATTTAATTGTGTGCGTCCGAGAAAGACTCGGGTGTAGTCAACGAAGGCGTTGACGTTAGGACTTGTGTCTGACCTAGTGTCTAGTGGACGCACCTAAAGTTATGAAGTTATCGGTATGACTCCCCAGGCCTTGACACGTATTATTGTATGTCGTAGAGTTAGATCATGTAGGGACGCATGCTTCATACTCGACTGGCCATCGGTGTGAGTAGCACGTGTGACGGTATTTAGCTTAGTTGTTTATTTCTATTGCGACTTGCTTTATAGTACGAGATGTCCACGTCGTGTTCACGACTTGTACATTGGCGTTGGGCGGGGAAGACAATTAGTAGGCCTATGGGACAGACATCTGGCTGCCGTAGTTTTAGAGTAAACTACGGGGTCGTGAGCCTCAGTGTTACCCGGTTATGGGCCATGTGTTACCCGGTTATGGGCTATGTGTTACCCGATTATGGGCGTATATGCTTGTCGATACATCCGGCAGAGGTTACTAGCTGCGCGCTATCATGATCGGTGATGTAGTCAGCATATACTCCTGGCATCCAGTTTACAGCTAATGCCAGGTACTTAGCCTCTGGCTCGACGCTAGCTTTATATCTTTTACCTACCCATACGTACCAAGGTTGTCTTCAAGTGTATTTCACTTAGATGGTTAGATCACCCTTGAGTTTACACAGTATTTACTTTATGGCATGTATTTTTATATCTTGTTACGTCCCTCTAAGGACCTAATTTTCTTCTAAATCCAGACGAGCACTTGTACCCGACCATCTACGGAGCAGGAGTAGAGACAAGATTCGTGACTGAGGACTTTGAGGCACTTCCAGAGGAGTTCCCGTGATTTGGGTACGCAGCTGTTTCGGACTAGAGTATTCTTATCTAGCTACTTGATACTCTAGTCTAGTTATCTTACTTCTTTCTACACTTTTATTCGATTGCTGTATTTCAGTAGGTTTGTCCCCATCGGACTTTTCAGATGTATTATGGATATTTAGACTCTTTATATTTTATTTACCAGCACTTTCTTCAGTCACTATTATATTTTATTCTATGGATGAGATTAGACATTTACCTGCTGTATGATAGTATTATGGACTTGTTAGTATTTTAGGACAACGTAGTATGCTTCGTCGGATCCATTAAATTGGGTAATCCTTAGAGTCGTATTAGCTGTCATTGCCACGTGGCCTGGTCCCGTGTATTTTGGGACTGGGGCATGACCGACATTATTAAAGGTAATATTTATGTGGCCACGGTAGGGAATTTTATATCACTGTAGGGTTAATTAGGTTACATAAAAGCTGATTAGAACATGGGGATATAACGATATCCTGAGATCGTGCGTGGTGGGTCAATCCATGATAATTTTTATGGTATGCAAGGCTGGCCACCACAGATATTGTATATCATCCATATGTAGTAGAGTGCAATATTCGACTTTTTATATTTAAGACCGAGCCAACATTTTCTCTATAGGAAGGTTGAAACTGTTACTGCTTAATTAGTGCGGTGGCCCTACGGGGACTTGTGCGAGCATGATTTCTTATCTGTATAATATTAGCTCAGTTAGCCCTGCTCGACATGGCATGATCTGATGATGCTTATTATTATTATATCTGGGATAACCCCAGACTCTACATAACAAGCCGTAACATTGTTTGGCCGTTCTAACCAGACTTGGTTGTGATTGTAACTCTACTCGTAACTTAGGGACATTGACTGTCATAGTGTGGTGTTCAACTTCTGTCCTTGTTTGGTTGGAGAGTTGGGTCATTATACTATGATGGAATATGGATCGAGCTACGACACAGAATCCTAGCTAGACCATAATAATGGGACGAACCTTATCTTGGGTGGCATGGCATTTCTGTCCATGTTTGGTGAAGAAGTGTCATATTATCCCGAAGATGGGGCACGCGCTAATGATTCTTGTCTCTTGCACTATATGCTTGATCTGGTTTTTGTTTCTTTATTCGTGCTTTCTTGTGTTACTTGCTATTTGGGGTCTAACCCCACTAGTTTTGTATGGCCATGTTTAGAGCCAGCACCAGAGGATCCAGCTTACCCCCTTACGATGACGCTCACCAGACGGATGGTCGCTGAAAAGCACGAGTGGGTTTCTTGATTGCTGCTCGTATTGTACATTCTTCTATTTTGGGTATTTAGCCACCGACACTTGTTAGCTGGCTTGTCTGGACATCAATTTTTTTTACATAACTGTAATATAATCAGACTACAGTTGATCTCGGTTGTGTAACTATTGACATTCTACTGGCCTAATATTTTGATGGCTAGATCTCTAGAATATTTCGATGGAGCATTTGAGACGCCTTACGACTTTATCTCACATGTTCTATGTTATTGTTACTTGCTTGAATGATTGAGACATAGTTGTTTTGAGACCCTAGGAGACTTGATTGTAGCATGCACCCCTTGTCTTTCTACAGCTGAGACCGTCATACGATATTCTATACCTTGTACGGGGGAGTTCGCCATGTCCGTCTCCGTATTTCGATACTCGGCATGACAAGCTTTTAGTGATGGCCCATGCAGGTCTAATTTTTTAGACTTGTGGGGTGTCATGATCTTAGAAGTCTCAGTCAAACATGTTCCTTCTTGAATTTTTGAATCCGTTCTTCTCGGATACTCAGCTTGAACCATCTGATTGATTGTTTCTCTATTCCTTCTCATCCTGTACTTGATGTCTTTTGTCCCTTACTTCTAGGGCTTCCCTATTTTTGGTTTCCAGAGCATCAGGGGCATCGAGGCGACCAGTAGGTCCGAACGAGATGGGACAACAACGTGAGGCAATGTTTCTTCAAGATCCGGTTTGGATCAAGCCAGTGGTTGGGCCCCCAGGTGAGACAGTGGCAGAGAATATTGAACAACCTACTCCCGAGGTTTTGACTCCCCAAGTAGTACCAACAATGCCAGTAATACTGGATACCCCAGTTTTATTAAAAATTATCAGGGGGATGATGGCCGCACAACCACATCAACAACTCCAGCAGTAGGAACATACTATATTATTGAACCAGGGGTTACAAACTACTATAGAAAGAGGCAGAAGGATAGATTCGGGGGCGTCGGTTTGATTCTGTCGACTTAGCCCCCGATACTTTGATGGTATGGAGGATGCCATTACGGTGGACGATTGGCTCTAGGATATTGAATATATTCTGGCAGCGGACAAGGTTCTAGCTGAGGAACAGGTTGACCAAGTTCAGTTGCAATTTTAGGATCTCGCCAGGGATTGGTGGGCGATAGAGAAGGTCGGCTTGAGGCAGCCTATTTCCTGGGATGATTTTTGGATTCGGTTCAAAATAAAGTAGTTTGGAGTCGTGGCCCAGTTTGAGTTGCAGCACAGGTTTATCAACCTCAAGTAGTTTGGTAGAACAGTGGACAGCTACGCAATAAAATTTAGCCGGCTGAGTAGATTTGCACCAATGATGGTAGCAATGGAGTTAGATAGGATAATAAGGTTCCAGCAAGGACTTCATCTGGAGATTCTACCGTTGGTAGAGGGGTACAATTATCAGACTTTTGATGACCTATTAGTGGCGGCCAGGAGGCACGAACTAACTTTTCAAAGGATGATATCGAGGACATGAGGCCAGAAGAGGTCTCATGCATATAACATTGGAGGAGGAGCATCACCCCGAACATCAGCACCATCTCATGGCATTCGTATTCGTGACACAGCACCGCACAGAGCGGTAGTTGTAACAGTAATGGCACCAGCTCGATAACTACAATCGAGGCACCAGCAGCAATAGAGCCAGTCAGCATCAACATGCTATACATATTGTGGCAAGGGAGGCCATACTAGGAGTGATTATTGGTAGCAAATATATTATGCCTGAGATGTGGTAGCCCTGATCATAGGGTTGATACATGTCCATTGATGCAGAGTTCAGGAGGACCAACACCCTAGTTTCCTGTATTGCCAGCACCAAGAGCAGTGAAGCACGGGGAGCCAGCATTAGCGATCAAACTGTTAACTCAGCGACCAATACTGATGCAGGCTTAAATATATAATCAGCATCAATACCAACACCAACAACAGCAGTAAGGACAACAGAGACCGTGACAGCGTCGTCAGGGAAGGCGGCAGCAAGGAGCTCGACAAAGCCAAGGGAAGGCATTCACATTGTCATTGGAGGAGGCTTTGGCGTCGGGTGACATGGTGGCAGATAATATTTTTGTCGCATCTTTTCGTGCTATAGCATTAATTAATTCAGGAGCTTCACATTTATTTGTATCTGCACAATTTGTGACATATGTTGGATTGGAATTTGAGGCGTTGCCAGAGAGGCTAAATATACTCACTAATAATGGGATTATAGGAGTTAGTAGGGTGTGCCTAGACTGTCCAATCGTAGTGTGTGAACACCTATTACCCGTGAAGTTGATTGAGTTTCCTATAGATAACTTTGACGTTATCTTGGGCATGGACTGGTTGAGAGACAGTCATGCTACGATAAATTGTCATAGGGGTAGAGTGTTATTTCGTATCCCTGGTTTGGAAGAGTTCACACTCGTGAGGTCTACACGAGGCAAGCAAGAAGGAGGAGTTACGGCGGTAGCAATGGAAGGAGAACCGATACCCAAGATAGTTAACGAATTCATGTTTATCTTTCCCGAAGAACTTCCAGGATTGCCTCCGGTTCGAGAGGTAGAGTTAAGTATAGAGTTGATGCCAGAAAGGAAGCCTATATCTCATAAGGTTTACTAGATGTCACCTTATGAACTTGACCAATTATATCAGTATGTTAAAGAGATGAAGGCAAAATAATTATTCGTACCAGTGGGTCACCATAGGGAGCCCTATTAGTATTAGTAAAGAAGAAGGATGGATCGACCCGACTATATATTGACTATAGGCAGTTGAATGCAGTGACAGTAAAGAACAAGTATCCCTTGCCTAGGATTGATGAACTGTTTGATCAGTTGAGTGAAGGCAGAGCATTCTCTAAGATTCATCTGCGATCTGGATATCATCAGGTACAAATACGGGAGGAAGATATTCCGAAGACATCATTCAGGTCATGATATGGACATTATGAGTTCTTAGTGATGCCATTCGGATTGACCAGTATACCAGCAGTATTTATGGATTTGATAAACCGTACCTTCATGCCCTATTTAGATCAGTTTATGGTGGTGTTTGTCGACGACATCCTGGTATATCCCACAATAAAAAAGAACATGAAGAGCATCTCAGGAAGGTGTTGCAGACTTTGAGGGAGCACCAGATGTATGCTAAACTTAGCAAGTACGAATTCTGGTTAGATCATATTTTATTCATGTGACACATCATCTCAGGAGCAGGAGTATCAGTAGATCCCAAGAAAGTTAAAATAGTAAAGAATTGGCCAGTTTCGAAGACCATGACAGATGTGAACAGTTTTCTTGGATTAGCAGGGTACTACAAGAGGTTCGTGTCAGACTTTGGAAGGATCTTCGTACCAATGACTCGGTTGACTCGAAAGGACGTTAAGTTTGTATGGTCAGCAGAATGTCAGGCAGCTTTTGAAGAACTGAAAAAAATGTTGATCTCGACACCGATCCTGACACTTCTAGTAGGATTAGGAGGGTTCACAGTATATTATGATGCATCATGGAAGGGTTTTGATGTAGCACGGGAGAGTTATAATATATGTATCATGGCAGCTTTGGGATAATGAGAAGAACTACCTGACTCACGACTTGGAGTTGGCAGCAGTGGTGTCACGCCCCAGTCCCAAAATATTATGGGACCAGGCCACGTGGCATCGGCCAGCTGACACGTCTCCGAGGATATCCCAATTTAATGGATCCTGGCGAAGAGTGCTACGCTGTCCTAAATCTAACAAGTCTAATCAACAACAGTCAATGTCTAATCTCATCCACAGATAGCAAGTAAATACTGAAAGGAAAGACTGGAATATAAGAAACATAGTCGACTGACATAGTACAACTGAAATAAGTCTGGTGGGAACAAACCCACTACAAATGTACTGATAGTCTAAAATAAAGTACTGATAAGGAGAGACTGGAACAACATCTAACTAGGTAAGGAGCTCCAGTCATAGGCGGAAGGCCTACCAATCTGATCAGGGATACTCTGATGGAAGTACCTCCAACTCCTCGTCCAGAGCAAACCTCGCCTCTACGCCTGGCCCGTAAACTGTGGGATAAAAGGCCTCGTCCAGATCTGGAAGATAACCAGGTCCTCAGAGGGACGTAACAAGATACAATATGCATGCCAGATATAGTACTGAAATAAAAGTAAAGAGGGGGTGTGCTAACCGTCTAAGTGAATGCAATATAAGGATAACCTAGGAACGTATAAGTAGGTGTAGGCATAACGTCCAACATCCTCTAGAGTATGGTATCTGTAACGTCCATCATTCCGAAGAATGAGGTATCTGTATATATATAACGTCCACACTCTAAGGGACGTGGTATCTGCAATGTATATACGTCCGTAACACTCCGAAGAGCGCGGTGTCTGAATATAGGGAGTCACCGGGTCTGTGGTTCCTCTGGATACCACGGAGTCCGATGGGGGTATCCCATACGTCTGTCAGTTGTCATTTCTGCCCAATGTAGATACGCAAGTCGAATATACGACTTGAGTGTACCGTATCTAAATGCCAAGTCTCAACTATGCTACTCTAGAATACATGCTAGTCCGTGATGCATGTCGTACGTACCGATAGCGAATCGGGTACACGGACCCGCATCCCAATATAAATGTACCATCGTGGTACGTGTATAGTGCCATGGTCTAGGAGAATATCAGAATATTCTCGCAGTAGTGGTTGAGTCAACTAGCAACTAGGTCAAGTACACTACTCATCGACGCAATGTCGACTGCACCCGAATCAATCTCGGATGAGCACAGTACATGTATAATTAAAATATTTAACATTTAAATTTAAAGCAGTAATCCAGCAAGGTATACTTGCCTGCCCCGGGTAGCTGCGAAATCCAAAGTCCTGCTCCTGATGCCTCGGCAGTAGTGTCCAGTAATCCTATATAGGATGTAGTAATGTCCAAAATTAGTCGCTACAATAGCACGACTAGGACACACTGTCCGTATCTACAACTGACACAGGGTCGGGCCTGTATGTATATATAGCTAACACTATTTTTTTATATACACACTAATCATATTTAAATATATTAAATAATATATTTGTTTATTAGTACAAAAATAATATTTGTATTATTTAGCAATACACTGGAAATTATGTAACATTCAATAAATTCATATATATGTATATAATAGATAATATCCATAACATCATTTATTTATACATATTCATATATAGTATGGTAACTTGAAGTATATACATTTATATACATATATATTAATATATACATATTAGGTATTCAAATAAAAATAGGGTATTTAAACTCATGTATATATATACTATGTATATACCTACATTTTTATTTATAAAAAAAATGTACTTATATATTTATGTTATCTACAAAATATACCCAAAAAATAAAAATACAGTATATACAAAAATAATACTTGATTTTTCCAAAAATGTATTTAATACTATAAATAATTAGATATTTAACATTCTTTGTATTTTAAAAAATAACATACATACATATATGCATACATACATAATATAAATAAAAATAAAAAAATGATTATAATATATTATATAGAATTTATACAGGAATATAATAAATATAAATACTGTTAAATATCTAAAATACAGTAAATAGTATCGTATACGTATTAAAATACGGATTATACGATATTCACATATATATAAACTTACAACTGAAATTACATGAATAAATCTTAATAATTACACATAAAATATTGTACCTTAATGCTCGACAGGTCGAGGGGGTCGAGTTGGTCGGTCGTCGCCGGCGGGGGTGGCCGGACGGCGCTCCGACGAGGCTCGGGGAGGATTGGCAGTAGCAGCCGCAGTTTGGTTCAGTTGATGCTGCGGGCTCGATTTCTCCCTGAGGCGGCGGCGGCGTCGGCTGAAACTCGCCGGGGTGGTGGAGGACTGGACGGGGGAGTCGTCGGCCAAGTACGGCGGTCGGAGATGCGGTGGTGGCGGTGCACTAAGCTGAGGGGTGGTCGGCTAAGCTGTGCGGGCAGGGAGACTAGGATCGGTGTGGGGCTGTATGTGGGTGGCTGCCGGCGGCGTCCTGGCCGGGTGGCGGTGGCCGAGAGTAGGGGAGGGTCAGGCGAAGGGGTCGGGTTAGGGTGGCGGCGACTGGTGGTGGCTGGTGGCGGTGGTGGAGCTCGGGGATGAGGTATTGGGGTCGGCTGAAGGAAGGGCTTAGTTGGAGAAATAAGGGTTTTAGGGATTCTTTAGGTTGGGTTTTTCTCATTTAATATAGAAATGAAGGTATATGTAGGAGAGAGAGTGAGGGGGGGGGGCTGCCTAGGGATTAGGGCCGGCTGGACAAATATTCTTGGGGAGTGGGGTTGTCCATCAAGATGAGTGGAGGGCTAGGAATAGGCCATTCAAATTGTAGGGTCAAGATGGGTTCCCAAAAAGGTGGTGTAAGGACATAAAAAATGGGGGGGAACCAAATGCCTACGGTTGGTTATGAGCATTACTTTTCTCCATGATGGTTTGGGCCAATGAGAGGGGGACACCACATTACAATTTTGCAATTAGGCCCATGTACAATTTAGTATTTGCACAAAAACTAGGATTGGGGATTTAATGCAAACAAACACCATGTTTGGTGTTCCTCATTGGACTATGATGGTGTTTGGTGTTTTGTATGAGGCTTGTGGGTGTGGATGTGGGTTTGGGTTGGAGTTGGGTCCAATTTCATTGAGGTTGGGTAGCCACATTAATTAATTCATGATAAATGTGACGGGTGTTTCTAATTTAATTTAATTAAAAACCGGGAGTCTAAATTTGATTGGAAAAGGGTCATTGGTGTAGTAGGCTCAGTGTATTGGTCAAAACTGGTTGAGGTTGGGTCTCAATGTAAATTGGAACGGGCAGCGAACGTAATTACGCAATTTAATTAATTTGCGCACGGACGTTTGTAACGACTTTTGTGCGACTATAATTTGGCACAAAAATCGGTATCCGGGGTTTGTTCTTGGTTCACTATGATGGGTTTACAGGTCTAGGTCAAATATGTGGAATTCGTTTTAGGGCAACAGCTAAGGTAGTATCCTAAAAAAATCAATCATTGCACAAGTATCATAATGCTATATATTAAATCATAAATAATTCTAATTAACCCTAATTATGCTAATTAAATTATTTAACCCTAATTACTGGTCGAGGGGGTTTACAACATACCCTCCTTAGAGCATTTTGTCCTCGAAATTAAAACAGACATATAGAAAAACTGTTGAAATGAAATTAAACATTAAGACATACCTAGGCCTTCGAAGAGATGGGGAAAACGTTGCCGAATATCGTCCTCTCGTTCCCAGGTTGATTCACCTGGTGCATGATGCCTCCATGCGACACGAACTAGAGGGATAGTCTGGCCTCGCAGTACCTTCTCGCTTCGGTCTAGGATCTCTACCGGCTCCTCCTGGTATGACAAGGTTGGACCAACGGTGATCTCCGAGTGGTCAAGCACATGACTCGGATCCGGTATGTATCTCCTCAGCTGAGATATATGGAAGACGTCGTGAACTCCTTCCAGTGTCTGCGATAAGGCCAATCTGTAAGCAACTTCTCCGACGCGCTCTAGCACATCGAAGGGTCCGATGTACCTCGGACTCAGCTTCCCTCTGCCTCCAAATCTGATGGTTCCTCTGGTAGGTAAAATCTTCAGGAACACATGTTCTCCAACCTGAAACTCTAAGGGTCGTCGATGCGCATTAGCCCAATGCTTCTGTCTGTCCTGTGCTGCTCGTAGATGCCCCTGGATCTTCTTCACCTTCTCCACTGTATGGACGATCAACTTTGGTCCTAGAATCTGTCTCTCGCCTACATCGCTCCAACATACGGGGGAACGACATTTCCTACCATACAATGCCTCATAGGGAGCCATCTGAATGCTCGCCTGATAGCTATTATTGTAGGAAAATTTGACCAAGTGTAAGTGGTCCTCCCATGAACCGCTGAAGTCAAGCATGCAAGCCCTCAACATATCCTCCAGCGTCTGAATGGTGCGCTCGGACTGTCCATCTGTCTGTGGGTGGTACGAAGTACTGAACTTAAGGCGGGTACCAAGACTCTCTTGCATACTCCTCCAAAAGTATGATGTAAATCTCGTATCCCGGTCAGACACGATACTGACTGGCACTCCATACAATCGTACAATCTCCCTCATGTACATGTCTGCCAAGACTTCCGTAGATTGCCCTACTCTGAAAGGTAAAAAGTGGGCAGACTTGGTGAGTCTATCTACGATTACCCATACGACATTGCGACCACTAGGACTCCTCGGGAAACCCGTGACGAAGTCCATGATGATGTGCTCCCATTTCCACTCCGGTATCGGGAGCGGCTGAAGTAATCCGACAGACCTCTGATGCTCAGCCTTGACTTGCTGACACACCAAACACTTAGCCATGAAGCGGGCTATCTCTCTCTTCATCCCGTGCCATCAGTAGTACTGCCTCATGTCTCGATACATCTTCGTACCTCCTGGATGTATAGAATAGGTTGAACTGTGTGCCTCCGTCATCAGCTCCTGGCGTAGCTCTCCATTCGGAACATAGAGACGATCTCCACATCTCAAAGTCCCGTCCTCGTGTATACGCAGTCCCGTCTGTATTCCAGCCTCTGTCCTCTGTCGAAGCCTCTGAAATCTGGCATCTGTCGGCAAAGCAGCCTTGATTCTCTCCACCAATGTTGATTGTACTTGAAAACTCGACATCTGGCCGTCTACTCCGGGCATAACGACTTCGATACCCAACTGTTCTAGATCTCTCAACAGATATTGTTGGGTAGTCAGGAAAAATGCTATGGGCTTTCTGCTTAAAGCATCGGCTACCACATTAGCCTTTCCTGGATGGTACTGTAGCTCAATCTCGAAGTCTGCCATCACTTCGAGCCAACGTCTCTGCCTCTGGTTCAGGTCCTTCTGTGTGTAGACGTATTTCAGGCTCTTGTGATCGGTAAATATCTCCACGCGCTCTCCGTACAGGTAGTGCCTCCAAAGCTTCAAAGCAAAGATCACTGCTGCAAGCTCCAAGTCGTGGGTGGAATAATTCTTCTCTTGGGTCCTCAATTGCCTAGAGGCATAGGCCACAACCTTCCCATGCTGCATCAAAACGCATCCTAATCCTTTCCTGGACGCATCGCTATAGATCACGAATCCTCCGGGTCCAGAAGGTATGGTCAAGATGGGTGCTGTAGTCAGACGCTTCTTCAGCTCATCGAACGCCGTCTGACACTCTTCTGTCCAGGTGAACTCCTGATCCTTGCGGGTCAAGCGGGTCATCGGCTCTGCGATCTTTGCGAAGTTCTCCACGAACCTCCGATAATATCCGGCAAGTCCTAGGAAACTCCTCACCTCCGTGACGTTGGTAGGGGTCGGCCACATCTCGACTGATGAAATCTTCGCAGGATCTACTGAAATGCCATCACCCGAGATAACGTATCCCAGAAATGCGACACGATCTAGAAGAAACTCGCACTTGCTCAGCTTGGCATAAAGCCTCTCTCGTCTCAGCGTCTCTAGCACTAGCCTCAAGTGCTCCCCGTGCTCCTCGTGGCTCTTCGAATACACCAGGATGTCGTCGATGAAGACTACCACGAACTGGTCCAGATACTCATGGAAGACTCGGTTCATCAGGTTCATAAACACAGCAGGCGCATTTGTCAATCCGAAAGGCATCACTAGGAACTCGTAATGACCGTAACGAGTCCTAAATGCTGTCTTTGGAATGTCCTCCCTTCGCACCTTCACCTGATGGTAGCCCGATCTCAAGTCGATCTTTGTGAACACCACTGCTCCTGTCAGCTGGTCGAACAGATCGTCGATTCGTGGTAGAGGATACTTGTTCTTGATAGTTAGAGCATTAAGGGCTCTGTAATCAATGCACATCCGGAACGTTCCGTCCTTCTTCGGTACAAACAGCACTGGTGCTCCCCAGGGTGATGCACTAGGACGAACGAATCCTTTGATCTGCAACTCCTCTAGCTGTAGCTTCAGCTCGTCAAGCTCCTTCTTCGCCAACCGGTACACATTTGATGATACCGGTGCTGCTCCAGGTATTAGCTCAATGGTGAACTCCGTCTCTCTATCAGGCGGTAGGCCTGGCAACTCATCTGGGAAAACATCCTCGAACTCTGCAACGATTTCTGGGGGTGCCGTCTCCATCGCCATGTAAGCTCCAGCTGCGTGTCCTACTCCTTGTTCGATGGTGCCTCGCATGAATTCGAACTCTGGTTGTCCTGGCAGTCTAAAAGTAATACTACCCTTCCGGCAATCTAGTACGGCATTGTACTGGCTTAACCAGTCCATGCCCAGAACAACGTCGAAAGCTGGCATTGGAAGTACCAACAATCGCGCTCTCTACTCCCTACCACAAACTACTACCGAGCACGTACTAATGGTGCTTGTAACCGGTACGATGCCTCCTCCGGTAAGTATTCTCCAACTCTTAGGTAAGGGGGAAGTTGCTACTCTATGCATTGCTACAAATCTACTAGATATAAATGACAATGTAGCTCCAGAATCAAACAGTACAGTCGCAGGTAATGATGCAACTAGAATTGTACCTGCTATAGCCTCTCCCTCTGGTTCCTCTTCAATAGATGCTAAAGCAAAGGCTTGTTCGCGCCTCTGCCCTCCTGCCTGCTGGCGGGCCTGGTTGAAGTGTGCCTCCTGTGTGACCAAGGGTGGTCCTCTCTGCTGTCCTCCGGTAGCTGGGGGACGCTGGCCTCCTGCTGGGGGTTGGATCCTCAGTGGTGCTGCTGGTGGCCTCTGTCCAGTCTGGGGTGCTGCGTCTCTGCGCTGGGGGCAGTCTCTAGCAAGGTGCTGGCTGGCTCCACAGTCCATGTAGAGCCCGAGCTTCTTCCTGCAGTCTTGGATGACGTGTCCCCTCTTGCCACAGAAGTGACAGGTCGGAAGCTCCTTCTGTTGGTACGGCGCTGCCTCTGCTGTGCCTGCGCTCCTGGATGGCGGATCGGTCCTCCGGCTCCTTGCTGGGTCCTGGCTGGTACGTTCGCGCTGGAACGTCTCGCTCCTCCTTCTCCTATTGCCTCCTGGATCCTCGCCTCTGTTAGGACCTCTTCATAAGAGATCCTCGCCTGGGTAGTAGTGTACCTCTACAGCTCTTGAGTGAGGCCATGGTGGAATCTCCTGGCTTTCTCCAGGTCATTAGGGATCAGGGCTACTCCGAATCGGCTGAGTCTGTTGAACTCTCCGTCGTAGGCGTCCACAGTCAGGTTCCCTTGCTCTAGGTGCAGGAACTGAGAGTACAAGGCGTTCCTCACCGTAGCTGGGAAGTACTTCGTGTTGAAGTGCTCTAGAAATTCCTCCCAAGTCTGTTGTCGGCCAATGCTGCGCTCCATAGAGTCCCACCAGTGATAGGCGTTGCCTGTGAGTTGGGCCCTCACCGCGGTCATCCAGAGATCGGGGTGTAGCTGCGAACCCTCTAGCAGCATCTCAGTGTTGGAGACCCAGTCTGAGATCTCCTCAGCCGTCTTCTTACCCAAGAAGGTTCCCGGGCCCATCATTCTGAAGCCTTTTACAGTGCCTGTTAGCTGGACAGGTACAGGTGCTGGTGCTGGTGCTTGGGCAGGTGCCCTCTCTAGTACGGCCATCAGACCCTGTCTCAGAGTCTCCGTCTGCTGCATCTGGGCCTGCATCATCATTTGGAAGAACTGCATCATCTGGGTCTGTCTCTCCGCTGGTGGCATCTGAGGTAGAAACGGTGGAGGTGGTGGAAGCGGTACCTCCTGCTGTCTCCTCGGTGTCTCCTCGGGTGCCGACCTATCGTACTGCGGCATCGGTGTCGCCCTCGAGGTCTGCCCCTCGAAGTACTGCATCAGAATCGTCTGTGATGCCTGGCCCTCTGGCTGCTGCATCTCCTCGTCGGGAGAGATCTGATGCCAGTGCATCATCGGGGCCTGAGGGATCACCTCTGCCTCTGGCTGTAGCTGCTCTCTGGGTGGTCCCCGAGTCGCATCCTCTCTCGGTGCTGCAGGTGGCACTACGGTACCAAGTATCTCACGTCGGCTCCGAAGGTTCATCTCGCTGTAAGAGAGAACTTCATTAGAGAGAGTACGAAATAAATCAAACAGGATGTAAATATATTACAGTTCGGAAGAGGTTCAAAGGCGTAATCAAGTGGATGAGACCTAGTAATTTCTATCCTATTGCAGGCTCGCTGGGCACGTTTCCATACCACAAGCGATAGATGTTGGTGTTTCAGACCTGCATGGGCAACCACTAAAACCATGTCACGCCCCAGTCCCAAAATATTATGGGACCAGGCCACGTGGCATCGGCCAGCTGACACGTCTCCGAGGATATCCCAATTTAATGGATCCTGGCGAAGAGTGCTATGCTGTCCTAAATCTAACAAGTCTAATCAACAACAGTCAATGTCTAATCTCATCCACAGATAGCAAGTAAATACTGAAAGGAAAGACTGGAATATAAGAAACATAGTCGACTGACATAGTACAACTGAAATAAGTCTGGTGGGAACAAACCCACTACAAATGTACTGATAGTCTGAAATAAAGTACTGATAAGGAGAGACTGGAACAACATCTAACTAGGTAAGGAGCTCCAGTCATAGGCAAAAGGCCTACCAATCTGATCAGGGATACTCTGATGGAAGTACCTCCAACTCCTCGTCCAGAGCAAACCTCGCCTCTACGCCTGGCCCAAAAACTGTGGGATAAAAGGTCTCGTCCAGATCTGGAAGATAACCAGGTCCTCAGAGGGACGTAACAAGATACAATATGCATGCCAGATATAGTACTGAAATAAAAGTAAAGAGGGGGTGTGCTAACCGTCTAAGTGAATGCAATATAAGGACAACCTAGGAACGTATAAGTAGGTGTAGGCATAACGTCCAACATCCTCTAGAGTGTGGTATCTGTAACGTCCATCATTCCGAAGAATGAGGTATCTGTATATATATAACGTCCACACTCTAAGGGACGTGGTATCTGCAATGTATATACGTCCGTAACACTCCGAAGAGCGCGGTGTCTGAATATAGGGAGTCACCGGGTCTGTGGTTCCTCTGGATACCACGGAGTCCGATGGGGGTATCCCATACGTCTGTCAGTTGTCCTTCCCGCCCAATGTAGATACGCAAGTCGAATATACGACTTGAGTGTACCGTATCTAGATGCCAAGTCTCAACTATGCTACTCTAGAATATATGCTAGTCCGTGATGCATGTCGTACGTACCGATAGCGGATCGGGTACGCGCACCCGCATCCCAATATGAATGTACCATCGTGGTACGTGTATAGTGCCATGGTCTAGGAGAATATCAGAATATCCTCGCAGTAGTGGTTGAGTCAACTAGCAACTAGGTCAAGTACACTACTCATCGACGCAATGTCGACTGCACCCGAATCAATCTCGGATGCGCACAGTACATGTATAATTGAAATATTTAACATTTAAATTTAAAGCAGTAATCCAGCAAGGTATACTTGCCTGCCCCGGGTAGCTGCAAAATCCAAAGCCCTGCTCCTGATGCCTCGGCAGTAGTGTCCAGTAATCCTATATAGGATGTAGTAATGTCCAAAATTAGTCGCTACAATAGCACGACTAGGACACACTGTCCGTATCTACAACTGACACAGGGTCGGGGCTGTATGTATATATAGCTAACACTATTTTTTTATATACACACTAATCATATTTAAATATATTAAATAATATATTTGTTTATTAGTACAAAAATAATATTTGTATTATTTAGCAATACACTGGAAATTATGTAACATTTAATAAATTCATATATATGTATATAATAGATAATATCCATAACATCATTTATTTATACATATTCATATATAGTATGGTAACTTGAAGTATATACATTTATATACATATATATTAATATATACATATTAGGTATTCAAATAAAAATAGGGTATTTAAACTCATGTATATATATACTATGTATATACCTACATTTTTATTTATAAAAAAAAACGTACTTATATATTTATGTTATCTACAAAATATACCCAGAAAATAAAAATACAGTATATACAAAAATAATACTTGATTTTTCCAAAAATGTATTTAATACTATAAATAATTAGATATTTAACATTCTTTGTATTTTAAAAAATAACATACATACATATATGCATACATACATAATATAAATAAAAATAAAAAAATGATTATAATATATTATATGGAATTTATACAGGAATATAATAAATATAAATACTGTTAAATATCCAAAATACAGTAAATAGTATCGTATACGTATTAAAATACGGATTATACGATATTCACATATATATAAACTTGCAACTGAAATTACATGAATAAATCTTAATAATTACACATAAAATATTGTACCTTAATGCTCGACAGGTCGAGGGGGTCGAGTTGGTCGGTCGTCGCCGGCGGGGGTGGCCGGACGGCGCTCCGGCGAGGCTCGGGGAGGATCGGCAGTAGCAGCCGCGGTTTGGTTCAGTTGATGCTGCGGGCTCGATTTCTCCCTGAGGCGGCGGCGGCGTCGGCTGAAACTCGCCGGGGTGGTGGAGGACTGGACGGGGGAGTCGTCGGCCAAGTACGGCGGTCGGAGACGCGGTGGTGGCGGTGCACTAAGCTGAGGGGTGGTCGGCTAAGCTGTGCGGACAGGGAGACTAGGATCGGTGTGGGGCTGTATGTGGGTGGCTGCCGGCGGCGTCGTGGCCGGGTGGCGGTGGCCGAGAGTAGGGGAGGGTCCGACGAAGGGGTCGGGTTAGGGTGGCGGCGACTGGTGGTGGCTGGTGGCGGTGGTGGAGCTCGGGGATGAGGTGTTGGGGTCGGCTGAAGGAAGGGCTTAGTTGGAGAAATAAGGGTTTTAGGGATTCTTTAGGTTGGGTTTTTCTCATTTAATGTAGAAATGAAGGTATATGTAGGAGAGAGAGTGAGGGGGGGGGGGGCTGCCTAGGGATTAGGGCCAGTTGGACAAATATTCTTGGGGAGTGGGGTTGTCCATCAAGATGAGTGGAGGGCTAGGAATAGGCCATTCAAATTGTAGGGTCAAGATGGGTTCCCAAAAAGGTGGTGTAAGGACATAAAAAATGGGGGGGAACCAAATGCCTACGGTTGGTTATGAGCATTACTTTTCTCCATGATGGTTTGGGCCAATGAGAGGGGGACACCACATTGCAATTTTGCAATTAGGCCCTTGTACAATTTAGTATTTGCACAAAAACTAGGATTGGGGATTTAATGCAAACAAATACCATGTTTGGTGTTCCTCATTGGACTATGATGGTGTTTGGTATTTTGTATGAGGCTTGTGGGTGTGGATGTGGGTTTGGGTTGGAGTTGGGTCCAATTTCATTGAGGTTGGGTAGCCACATTAATTAATTCATGATAAATATGACGGGTGTTTCTAATTTAATTTAATTAAAAACCGGGAGTCTAAATTTGATTGGACAAGGGTCATTGGTGTAGTAGGCTCAGTGTACAATATCATCGTGATCTGGGTTGGTCAAAACTGGTTGAGGTTGGGTCTCAATGTAAATTGGAACGGGCAGCGAACGTAATTACGCAATTTAATTAATTTGCGCACGGACGTTTGTAACGACTTTTGTGCGGCTATAATTTGGCACAAAAATCGGTATCCGGGGTTTGTTCTTGGTTCACTATGATGAGTTTACAGGTCTAGGTCAAATATGTGGAATTTGTTTTAGGGCAACAGCTAAGGTAGTATCCTAAAAAAATCAATCATTGCACAAGTATCATAATGCTATATATTAAATCATAAATAATTCTAATTAACCCTAATTATGCTAATTAAATTATTTAACCCTAATTACTGGTCGAGGGGGTTTACAAGTGGTGTTTGCGCTCAAGTTATGGAGGCATTACTTGTACGGTGATCGGGTAGAAATATTTACAGGCCATAAGAGTTTAAAATACGTATTCACCCAGAAGGATTTGAAAATGAGGCAGAGAAAATGGCTAAAATTGTTGAAGGATTATGACGTAGAACTTCAATACCATCTGGGCAAAGCTAATGTAGTAGCAAATGCTCTAAGCAAGAGAGGTGGTATATTTTTTCTGACAACGCAGAAGCATATCCTAGAAGATATTCGAGAGATGGGCATTGAGATATTGTTTCCACAAGATAAGAGAGTCCTTGCTAGTTTACAGATATAATCCACTTTGGTAGACAGGATCAAGGAAGCTCAGGCAGGAGATTCACGAATCCAGGAGTTACTAGCAGAATGCGAGTTGGGACTTAGGAACGAGTTAACTATTCATAGCGATGGGACGTTAAGATTTGAAACTCATTTCCGTGTATCGAATGGGAATATATGACAAGATATCATAACTGAGGCCTATAATTCCAAGTATTTTATCCATCCTGGCGGCACGAAGATGTACCAAGATATTAGCAACACTTATGGTGGAACGGGATAAAGCGAGAGATAGCATATTTTGTATCCCGATGCCTGACATGTCAACAAGTGAAGGCAGAGCAAACGGCAGGATTGTTACACCCTCTCCCCATTCTGGAGTGGAAAAGGGAGCATGTTACTGTGATCGATTTTCCTAGATCCCCGACCGGATGAGATGCAGTTTGGGTGACAGTGGATCGTCTCACTAAAGTGGCACATTTTCTTCCTTTCAGAATTATATAGTCTATGTAACAATTGGCATATATGTATATGCGGAATATTATGAGAAAACATGGCGTACCAGTGAGTATAGCGTCATACCGAGATTCGAGGTTCACTTCTCATTTTTGGAAGAGCTTGCATGAGAGATTTGGTACTAAGTTAAAATTTAGTACGACGTACCACCCTCAGATTTATGGACAGTCCGAGAGAACTATCCAGATCTTGGAGGATATGTTACGATCCTGTACCCTAGACTTTGGTGTATCATGAAAGAAATACCTACACTTGGTGGAATTCTCGTATAGCAATAGTTATCTGGCCAGTATCCAGATGGCACCTTTTGAGGCATTAAATGGAAGAAAGTGCAGGTCACCTTTAGCTTGGGATGGCATTGGTGAGAGAAAGATGTTGGGCCCATAATTGATTACTTAGACTATGGAAGTTGTCAAGTAGATCTTAGAGCGGCTGCGAGTCACGTAGGATCGACATCTCCATTGGAAAGATCATCATCGTAGTCCTCTAGAGTTTTGTGTCAGCGACCACTTATTTTTGCCAATTTTTCCCACTTGTGGAGTCATTAGATTTGGGGTTCGTAGAAAGCTTAATCCATGATACGTTGGACCATTTAACATTCTCGAGCGGGTAGGTGATGTTGCTTATCCCCTTTTTCTTTCGCCTTCGCTTCGTGAGGTGTATGACGTATTTTATGTGTCTCAGTTACGTAGGTATATCCCAAACCTGAGCCATGTTCTCGACCATTCTGAGCTAGTCGTGGGTACCGACTTGTCTTACGAGGAGCAACCCATATCTATTCTGGGCCGAAGAGAGAAGGTACTCAAGAACCAGACTATCCGCCTTGTCTATGTCGCTTGGGGGCACCACTCTTTGGGAAAGTTAACATGGGAATGTCAGAACGATATTCGATCTCGATATCCGTACTTATTTGACTCACAAGATTTATTTCTTCATATGCCTTTTTTTTTAATTCCATGATTATAGGTCACCTTTCAAGAGTGCTATTAATATTGCTATGTGTATATTATTTGGTTTGCTTGTATATTGCCTGTGATTGCTTGTAGCTAGATGTGCTTGTCCTGATGTCTCTAGTTGCCTTGGTCCTGGAATTTCGAGGACGAATTTTTTTTAAGGTGATAGAGTTGTCACTCCCCTATCCTGATATACTTGAAATATACTCAAGTTGGCGCACTTCGGGTATGCTTCAAGTGCACGGTTGAATGAAGCTTGGCGCACATTGACTAGTATTGATTGTGTGGTGGTGGTAGGTAGGGTGTGTGGCTTGAATTTATTGAAGAAGATCCGATATTTCACCATCCACCCCTTGCGTATATATATCCTTGTTCTTATTCTCTCCCCTCACTTATTTATTTTTCTTTTTTTGCTCTTGGTTTTTTTATATAGGCAAGTACATCTTGCAAATATGAAGAAACATGATCGGCTATAGTTTTATTCTTAGTATTTGTTGTTGTAATTAATTTCTAGTAATGTTCTGATTATAGTTAGTTCTTGGAGTTTTTAGATTTGAGGTGGTTAATAGTTTGTATCTTGATTTTATTAAAAATTATGAGGGTTTTTATCAGTATATTTTCCTAGTGAATGATCCCCCAAAAATAAGATATTTTCTAAATATGTTGTTTCCTGATTTCGAGCTTGGGATTTTTTTGATTTTTGGTTTTTATTGCTTGAGGAATGGAGTACTATCATAGTCTTGATCTTGAGCTCTGAGTGCATCAATGGTGGGCCAATTGGAGAAGAAGAACAATGACAAGAAGTACACAGGAGGATTTGCATTATGGGTGCATGTTGAGTGTGAACCGCAGTCCATGGGCGCTTGTTGAGTATGACCCACATTCCTTACTCATGCGTACTTTAAGAGTACTATCAATTTCTTGCAAAAGTATGTCAAGGCGATATATTTTTGGAAAAATTCTTCTTGGCGCACTTTCAGAAGACTTCAGCCATTGTCGCACAATTGATGTACTAACGAACGAACCAAGCAAAAGTGTGCCAGTCTATTTTTCAGCGCACTTCTGACCAACTTTCTATTGATTGGCGCACTTTTAACCAAATTAACAAACTGACACATAATTGACACATTGTGCATTAACTATCAAAAGTGCGCCGCTCTTATATATATAACCCTTGGCGCACTTTTTGGACGCTCAACGGTTGGTGCACTTTTAAAGGATTAATAATTTGGCACACTTGTTATCTCTTGGCGCACTCTTACTCGGTTTAGTCTCGATAAGCGAACCTTGACTTTGGCATATCTCGATTCTCGAGACCCTCGATTGTCGTGCCTGTTCGCCATTAAATTTGAAAGTATTTAAGAAATAACTTAATTTAATAAAAAAATAAAGAGTGTACAGAGAGGAGTCCTAAACAGATAGTCTAAGTATAAATTTTGTGTTCTGGAGGGTAACGATGGAGGGTTAGGAGTGTAGCAACTCTCTTTACTCCGTGGACGATCCGATGCGGAAGCTCTTCTCTCTTGCTCGAGTATAGATTCGCAGATTGCCAGCCAGCCTTTTGTTCGGATGTGGTACCCTACTATTTATAGTCATCTTGGGCGCGTATATGTTGGGCCGCATGGATGCTGGAGGGTGCCACATGTCCCTTCTTTACATGGTGCAGCTGTAACCGTGAGAAGGTCGAGCTACCACGTGGGTGTTTGTTAGAAATTTTATTTGTTAAAGATCTGGGTGGTTCTCGTCCTTTGTGGGCGTGACTTGGTCAGCTTGACACATAGTCTGCACTTTTGGAGAGAACCACTCTTGTCGTAATAGCAAGATTTGGTCTTTATAAAGTCTGAAACCCATGTGGCCAGAGATGCATGGGATGCATGAATTCTGGTACACGTGAAGCAAAGATGCATGGACCGCATGGAGTCTTGGACGCATGGAGACAGAGACACATGGACTGTATGGAGTCTAAGTCGCATGGGGCCAGAGACGCATATGACCGCATGTAGTCTGGGACGCATAGGGCCATAGACGCACGGGACCGCATGGAGTCTGGGACACATGGGGCTAGAGACGCACGGGACCGCATGGAACTGGAACGCATGGGACAAGATACGCATGGACCATATGGAGTCGTATGAGACCAGTTGTGCTGTACACGTGGCACTGCATATCCTCCGAGAGTGAAGTTTTATGCTGATGTGAGACTTTTGTCGTTTAGTGTGTTCATATCTTTTGAGAAAGTCAGAAAATCTTTTTTGTTAAAATTCTGTTTCAGGGACGATCCTACTGACGGGATACCCCGTTAGGTCCTTCTGCGGCAAAGCTTCTTTGGCTGATTGGGGACGCATGAATATCGCCTTTATTTGGGTCTCAGGATGACTCTGCGGCTTGATTTGAGCCTCCTTTTGGGGGCGCATGACTGTTGGCTTGTTGAACCGCAGGGAGACATTGGAATGAAGGGAAGGGGTGCACCGCCAGTTTTATCGTGCGAGCGTACGTTCGCTCCTGGATGTTGCGGATGTGCTTCGTGAGGCTTGCTTCTTTTTTGATTGATCGTGTCTTTCTCTCTTTATTTTTTATTTTGTATAAGCCTTAATGGCTAGATGTTGTAACCCTCCCTTTTTGCAAAATAAACTTTTTATTTTGTTTTGATCAATCTTTCTTTTCTGCAGCCCCCGTATTATGAGGATGATCAAGCCCCATGAGGGCCACCTATGCGGTTGGCTGTTCTGGTCGCATAGGTGCCGTACGACTCCTATGTTGTTTTCTTTCATATTAGGGGTGCGTGAGCTCTTATGCGGCCTGCATAATTTTTATGCTTCTACAAGACCCTCTTCAAATTTCTAGAACTGGCCAGTTTGGAATACTTTGAATAAGAAGCATGATTGAGTTTTCGTCGCATATGAGCGATATGCCGCATAGTCGATCCCGTCAGACCGTCGGATCATTAAATGAGTGGATTTGCTCAATCTTTTGACCAGATCTCTATCTCTCCGAATTATGAGCTATCCCTCAGCACGGGAGTCGGGGCATCAGTTTTCAAGGAGATTAGGGTGGATCACAAGAATCGAGAAGCCAGGTTCATCCTCATTAACCATTGGATTCATTGCCTCGATCTCCCTACGTATGGTTGAAGCCTATAAATAGGCGGCCAGGAGAGAGAGAGAGAACTTTATCCCCTCGCTTCCTTTCCCTTTTTTTTCCTGTGGGGGATGTCAAAGGCTGCGACTCTCCTCATCGAAGAGTTTATCAAGGGTGGTCTCGATCCGTGGCCTCCTGATCTGGATATTTTGCTTGGAGGTAGCACACTCTCGGAGGAGGATGTGAGGACGATAGCTCAGGGATGACGTAAACGTGAGCTGATTGATAGTCATACTGATAGGTTATGTACGATCTCGGTATTTTTATGAAAGGAGAAGGAAGCGCGCCAGAGGTAGTATAGACGTGGGTGTTTGCTTCCATTAAAAAAATCCCGTTGGTGGACTCTTGGTGGACTTATTACTTGTAGCGCACGCTGAGTGCAAATAATAAGTTCAAAAATAATTCCTATCAGAGGTAATATGGACATGATAGGTTTTGTGGACCCATTACTTTTTGCGTACGTTTGTGCAAGTAATAGATTTAGAACAAGCCCTCCCAGAGGTAATATGGATATGGCAGTTTTTGTGGACTTAACACCGCTGGTGTACCTTGGTGAGTATGGGTGCTAAGTGGAGATGGCAATCGATATCAGAGATAATATGGACCTGATGATTAAATTCCAAGATCTGGAAAGTTTGCTCAGAGGTAATATGGACATGACAAACTCAGCCGGGGAGAGATGTTAGGACGATAGTTCATAGGTAATATGGACGTGAACCAATGTCCGAGAAACTCGCTGAGGAGTAATTTGTGGAGTATGGTCTATCCGAACATGAAGACAGACCCGAGGATTGCTCCGCTGGAGAGATTGATTGGACGATAGCTCAGAGGGAATATGAACACGGCTAGCGTCTAACGAGATTAGTTTTTGAGTGGTCACTGTGGGAGTGTGCAAGTGTACCTGAGGACTACTCTGATGGAAAGAATTTAAGGATCCATCATCCGTTGCATATCCAAGTCTCCTGGATACAGATGATGGCTTTTATAAAAAATTGTAAAGAAGGAAAAAATATTGCACATAGGCACTTGCTGGGGATGAAGAACCAAGAGTATAGAGATATACATCTGGGTTATCCCGCTGGTGATGAGGAGAGTATAAGTCTAGTTTAAACGTAGTAATTTTTCTAGAACTTGCCGTTGATAGGCGTCATGAGCAAGTCATCGTTGGGTTTCGAGAGCCGGTGGGCGCCGTTGGAGAATACCGATTCTACGATGAATGGGCCCTCCCGTTTAGGCTAGAATTTGTCGGCCGTCTTGTGGGTCATAACCATTGGCCTCCTTACGGTTATGATGAGATCACCCACTTGGTAGGTCCTCTTATTCACCCGTTTGTTGAAGGTTCCAGAGAGACATGCTTGGTATGGCTCAATGCGCTGTTGAGCTAAGAGACATCTCGTCGAGTACTTCTAACTCTTGTAGCCGTTGATGGTGATTATCGTCGACAGTTAATTGGTTGGAGAGAGCCACTCGGAGAGAAGGAATTTGGTTTTCGAGCGGAAGGACTGCTTCGCTTTCGTACACCAGAGAGAAATACGTATTGCTAGTAGCTGTCTGGACCGTTGTACGGTAGGCCCAGAGATATTCACCCGTTTATTAGAAGATATAAACTTTTTGAGAAGTTTTATGATGGTTTTGTTGAAGGCTTCTGCCAGACCATTCACGGTTGGGTTGTAGGCAGTCGACGCTATATTCTGAATCTAATTTTTATCACAGAACCGGTAGAACTCATGGCTTGCAAACGGTGGACCATTATCATGAATGATCCTTCATGGCAAGCCGAAGCGGTATATGATGTGATGCTTGACGAAGCTGATCACGTTGGACGTCTTGGCTTCTGCGAGTGGTACGACTTTTACCTACTTGGAGAAGTAGTCGATGATGGCGAGGATGAACCGATGTCCCTTGGATAAAGGTGGACTAATCGGCCCAATGATATCCATACCCCAGGCTTTAAACGGCCAGGATCCAATAGTCAGGTGTAGGAACTCTGAGGGTTGGTGGGTGAAGTCTGCGTGGATCTGGCATATTTGATATTTTCTCGCGTAAACAACAGCATCCGCTACCATCGTAGGCCAGTAGTAGGCTATTCTCCGAAGACGGTCTTCCAGCTTCGGACCGGGTTGATGGGCACCGCAGACGCCATCTTGGGCTTCCCAATGCGCCTATTTGGATTCTGTATTCGATAGACATCGTAGCAGAAGGCCATCGTATATGCTGCGATACAACATTTTAGTAGCCGTATCGTAGTAGAACCGGAGGAAAATGTCTCCTGATGGACGTGGCTTCCTTTGGGTTCTTTGAGAGAATTACATAGAAGTCATAGTCAATGAATGGAAGTCTCCAATCTTGGATATCAGCGTGTACTTCCATCATGTAGCTCAGACATAGGCATCGATTATTTTTGGGGCAGACCAGTTCTTGACCGATCACTGTGATTAGTTGATGGATGTTGTTTGGAACTGCTAAGGAGGTAGCGAGGCCAGCTAAGGCGTCAGCCTCAATATTTTACAACTGAGGAACGTGCTCTATGAAGAACATCTCAAAAGTTACGATAATGCTAAGCGCAGCTTAGTGGTTGGGGATCAAGTCTTCGTTTCAGACTTCATACTCGCCCCGGACCTGTTTGACTATTAGCTGAGAATTGCCATAATCCTCCAGGTATTCTACTCCAACTTCTTTAGAAAGTTGGAGCCCAATGATTAAGGCATTGTACTCTGCCACATTATTGGAGCACGACTCCATAAGAGAGTTGGCTCGATTGATGACGAAGCCGTATGGGGAGATCAAAACTATCCCGACCCCAGCTATGATGCCGCCTTTGGGCCGTGCTCTTGAAGCACCGTCAAAGAACATTCACTACACAACTTTGTGTGAAGTGATGTTGGAGTCCGTCGCCTTGTTAATCTTTTCATAGAGTTTCGAGATTTCTGACCCTGGGTGGGCTGCCAGAAAGTTGTCCAGTGCTTGACCCTTGATGGCCTTTTATGGGACGAATACATATCATATGGAGATATTAGTATCGTCCAGTTAGCTAAGCAGGAACTGAGTGCCCCTGTTTGGTCATGAGGACCCTGAGGGGGTTGACTCACGAGATTACATGAATGGTCTGTCCAGCCACGTAATGTCGAGTTTTCTGAATAGCGAATACTAGAGAAAGACATTCCTTCTCAACGGCGGTGTACCTATGCTCTGATCCGATCATCATCCGGCTAAGGTAGTATATGGCCTGCTCATGGCTTGCATCACTATTCTGGGTTAGCAGGGCACCGAGAGAGTGCTCTATCGCATGTACGTAGAGCAGGAAGGGCTTTCCCATGATTGGGGCCACTAGTATAAGAGGGTTTGATAAGTACTCCTTGATGTAGTCAAACAAGCTTTGGCATTTTTTATCCCAGACAAAGGAGATACCTTTCTTTATGACCTGGGTGAACGGCCGACAATGTCCAGAGAGGTTTGATATGAACCTCCTGATGTATGCCAACCTTCCTTCAAGGCCGCAGAGTTCCCGGAGGTTCTTTTGGCGGGCTCATCTCCAGGATGGCCTTGGTCTTGTCGGGGTCTATGTGAATACCCCGGGAAGTTATGACGAAACCCAGGAATTTGCCGCTGGAGACTCCCATGAAGGACTTGGTAGGTTTTATATTAAGGCGGTGTGCGTGCATTAAGTCAAACACAGTCCTCAAGTCTTGGAGGTGATCATCTTTAGAGAGACTCTTGACGACGATGTCGTCGATATAGCATTCCACCGTCTTGTACAGATATTTACAGAAAATGGTGCTCATAGCTCACTGGTATATCGTACCTGTGTTCTTTAGACCGAAAGACATGACTGTGTAGCAGTATATGCCTATTGTGGTCCGAAATGATGTATGCTTCTCATCGTCGAGAAACATCTTGATTTGGTTGTAGCCGGAGAAGCCGTCCATGAAGGTCATGCGCTCGAAGCTGAAAGTGTTATCGATCATTATGTCTGTGATCGAAAGGGATAATTCATCTTTAGGACATGTCGGGTTTAGATCATGAAAGTCGATGCATATTCGAATCTTCCTATTCTTCTTGGAGACATGCACTATATTGGCTATCCATTCGGGATGTTGTTCCTCGCAAATGAAGCCACTAGCTATCAGCTTGTTGACTTCAGCTTCGATGGAGTTCATTTTGTCCGGTCGGAATCGTCGTTGCTGTTGCTTGACCGATTTGGCATTCGACAAGATATTGAGCTTGTGGACCACGATTTGAGGATCCAGCCCTGACATGTCTTCATAACTCCAGGCAAAGATATCAATGTATTTCCTGACGAGCTGTAGTAGGGATTCTCAGTCTTCTTCGGACAGTCTTTTGGTGATGAAGATAGGTTTGGGGAAGGATTTGTCTCCTAAATTGACTTATACAACTTTGTCCTCGGTAGAAGGTTCTCGTTGTTCAAACCACATCTCCTATTGTGCGTCTAGGCATTGGTCCCATAGTTCTACTTCAAGGAGTTCCTGTGGATCTTTGTCGTCTTCCTCAGGGTCAGTTGACACCATGTTGGCAGATAATATTTGCTTGAGTATCTTCCTGATACTGACGTCAGAGTCCTAAGAGAAAGATTACGAAGAGTGGGAGTGAACCTCATCTTATTCATCTGAACCTTCGGGGTTGTGGGAGGTGTTACGTACCCGAAGCCATGCTTGATTTTACGGTAGTAATCACCGGACTTGTATGTGGGAGCAGGTAGACACATGGGCAGCCGTCGACCCTTGTCGTAGTTTAAACCCCGGTTATTTTTAAGGTCATAACCCATATTTTGGATGATATGTTTGGCTTGACCGCTGAACCGGTAGAGTTGTATTTTGCCGGTGTCGGGTTATGGCTCTTGTTCCTCCGGGGTGAAGGACCGAGGGCATTCAACCCTGCCGAAGATGATAGGTTTGTCTCCCCTCCTTCTTGCTTGAACCATTAAGTAGGAACCTTGTCTAAGGAGGATCTGGTTTACTGCGTAGGTGGTAGTCACCTATGTTTGCAAGTGTAAGCCTAGACCGTGCTCCATAGAGTACAATATGTTGATATGTGTACGCTCAGAATAATTCAAAGATAACCCTTTATTGATAAAATAAGGTATCTCTTCCGAAGGAATCATATCATCGAGGGAATGGACGTTGGCATGAGCGACCATATATTCTTCCAGTTTATTATCCTCATGGGCTATCCCCAGCGCGGTTACAGGCGTTGGTGGCTTCCTGTACAGTTTTACCCCCAGAGGCTCGGAGGCTGCAACCGTGGCCGGGTCTTCTTTTGGCGGTATGCGAAGACGAATGACCATAGGTTCTGAAGGAGAAGATAATATGGGATCCTTCTTCTGCGGTCAATTTAGCCTATAGAGGCGAACAACCAGAGGTTCGGAAGGTGCAGATGGTGTGGGGTCCTTCGTCTACGATCGATTTGGCCTATGAAGGCGAACGACCAGAGGTTCGGACGTTGTGGAAGGTGCCAGATATTCTGGTGCCTTCCTATGCAACTTGACGACGAGGGAAGTGGCTGCGTCGATAGTGCAAGCCTTGAGACATGTTCTCATAGGCTCCTCCGGTGTTGTCGTAACCTCGACCTCATCATTGCCTCATTGCCATCTTTGTCTCGATGGGTTTGTTTGTAGAGGATGGCATCGGAGTAGTACGTCTCAACTCCCTTAAATGGATTGATGTCTGCGAACTCCGTTCTGATAATGCTATAATCTTCGACATACTTTAAGCATTGGTGCAGGGTTGACGGTATGATCATATATTGGTGTATCCAGGGGCATCCGAGCAAGGCGTTATAGGATACATCTACGTCAATGATGTAGCAAGTGACCTATATTTTCTGGTCGCCGATCTGGCACTTAAGGTTAATCTTGTCCAGAGGGTAGCTTCTTCCTGTGTTGAAGCCACTAATGGAAGTATTGGTAGCTGCCAGACGGTGCATTGGGATACCCAAGGTTTGTAGTAGACTCCTCGGGATGATGCTGATTGATGAACCGGGGTCAATGTGCATCCGGTCCACCTTTATAGCACTAATATACCCTGTGTAGTACAGGGGACGATCATATTTGTTGTTCTTTATCAACATGTCTTGTTGCGAGAACGTAATATTGGATACTGCATCCGTAAAGTTATTACAGTGGGGGCATGTCATCAGATCTTCAGCTGGCGGCTTGACCTGCACTAGATATGTGTTGGCATTTTGTAGTGCCTCGCTCAGGGTGGCTCGAGTATATCTGAAAACCTGTAAAAATTCAAATAACGACAACTTTGTCGGGGTATTGACGAGTTGAGCCAAGACATCAAAGTTGTAGGGATTTTCCAATCCTTGAGCTTTTTCCTTACGCAAAGGCTTGTCGAAGCGTCCCTCTTTTTGTTTGGACTTGTCCGTTGGTGGGGGTTGAGATAGAACCGGATCAGACGCAATATGTGGTAGTTGGAGATGCATTGACATAAGGAGTTTCATAATCTCGCCGGTAAGCAAGGTCCGACCTGGTTGTCCCTGCTCAGTCCTCCTCATCGGTGGGAGAAACCATGCGACAAAACTTGGTTTTTCGTATTTTAGGCTTGACGACGGAAGGTGCTGCTTGCTGCATCAACTCTGGGACCAGATCCGGGTAGACCCACATAATATTGCTCCGAGGGGTAGTAAGAGGTGTCATCCTGACTGCTTGGTCAAGAGCTGAGGGAAGATTGACTACCTCCATTATTTTCCTTTGGATCGGTGTGACTCCGTCCTGGGCTTCCGTCGGTGGAAAGTTTTTGAACTGGAGGGACACCATGTTAGCGACAACCATTATATTGTCAAAATTCAGAAAGAGAGCCTTAGTATCGATCAGCTTTGGATGTATCGCTTCAAGGTGTAGCACTCTTACGTCGGGTGGTGAACGTACCGGTGGAAGTGACAGTATTTTGGGTTGTTCATCTCTGCTTCAGGCTGACATTTGACGTATGTAAGGCAAAATTTACCTTCTTGCATCATCATATCGAAGATGGGCTTGACATCACCATCTTCGAAAGAATAGGTATCCTTTGATTTTGGAGCCTCTACCTACTTTTTCTCAGGTTTCTTGGTCACATTAGCGACCATGGCTTGCTTTCCTTTCGCGTGGCGGTTGCTGTTACCGCTATTACTGGGGCGCTTGCCCTTTTTCTCATTAGTATGTGTCATGCCCAGTCCTAAAATACGTGGGACCAGACACGTGGCAATGGCTATCTGGTACGACTCCGTAGGGCTTTCCAATTTAATGGACCCGACGAAGTGCACTTACGCTGTCCACGGTCAAGTGATCCAATTAATAATCTATTTCTAACATGCAACAACTAAAACTAAATCTTAGTCCATGGTAAATAATCTCAAGAAAGAACGATACACATCATCAGTCTGCAGCCCAATAATACATTCGTTCGAATAGACCAAAAGAACAACATAGGTCTATAAACACTAGGCTATAAAAGCAGAATCAGAAATAGAAAGTAGTACATGACTGTAATAGCTAAAAATGTAAAGATACCTGCAACGATGTCCACACTCCGCTAGATCAAGCATCCTGCAAACTGTAAAAATAACCTGAAAGGGAACCAGGTCCTCAGAGGGACGTAACAAGAAACAAAAATACATGCCATAAAGTAAATACAGTGAAAACTCAAGGGTGAACTAACCAGCTAAGTGAAATACAATTTGAGGACAACTTAGTGCGTATGAGAAGTGTAGGCTAGACATATGCTGACGTAATTTACCAATCGTCGTGACTGGCTAGTATATGCCATATATGCCCCCATAACAAGGGCACTCTGTAATATAATAACGTCCAGCTCCGAGGAGCGTGTTATCTGTATAAGTAATAACGTCCAACATTCTCTAGAGTATGGTATCTGCAAAACCACAAGTAACGTCCAACACTCTAAAGAATGCGGTATCTGCATAAATATATACGTCCGTATTGCTCCGAAGAACGCGGTATCTGTATAAAGGAGGTGGATGTCCCATACGCCTACTAGTTGTCCTCTCCGTCCAATGCCAATGTACAAGTCGCTAATACGACGTTGATATCTCGTACTATAATGCAAGTCACCAAAGAAATATACAACTAAGCTAAATATCGTCATACGTGGTACTCATACCGATGGCCAGTCAAGCATGAAGCATGAGTCCCTACATGAATTCACTTTGTGCCGTACAATGATATGTGTCAAGGCCTGGGGAGTCATATTGATAACTCCACAACTTTAGGTGGGTCCACTAGACACTAGGTCAGACACAAGTCCTAGCGTCAACGTCTTCGTTGACTGCACCCGGGTCTTTTTCGGACGCGCATAATTATATAATATTAAAACAATAAAATATGCAACTAAATAATAACTGAATTTAAATAGTACAACAAGGCAAGGTATACTTGCCTGGGTCCTCAAGCTGCGAGTGCCAATAACCTGCTCTCGAAGTCTCGCGGGACGATCCAATGGTCATATATATATATAATACAATACAATACAATATAACATCAGTCGTTACACTAGCACACACACAAACACGATTACACTAAACTCAGAAACTACGCAAGACAGGGATGGTACTGGTCAACTAGCAGGGTCAAGTGTGCGTCTAAATGCACGGGCATCATGTCTTCGATGCTGTGCAAAATCAGACAGTTGACTCACTAATATGTGTCTCGCCAGTACGTCAGTGTACATAAGGCGATCAACTCACGATATTCAGGGTCACATGGTCAAAGTAAATATATGATACCCACATTTATACCTATGGTCATACAGTATAAATATATATTACTAGCATATAATTACTTATATATATATATATATATCAATTGATTATAATACACATATGCGTATGTATACTCATACGAGTCTTTGGGTTCACCGACACGGTCTGAAACTAACCAATTAAACCTGTCCTAAGCAATACTAAACCCTACACTAATCACACATACTTACACATAAAATTACGAAGGAAGAGGGGACAAGTATGAACCTGTGCACGTGCACGAGATCGACGATGACGACGACGATGACGATGGTGTTGATGATGAAGGTGATGATTGGTGATGATGATGATGATTGGTGATGATGAGGATGATGATGAGGGTAGTCGTGGGCTAACTATTCTCAGTCGAAGAGGAGATCAAGCGGCGCTTCCAGAGAGGGTGGTGAGGCTCGGCGGTCGCAGAGGTCCGACGGGCTGTCGAGGCTACTGTGCAGGCTGTGGTCGAGTTCACCGGGGATTCGATGGGGTCGGGTCTGCGAGCAGGGAGGAAGGCTGTCGTCGGGGAGAGGCCGAGGAAAGTCGAGGTGATGGTGGAGAAGAACGACGGTGGAGACGTGGGGAAGGTGGTGGTGCTGGCGGTGTCGTGATGTCGGGGAGGTCCGGTTGCTGCTGCTCCGGTGGAGGAAAGTCGACACGGGTGGCTGCTCGTCGTCTCCGGCGGGGAGTCGAGGATGCACGGCGGGGTAACTGGCAGCGGGTCGACTGTCACGTTTCAGGCGGAGGTCAGCGGGGTCGGAGCGGTCCTGCAGGTCCAGTCGGTCGGGAAAGTTCACCTGGGATGAGGGTTAGGGTGTTGACAGCGGGGAGATGGCCGGCGGTTCAGATGATCACCAGAGGGAGAAGGATGAAGAAGGAGAGGTGGTTTAGAGTTAGTTCTCGATTTAGGGTTTTGGTTATTGGATGTAGGTGGAGGTGATGTAGAAATAATGAAGGAGTTTTGCATGTGGGAGGAGAGGTTGATGGTAAGGCTCCTAGGGATTAGGGCCGACTGTACACCTTGGCATGGGATTGGCATTGGGAAAGGGGTTAGGCTATATATATATATATATATATATATATATATATATATATATATATATATATATATATATATATATATATGAGGGTATTGTGTGGTGAGGATGTTGCTCCATTTGAATAGAGGGCCATGATTAAACATGAAGGAGAGGGTAGGGGAGAGTGGACCGGTCAATGAGGGAGGGGGTAATTTCTTCATTGGCCTTGACCAATAGGATGGTGACACATCATTGCACTTTTGTATAAAAGTCCTCAACAATTGAAAAGATTTCACAAAGTGGGGTTTTGGGATTTAATGAGGGAAAATACCATGTTTGGTGAGATGTAGTGGCTAAAAATGGTGTTTGGTGTTTAGTATGAGCCTTGAGGGTGTGAATGGGGGTTTGGTTTGGTGTTGGATCTAGTTTTGGGTTAAGTTGGGTCCTTACACCAATTTAATTAAAATTAATGTAAATAGTATTCTAAAATTAATTGGAAGTACATGGGATTAAAATTTGGTGGGACACAAGTGTCATGGACATAGTAGGCTCAGAATAGAATAATATCATAAATTTGGTTGCACAAAACGGGTCGAAATTGTGTCTCCAATTTTGATTGAAACGGACAAGGATGCAAAGTTAGATTTAATTGAATTTAAGAACGAACGTTTATAACGAATATTGTGCGACAAAAATAAAGCACAAGGGAGGGTATTTATGAGTTACACAAAGGTCAGAAGGGAAGGCTGGCACGTCTAGAAAAAGTGTATAAAATTTGTTGGAAAGCAAATGCTAGTGTAGCGCTCCAAATATCGAAGCAACAGTAAGGTGCACAAGTGTTACGAATATTTCACAATAATATAAAACACTATGATTTAAATTCCAATTGGCTTAAAACTAACCATAGTCTCTCGATCTAAGTTAAGTTGACCTAAAATTTGGTCGAGGGGGTTTACAGTATGGATTCCCAAGTGCTGAGCATCCTTGAGCTTCTTTTCAGCGTTGACAGCGCTTATAATGAACGCCAACTAGTCTTTGAACTGGCTATCGTGCATCCAGAGGCTGACCTCCAGAAGCATATTTTTCTGGCATATCTCTATTAGTGTGGTCTCAGGATTGCCAGGGGCAATCTTAGTGTCATTTTTCGTAACCGCTTAATATAATTTTATGTCAGTTCCCTTTCTCCCTGGGCGATATCCATTAGAGAGGACATCATTATATCATTTTTTGCCTCAGAATCTGTTGAGGAACAGACACTTGAGGTCATTGAATGATGAGATACAATTATCTTCGAGACTACATAACTAGTCGAAACCTACCCCCGCTAATACTCCAACGAAGAGTCTGGTAAGGATAACATCGCTGCAGGGTAGGTGTCCCGTTGTAGTCTCTAAGTAACTCATGAACCGACGAGGGGAGGACTTGCCATCAAATGTGTTTATATTGAAGGGCTTGTATCTGGGAAGATATGGTACGTCCCTCCATTCTATCGGGTATGGTTGCCGCACCCCAAGATCTTAGAGTGAGTCCCGATTTCCCATGGAGTCTAGGCGAGCCCAGAGTTTTATGACCTCCTTCATTGCTTCCTTGGCATCGTCTCTTACAGAGGGTGCAGATGGGCCAGTAAGGTAAGGATTACTACCCGTAGGTGGGGCATTTGTGTTTGAATCTCCGTTGGTCCCTGGGTCCAAGTTTGCTTGTCCAGGGGTTCTTGCTGGTTGAGAAGCCATATTTGCTTTGATTTCCAACATTATCTGGGTTATGACTTGCATTGATGTACCCATCGTTTGCATCATGGCCTCGAGGGTCTCGAGGTACTGGCGGTTGATGGGGCCTTCATTGTCGTCCCCGGCCATATATACCGTCCTCACGTGGGGAGAGATGAACGGGGCAGTGGATGCTGCACTTTCTATCTCAGACCCCTGGCGAGAGTAGTTATTAGGGAAAGCTGGCAGCGCTGTCTCCTCCTCAGAATCAGAAGGAATACTAACCCCAGCATAGGAGGCTACATCAACCTGGTGAGGGGAGCTACCCCCAGGGATCTCGGAGTCCGTTCCTTGGGAATCACTGTCTCCTCGGAACGCTGGATTATTGCGTAAGTTGAGGGGAATACTACCCTCAGCTTGGGCCACCCCCAGGGGTTCTGAGGAAGAACTATCCCCAGTAGCTGACTATTTTTTTCTGGAGCGGGTAATCTAGAAAATGCCTTCTACAGGTCCCGTTGTTAGCCCTCCTGGTAGTCGCCTTCGCAACGCACTAGCAGGGAGTGACGGACTGGAGGTACATGACTTCTGTCCTCCCTTGGTGGCAAAAAATGTTCGAGTCGAGTAGCATAAGGCAGAGGGCAGATCCTCCTCCTCTGGTACTTGCACCTGATCTCCGGGTTATTGCCGGATGGGTGTTACCTGGTATAGTAGATGGAAGGCCAACTGCTTGCTTATGGGTGTTGCCACTTTGTTGCAGCATCAATTGATAATAATCTTGGCACAGTGATGCCCTGGAGAGAATATTTCACCGGCCACAGTTGTTTTCCTCGCCTTGCGCTTGTAATTTATCATATTATGCAAGTCAAGCAAGGGTTATTCCACCTTTGTACCCTTTTTATAGTCCCGGAAGGGCCTAGCGCACGGTTGCGTAGGTGTTGTATTTGCTCCCTGATCCGGGGTTCATACAAGAACTTTTCTCGGATCGACAGTGGAAGACTTTTGAGACCGACGCTGTCCATTTGCCGCTGTGGACTGGACGCACTAGTCGATCTTGTATAGCTTGCCATCCGGGGCCCGTGTAATGGTTAACGGTGCCTGCTGACTGTCAGCTAACTAGACAGTTGCTTTATTTTGATTAGCTTGCACTGCCCTAGGTTTATTTGATTTAGCCCCTACAGGTGCGTAGTACAAAGAGTCCAGGTTTGGGTTTTCACCATTCTCAGTGAGCCGTATGGGATCTACACCGCAGGAGATACAGTCTAAAATATATATTCTTTTGCTGTTGGAGCCGCATTCGATCATCTGCCTGTGGCTGTGAGCTGGTGCCGCATGACCAGTTTTATACGGACTTCCTTTTGGCCGTATAGAAGCTGTCGCAGCCCCAGAATGTCTGGCATCATAGTATTTTTCTTTGCCAGAGTCTGGGTGTCGAGCAGTTTCTGCATCAGACGGGGTTGTCGCATGGACATGGACGTCCCGGGTGTTCGCCTGATGACCATCATTAGCAACAAAGGAAGAGGCGGAAAGCGTGTGCTCCACAGTTGGATGAGGCACATCGACCTTTTCTACCCACGTCCTGCGGGTCTTCTTGGGCTTGGTTAGCCTTGGCGAAGGACTAGCACTTCCTTCCGAGATTATTTCCTCGAACACTTGCTGGTTGGAGAGAACTACCAGCATCTTTTGTGTTGAGCCAAGCTTGGCTGCATCGGACTGCGTCACCAACTTCTCATCAGAGGAAAAGGTAGTCCCCACCATAGTCGCCACCTTGTTTGCCATTAAATTTGAAAGTCTTTAAGAAAGAACTTGATTTAATAAACAAACTAAAGATAGTACAGAGATGAGTCATAAACAGACAATCTAAGTATAAATTTTGTGTTCTGGGGGGTAATGATGGAGGGTTAGGAGTGTAACAACTCTCTTTACTCCGTAGATGATCCGATGCAGAATCTCTTTTCTCCTGATCGAATGTAGATTCACAGATAGCCAGCCAGCCTTTTGTTCGGGTGTGGTATCCTACTATTTACATTCATCTTGGGCGCACATATGTTTGATCGCATGGATACTGGAGGGTGCCATGTGTCCTTTCTTTGTATGGTGCAACTGTAACCATGAGCAGGTCGAGCTACTACGTGGGCGTTTGTTAAGATTTTTCGTTGCTGAAAATCTGGGTGGTTTTCGTCCTTTGTGAGCGTGACTTGGTCAGCTTGACATATAGTCCGCACTTGGTTGGAGAGAATCACTCTTGTCGTAACAACAAGATTTGGTCTTCATAAAGTCTGAAGCCCAAGTGCCCAGAGATGCATGGGACATATGGAGTCTGGGACGCGTGGAGCCAGAGATGCATGGACTGTATGGAGTCTGGGATATATGGAGCCAGAGACGCATGGACTGCATGGAGTCTGGGATGCATGGGGCCAAAGACGCATGGAACCGCATGGAGTATGGGACGCATGGGGCCAGAGACGCACGTGACAGTATGGAGTCTGGGACGCATGGGGCCAGAGATGCATGGACCGCATGGAGTTGCATAAGGTAGGTTGTGCTATACACGCGGTGCTGTACATCCTTCGAGAGTGAAGTTCTGTGCTGACGTGAGACTTTTATCGTTTAGTGTGTTCACGTCTTTTGAGAAAATCAAAAATTCTTTTCGATAGAATTCTGTGTCAAAGACGATCTTGTTGACGGGATGCCCCATTAGGTCCTTATGCGACCAAGCTGCTTTGGCTGATTAGGGACGCATGGATGTCGCCTTTTTTTGAGTCATAGGGTGACTCTGTGGCCTTATTTTAGCCTCCTTTTGGTGGCACATGGCTGTTGGCTTGTTGGGCGACAGGGAGACTCTGCGGCCCGATCTCTTTCAAGTTTTTATTTTTGGGGCGCAGGGTCGCATAGCTGTTGGATGCATGAACGCGTACTGTCAAGCTGGCATTTTTATGGCTTGGCTCAACCATTTTGGGAAGCTTAACCGCCTTCTTACAAACTTCTAACTTAACCGTTGGTTGCATGTAGGCTTTTCAGAAGCAAAACCGTCAGATTTGCCCTTTCTAGGTTCACCATTGCTATTATTGCCGTCACGCAAACTGTCGCTTTCTTTTATAAATATCACTGCCGTGGTCCGTCGTGTTCCAGTTCATGAAACATGTCATCCAAGGAAGATTCTAGTTAGAAACCCTGGCCACCCGCCTTGCTTCCTTGTTATTTTCTCCCTGCTACGTCTTAGTGCTTGGGTATTGGTGGATCCGAACTTGGAGGGTCTCATGAGGGACGAGCTTTTGGTTCTCCGCCGTTTGTCATGGCATTTTTGCCTAGATGGAGGGCACGGGATGATGGTGAGTTGCCTACGGCTGAAAGCTTTCTGTCCTCGTTGGGGTTGACTTTGGAGGCTCTTGCTCGACCTCTAGAGTCCACTCCAAACTTCGCCTTGCTGCCCCTAACTCCAGAGGAGTGGGAGACGTTGGAATGGAGGGAAGGAGTGCGCCGCCAGTTTTATCGTGCGGGCGTACGTTCGTTCCCGGATGTTACGGATGTGCTTCATGAGGCTTGCGGCTCTTTTGACTGATCGTGTCTTCCTCTCTTTATTTTTTTATTTTGTATGGGCCTTAATGGCTAGATGTTGTAACCCCCTCTTTTTGTAAAATGAATTTTTGTTTTGGTTTGATCAATCTTTCTTTTCTGCGGTTCCAATATTTTGAGGATGATCAGGCCGGATGAGGGCCACCTATGCGGTTGGCTGTTCTGGTCGCATAGGTCCCGTACGGCTCCTATGTGGTTGTATAACTATTAGCATTCTGCTGGCCTAACATTTTGATGACTAGATCTCTAGAACATTCCGATGGAGCGTTTGGGACGCCTTACGGCTTTATCTCACATATTCTATGTTGTTGTTACTTGCTTGAATGCTTGAGACATAGTTATTCTGAGATCCTAGGAGACTTGATTGTAGCATACATCCGTTGTCTTTCTATAACCGAGAACTCCGTACGACGTTCTATACCTTGTACGATGGAGCTGGCCATGCCCGTCTCTGTATTCTGGTACTGGGGAGTGACATAAGCCAAGAAAATTTTGGGGATGGAGATTAACAGGGGGAGGGAAAACGAATATTATTTTTGTCTCAGAACTCCTACATTGAGAAGATCATTGCTCGTTTTGGTATAAAAGATATAAATTCTGTTTACACTCCCTTGGCTGGTTACTTTAGGCTTTCAGACAAGTTATCCCCTACTACAGATGAGGAGAAGGAGCACATGACTTGAGTTTCTTATACGAGTACAGTTGGATTCTTGATGTATTCTATGGTGTGCACTCGACCAAACATTTCATAGACCGTAAGTGTGGTTAGTCGCTTTATGGCTAATCTGGGGAAGAAGCACTGGGAGGCTGTGAGTAGATATTCAGGTACTTGAAGGGCACCATTGATGTGAGATTGTACTTTAGTGGAGACTTTAGTCAAGTCAATGTATACGTGGATTCAGACTATGATGGCGATCTGGATAGACACATGTCAACTACTGGATACGTGTTTGTTCTATATGGTGCACCAGTTAGTTGGAGGTCTATGTTGCAGACTATGGTTGCCTTATTGACTACAAAAGCAATGTATATGGTAGTGACAGAGGCAGTGAAAGAGGTAGTGAAAGAGGGCATATGACTTCGCGGCTTGATTGATGACTTGGGAGTGAAGCAAGACGTAATGATGTGCATTGTGACAACATGGGTGCTATCTACTTGGCAAAGAATCAAGTCCATATCATGCGAGGACTAAGCATATTGATGTTCTCTACCACTTCATATGGGATGTTGTAGAAGATGATGGCATTACACTTAAAAATGTGCATACCAAAGATAACTCCACTGATATGTTGACTAAGGTGGTTCCTAAAGTTCCAACATTGTTTGGACTTACTCCAAATCCTTCATGTTGCTTGAGAGCCCTTAGGGACGTAATTGACAAATGCTAAATTTGTGAAATTGTTCGGTGGAGAAGTGTGTCGGCTCAATTTTGTGGTAAAACCTTGCCGAGGTGAAGATATGAAGGAAAATGACGGACAAAAATAGGCCCATGACCATTTTTTACTTGGAGCATATATAAGATTGGATTGGAGCAAAGTCCTATTTCTACCTAGTCAATGACTTCTAAATATGAAAGTTAACGTATGCCAATCCTATATAAGATTGGATTTCCATAGATAGACACACATGCTATATAAAGTGGCCTAAGTTTCTTTTTTATATAAATCAATTTGTGCTCAATGAAAGTTTTTGAATAAGTTCAACACAAGAGTTTGAGAGAGAGAGATATTTCTTCTTCTTCTTTGTCATTGTGGTAGAGAGTTCTTAAGATCAAGAAGAGACGTGTTCTGAGAGCTATAGTAATTTCTTTTCTTCTTCGTAGTGGAACTAAATCAGCTTCGTCCGTTGACGTATGCATCTTGGCCGAACCACGTAAACTATGTCTTTGCGGTTATGAATTTTCTCTGTGGTGTTATCTGATTTCTTGGGTTTATGTCCGCTGTGATGCAACAACTTCAAATTAAAATCATATTGGTTGGCTTCAGACAGAATTTAACTACTACAAGTTTGTTTTAAGCCATTTGAGGAAACTGAATGGAGATTTGAACATGTTATTATTTTTTTTTTTTGGGATGTATTGCGATTTACTTGGTAGCATGGCTTGACCGTATGTACAGATATTCCGGATTTGACTAATTTATCAGATGGTCCATTGATCTGATCATGAGCAATTGAGATGATGAATATATTGACCTACGATCATATGTAAGAGTTACCAACGATGAGCCATAGACAGTACACACGAAATGCTGCATTTTGATGATACGAGTTTTGAAGGATTCCGAGTCAAGAATTTACTAATAGCTTGCTCTGCTAATTGATGCGTAAACAACGGATCCAATAGAAAGCAATATAAGTATGTGAAGAAACAACAAATGGGAGGAATAACAAAAGTCCTACTAAGAGGAAATTTGAGGTGAGGAGAGTTTTTACTACTTCAGCAGTTTCTGTTGCAATGTCCTCTTGTGTCTTGCACAAATTTATCAACGTTTCGAGACTCTTTAAACATTCAACTTTGCTTAATTTCTTATGTGCTAATAAAGCCTTGTGATTGTTATTTCTACTTGTAGAACACATATGATTATGCTATAACAAAACCATTCAACTTAAGTATGTATATGTGTGAATGAAAACTAAACAACACATATCGAGCTAAGACAAGCAAACTAACAAACAAGCATATATAACGTACAGTATATACATATACCAACCAAAGAAAAAAAAAAAAAAAAAAAAAAATCTCGACAATACTTACTTCCCTCGATCTCTCCTCCACATTATACTTTCTTGTTGGAGCAGTTCATGGCCGGAGCATGGCCCGTGAAGAGAGAAACATGTCCCATGAGCTTATCCTTCCTAGAGAAAGTAGTCCCGCAGGAGCAGCGCCACCGGAGCTGGTCCCCGCAGTGCTTCTCGTGCGTCCTGAGGTCCGAGAGGACCGAGAACTGCTTCCTGCTGCAGCGGTTGCAGACGTACATCTTGGGGCAGTGGCTCCTCCTGTAGTGGTTCTTGACGCACACCATCGACTTCAGGGGCTGGAACCTGGCGTGCTTCACGTTCCACCTGCACCCTTCCTGCGGACACGAATACTTCCGACCACTAATAGGCCCCGACTGATCATCCTCAATATTGCTGCTCTTCTTCGAGGGGTTGGTCAGTGCCTCGATGGTCTTGTACTCGTCCCCGTGTGCTCTCATATGCATCCGGAGGTTCGCGTCCCTCTTGAATCCTTTCCCACACACCTGGCAGAAGTGAGTGTACTTGGCCAACAGATCCGCAGCGTCCAATTCGATCACATCGCCCAAATCCTTCTCAGCAGGACTACTTGCACTCAACGCTCCTTCCTTTCCACCTTCTAAGTTGTGAAGTACTTCGTTGCAGTCATCATAATGCTGCAATACGTCTTCGTTGCGGATGCATAGGCCGCCGCCGCCGCCATCTGCGGCGACTGCCGCCATCTTCTCCAGGATGTACATCATCGAGGATGCTGCGACCGTTATGTCTTGAATCAAAGCACCCGCACCTGCGATCGTCTCCTCTGCGGGCTCCGGCTGGATCACAGGACCCGCGGGGGAGAGCGCGATGATGCTAACGATGGACTGCAGCTGCTGTACCTTCTCCTTCATGACCGAGAGGCTGTAAAGGAGGACATGGGAGGAGCTTGTGTCCGGACACGACGAAGAAGGGATGAAGTCTTCCACTACCCCTTCATACGTCTGAAAAAAGCCTTGCATCTTCAAGAAGGGGTTGTTAAGAGTTTGACGAAGAAAGTAATTTGCTCTATTTTCCTTGTCCAAGAAAAACATATATAGGGGACTGTGGTAAAAACAATAATTGATTGAAGAAACAAAAAATAAAGAAACCCTAAGTAAGAGTCCATTTTTGTTCACCCACAAATACTAGGGTATTTGTTCACCCTCCAATAAAAAATGCACACATAATATTTTCAAAGTCAAAACCAGCTTGGTTGGTGAACAAAATCACTTGCAAGATGGTTTTGTTTGGATGAATATACCACGTGTGCATTTTCTATTGGAGAGTGATCAAACATCCTAATATTTGTAGGTGAACAAAAATGAACTCCCCTAAGTAAGCTTAGTTGGAACGGGCTAACGTACATCCCTACATGCAACCTCCCTCGAGTGCTACCGAGCTCACAAGACTACAAGAGCCAAGAGGCAACCAATTAGAAATTTGAGTATAATTTCCTCGTTATAGCCAATAGAATACTTGGATGATAGATGGTGTGGACCTTAATATAGTAGAGACTAGAGAGTTTTATATGAAAATTATTGCTGCCTGTGCTTTATAAAATAGCCAATAGCTAGCCCTCGAGCTCGTGTGATCCCCCCTTAGGAATAGAATCTACATCCTTGTACAAATGATGTTGTTATACATCAAGATTGATTCGTTTTAGTTGCTGCTAACAGAACGAAGCTTCATCATGCATGCTTGATATGCTAAATTCTTAAATGGTGATATAACATTTATAAGCTTGAGTCAGAGACTAGGCAGACAATCCCAAAACTTGTCGGGATCGAGTTAAATTTCTTGAGAATCTACTTAATAATCTATATCAGAAGCTCTGTTATGCTATAAATTAGATTTCTCTTGCACATGACTAGAGAAATAATATTGTATTAATTCTCCATGAGGGGCGGCTCTAGGCAGGCTGAACAACGGTCTATGACCCAAAGACTTAAGAAGTACCAATATATGTGTATCTAATTATGATGTATTATATCCATCTTTAACAAAAAGAGTTGTTCTGCAATGATTATTATGTAAACATAGACACTAAAGATCCGTTGTTCAATTCCAAGCAACAACAATTTTTTTTGTTACAGTAACTTTTATTTTAGTTACTTAATTTATTTTCCAGGACCATTTTGGAAGTTTGCCTCTGCTCCATCATCTCAAGTCGGTCATGATCCAGAATTTATTTATAGTGAGCCTTGATCCGTACTAATGATACATGGCATATGTTTTTTTTTCCTTTAATTTAGACATGCATAAAATAGAAAAAAAAATACGGATCATGCGTTATTATATTATTGGATACCAATTAAGACAAGGTTATCATAAGCCCCGACCATTGAATAGTTTCTCCCCATTGTGAGACTGTTCTGAAATTCTCTCTGTGCAGAACTCCTGGCTTTCAGCGAACACAAGGATTATTCCAATTTTTTTTTTTTTTACATGTAGTCACTAAACACTAGATTTAATAAAATCAGCTAAGTGCCTTGTCATGATATCGCAGGAACAAACGAGGTGTTTTATATTAAAGATGATGATGGATCTGATTGCGACTCAGAGGACTGACTTCTTCCGCCGCTTGAAGAGAACCAAAATCACTTAAGCTTGGAGAGAAGTGAAGAAAGTGAAGGAGAAAGGAAATGAAGCCTGATACAACAATTTACCATATGCTAGCTCATATTCAAGTTTATCTTTATATGCTTATAAAGATTCGAAGAAGAGTCCAGCTCTTGTAGCCTAAGTGGTTAAGAAGGGAGGTATTCTTCCATATGTTGCAGATTCGAGCAATGGAAAAGCAGTGGGAATTAACATGAGAACAGCCGGTGCAACTGCAGTGTGGTGTGGGCAGCGGGAATTAACATGAGAACAGCCGGTGCAACTGCAGTGTGGTGTGGGCTTTTGGGTGGAGATGTATTCTTCGGATTATGATTGTAAGGTCTTCGGACTGGAGTTGTAGTCCTTTAGATTGTGTTTGTAGATCTTTGGACCAAAATAATACCTCCTTAAAAAAATATTCCGGAAGGATGACCTGTTGATTTTGGTATTAAATTACATATTTCTTCCATACAAGAAAAGTCTTGATAGGTCTTCTAAGAAAGTACATTACAAAGTCCACTGTAGTTTTCATAGTGGAGTAAAGTTGTAGATTTCTCTGTGGAAAAGAAGCGCTAAAATTTTTTTCCCACATCAAAGAGTACCTACGAGAGAATCGAACAAAACAACGCACAAACCAAACACCAAATCACAGAAAAATAATCTACTTAGACACAAAGAATTTTGACGAGGAAAACTCTTGCATAAAAAATCACAGGACGATCGGAGTCAAACCCTGAAAAACCTCCACTAATAGAATAAAGAGAATACACCCTCTACAAGCTTCTCCCGATCCAACACGGATCACCACAATACTTAGGAATAGAAAATAGATCACACCACGAAGATAGAAGACAATACAAAATTACCCAAAATTGATTTCCTCCACCGAAACGGCCTCCAATCATTCTTTCTCCTTCCCAAAGTTGCAATGGCACTCTTGCCTCCTTTTTTCCTCTTTCTTTCTTGAGATGATATGTTTGGGTTAGGGTTTAGGAAAACCTAATATATACCCCATAATCCAGCAATAAATCATGGATCGTAGGATACGATCCAAAGGTGTATAAAATACCTCTGAATTTTCGTCTAGCCCGCCGACCGAAGTCGGACCGAATTCGTCCGAGTCGATGATTTGCGAGAAAACGAAGACAATAGTTTTCTGGAGCTTCTGGAGCACCCTAACCGAACTCGGACCGAGTTCGGCCCGAACTCTGTCTCCCCCCTGGACAACAGCTGCTCCTCTTTCTTCCCTAGCTTCTTCGACCTCTCAAATGGCTCTCGTCGCCTCCTCGAGCTTCTCTGACCATAGATGGCGCTCGTCGCACTCCGGGATGTTCTCAACATGGGTTGAAAATCCCACCAGAGAGTTTTATATAAAAATTGAGCACTGGTATTTGCACCGTCATTCGCGGTTCCGCAATTGTTCAGCATGCCACGTGATTTCATTATTGATAGAAATTTTTGGAGGTGGGGGCCTCGGGGAGATCGGAGAGAATGGGGGTGCGGTACATTTGCGGGAGCGCAAATGCGTTGATAAAATGGCCAATAGCTAGCTCTCGAGCACGTTTGATCCCCCTTAGGAATATAATCTACATACATGTACAAAGGATTTTTATCGGGACACAACAAAAATATTCGGGGCTAGCCAAAAAATATTTGTTATAATTATAAGTTTGTCACAAGAAAAAGTTATTTGGGACTAGCCCACTAAAGAGTTTAAAAGAAAATATTTTATATATTTTTCTTTTATCATCCTTTTCCCCCTTAATTTGTTCTTCCCAAATCCCAAAATCCTAAAAATATATTTCAATGGAAGATGTGGTCCCAAGTGCCACTCCAAGCCAACTTGGTGATTCTCCTATGAATATTCAACCTTTATTCAGTATGTATTCGAGAAAATGTGATGGTAAAGTTTTCTAAGTATTTGGTTCTTACCAAATTATTGAATTCTTTCCAACCAATGTAGGAGATATAAAGGAAAATGTCTTCGTCGAAGAAATTGGATCATCAAATCCACTAAACCCAACTTGCTCTTCTTTCGTTGAACATTCCGGTCCTTCTGAAGCGCCATCGGTAAGCAATTTGACAACCCTAGTTCGACATTTTTCGAGTCTGGACAGTCAAATATTTTGACAGTCCAAGAAACTAAGTGGACTGTCAAAGATTTTGGCAGTCCTTCCTATTTGTAGGACTGCCAAAATATTTGACAGTCTTATTTTTTTATATGCAAATTAGAACCTGTCAAAAATTTTAACTGTCCTAGCAATAGGAAAGACTGTCAAAATTTTGACACTCCTTCCTATTGCTAGAGCAAATTCAAAAAGGTTGATGGTAAAATTGACATGGGCCGCTTCGAGAAATTCTACAGTGATTGGAATCTTGTATGGCGAGCGAGTACACAAGACAACTATGACACAACATGATACATGTTCAAAGAAAAGTAGAAGACGAGTAAACCGTCATTCATTTCTTATATCAAAGATACTTAGCTAGAACAACATAAAAAATATTTTATCTTAGCATGGACGAATATGGTGAAGCATTATAGCACAATCACTACAAATCGATCGAAGGATCACATGAAAATTTAAAAAGATATCTATGCTTGTCGGTCGATAATTTTGTCTCTGTTTGGCAAGTGATACACTTAATGATAAATGCGTCGGTGAACGAGATTAATGCATCATTTGAGATGAGCCTAAATATTGCAAAGCATGAACATAAAAATGAACACCTCTTAGATGCTCTAATCCATGTAATATCACACAAGGCATTGGCCATACTATTTGAGGAGATAGGTAGGTCGAAGTCTGTGGGTTATGATACCGCAAACTCTGTGGGTTATGATCCCGAAGTTTGCAGTTGCACATATCGTCGTCAATCTTGATCTATTTTGATAGATGTTGTTGATCAACGTTGGAGATAGTTGTCGATCATGCCAATGGTGAAACATGAGGATAATTTTTTTTCTATGCCATAAATGAAACTCCTTCACGCAAGATAGTGTGCCGCACTAGAACCAGAAAAAAAAATCCATTGAGCTAAAAAACCAAAACCTTGGTAACTCGACAACAGCTAGATTGCAAGAACCATCGGTTGTTAGAAAGGAAGACCATATTCAAGAATCAATAGAGCACAAAAAAAGAAGTTGGAGTCAACTACTAGAGATTTATCCTTATTTGAGCATATCGAACGTCGTTTATCCCAAGCTGAGTCAAATACGGTTGTCGAAAGGGTGGTCTGTTCGAAGAGGATTAGCAAACTAATAGTTCAAAGAAAAAAAATAGAAAACGAGCATTGCAGACAAGGTTGAAGCTTTAGATAACTTTACTTGTAAACTGGATGTGTACATTCATCAGTTTCTACCTGAGATACATCCTTACATTTGGTCTATTGTTGATATTCTCGGGGATGACCATTGTGGATTTTATGCGCTTGCAAGACATCTTGGCTATTCTAATAAAGAAGAATGGAGACAGATTAGGGAAAAGTTGTACTAAGAGTTGGAGTCTCGTCTTGCCTTCTACACCAAGATCTTCAATGAAGACTTGTTGACAAGAGTACCTTACAAGGATACTGTTATCGAAAAAGACCATTACATGTTCGTCCCTTTCGCTGCATATCTATTCTCTAATAGGTATAAGATACCAATTATGGTTATTTCGAAGAACATTGACAATACTTTCTTTCCAATATGTGATCCGCTAACAAACCACAAACTATCCAATCTATGTACAATAGGACTTGTCGGACAATACTTTGTTATCCTGAGGTTGATCGGTTATTCACCTATTCCTTCACCTGCTACAATTTGGTTTAATCATGCACCTGATGAAGCAATCTCCTGGACAACACCTTACACGGCAGCAATAAATTCATACAAAAAGTTATTGAAGATGGAGGGGCCCAGAGACATGCTTCATGACTGCTTTGATATTCTAATCGACTGATACGAAGAAAACTATATGCTGACAGTTTTTTTGTACTTTTGTATCATTTTGGGAAATATATAATGTATTAGAAAGAAAAGAAGCAATGAAGCAATGAAATATTGTAATACGAAGAAATGAAATATAAATTTTTTGTTATTTTTGATTCAATGATATGGTGCACTTTTGAGTATCCCGGTGCTATGAAGATTTTGAATTTCGAAATGAAGACAAACTGAGAAGTTAGGACTGTCAAAATTTCTGACAGTCCTAATAAAAACCTACTGGAATCATAGGACTGTCAAAAAATTTGATAGTCCTAACTATAGTTAGGAATGTAAAAAACTTTGACAGTCCATACTATAGTGAGGAATGTAAATTCTTTGACAATCCTCCATATCTAATATGATTTAAATAGGATTGTCAAAAATTTCAACAGTCCTAGCAATTGGTAGGACTGTCAAAATTTTTGACAGTCCTAAATATAACATACAGTTCAACAAACAACAAGTACTATTTAGGACTGTCAAATTTTTTGACAGTCCTACCTATTGCTAGAATTGTCAAAAGTTTTGACAGTCCTAAATATAGCTTGTTGACATCATGTTCTATTTAGGACTGTCAATTTTTTCGACAGTCCTAGCAATAGGAAGGATTGTCGAAACTTTTGACAGTCCTGTTTATTATAGTGCATTAGATTGGTAAATTCATTACAAAAATAGTAGTTACAAACAAGTTGGATTTCAATACGACTGTATCCAACTTTGGCGATACTCAACTAATTGGATTTCAATTATAAACACATTATATTAAATACTAATAACACAACAAACATCAAGTAAAAGGAAATTATATATTCATCTGTAACCAACTTTGGCGATACTTATCAAATTTAAAATATGCACAACTTTACATTAGATAAAACACACAACAATTTTACATTTTAGCATATTACATCCATCAAACACCCATCAAAGTTACAAAAGTTTCTTTACGCAAAAACTCATCTTATAATTGATTAATTGATTAATCATGTGTCAGTTCATATCGGCATTCACTATCCATCTACTACAAAGTGCAAGGTAATTAATGTCACTATTGAAGAGATTATTCGTATCAGTAAACTCTCATATTTATGACAAGAGTAATCTCTTCTGCAGTGACAATGATTACCTTACACTTTGGAGTATGTAGGAGTGTGAAGATCGACATAAACAGACACATGATTAATCAATTAATCTGTTGCATCCTCATGCCCTTTCAATGTTCTAAGCATCATATGATGTTCTAAGCTTTCTCTCGTCCTTTAAGTCTCTTGTATCCATGGCTCCAGACTAATTTGCTTCATTGCAAGTTCCACAAATATAATAGATTAACAAAATTTTCTATAAATAGGACTGTGGAAATTTTTACAGTCCTTGAAGTATTTATGACTGTAGAAAATTTCTATAGTCCATACATTAAACATGACAGTCAAATTTTTTATAGTCCTGTCATCAAACAGGACTGTAAAAAATCTCTACAGTCCTAGTTTAATCCAACCATGACTGTGGCAATTTTACAAATTTTGAATCATAAAAGTGGGTTCGAAAGTTCAAAAATTTGCCTAAAGTTAATTCTAAACCTATTTTCTGCTACTAGACTATGATATTTTAGGATTTAACAATGATTGGAAATAATATTTAAGAAAATAAAATAAAAAATCAAACCCAAATTAGAGATGGAGAAAATAGAGGAAGACGATTGGGAATATGCTTTGTATCTTGATTTTTAAGAAGTTAGAATAACGAATTTTAGGGTTTTGGAGGAGATGGAGAAGGTGGAGAAGGGAGAGCTTTATGTTTTTGAAGAGAGATTGTGTGAAAGTTAGAATGAAAGGGTTTGGGGGGGGGGGGGGGGGGAAGGTTGGGAGTTGTGGGCTGCCCCTAGTAGTAAAATGACTGATCCGAGTAAAAGTTCCTCTAAATTGGGCTAGCCCTAATCCTAGCTAGCCCCGAGTAAGTTTTGTTGTGCCCCGATAAAAATTTATGTACAAATGATGTTGTTATACATCATGTTCATTTTAGTTTCTGCCAGCAGAGTTTGATTCTATGTAATTAACAAAATAAAGCTTCATTATGCATGCTTGATATGCTAAATTCTTAAATAGTAATATAACATGTATAAGCTTGAGCTAAAGATTAGGAAGACAATCCCAAAACTCATCTTGATCGAGTTAAATTTTTTGAGAATTCACTAGTATTCCATATTAGAAGCTCTGTTATATATAAATTAGATTTCTACTGCACATTGTTCTCCATTATAAGTTTTGAATGCACTTGGTTTAATAACAAACAAAAAAAGTACAAAGAAATCTTGAACAGAAAAATCTAAGTATAATATTTTTGATCTGAAGAATGTGACGACTGTTTGAATAAAACAAATAAGGGGGTTTGTACGAAGCTCTTTTGGTTTACAAACTCAGGCTATTAAACTCTCCTGCTATACAAAACACTATCAGAGGTATCATGAACATGACAGGTTTTGAAAATTCACCTGGCGAGTCGCCATTTTGTTTAAGATAAAACAAATAGAGTGTTTGTACGAAACCTTTTTATTTACAAACAAGAAAAGAGTACAATTAATCCTATACGAGGATATTAAGTACAATAAAAATGATTCTGGGGAAATATTGCTATAGGAGTCTGATCTGCGGTCAATCACTTTGTCCCTTAGACCACATGATGATGAAGAAGTGCTGTAGTAGAAGAAGAAGCTTTAAATATTGTAGGAGGGATTGGATTCTCGTTGCCAAAGTCGTCAATCACTACTCTCTGTCTGTGCTCTCTCTCTCTCTGATCTCTTGATCTCTGCCCCTCTTCTTCTTTCCGACCTTTTCGACTTTCTGTGACCGAAGGTCTCTATTTATAGAGTTTAGTCACAGTAACTGTCCAGTCGACGTAGAAGCCAAACTGTGAAGAGAGTTGCACTCTTTACGCGGCGGTTATAATAACTGCTACCCACGTCTGAATGATCTTCTGAATCCGCGTATAACGCGTGTCCCATTATTAGGTAATGTGTATAACTGTTTCTCGAAGATCACGGCATGCAAGCCACGTAGGTAACTGTCCCTCGCGTAAAGATGGTTGGCATAAAAGCCAAATAACTGTCTTGTTGGCGTAAAAGCCAAATAGATGTCTTGTTGGCGTAAAAGCCAAAAATTTGTCTTGTTGGCATAAAAGCCAAATAGATGTCTTGTTGGCGTAAAAGCCAAAAATTTGTCTTGTTGGCATAAAAGCCAAATAGCTGTCTTGTTGATGTAAAATCCCAATAGCTGTCTTGTTGGCGTAAAAGCCAAATAGCTGTCTTATTGGCGTAAAAGCCAGATTCTGCGTAAAACTTGAGGCTGCATGAATAATAGATAACCAGCGTAAAAATAGCTAATTATCCTTCTTGACTGAGGTCTTGAGCGTATTTTGGGCCAAATAACCTTATCATGTTCCTTTTGCAAATATAGCCTGAGTTGGCGTATTTTGAGGAGATAGCATACGGCGTGCTCCTATAGTTGAAAATAGCCTGGTTGGCGTATTTCAAGGAGATAACATACGACGTGCTCCTATGGTTGAAAATAGCCTGGTTGGCATAAAATGCCAGGATAGTGATGTAAGCGTATTAGCCCTAGTTTTAGCTCTCCCAGTCATGACAAAATTATAAAGGATATAATCAAATCTCGTGCATTAAATGCAGAGATATGCCTCAATCTCGTGCATTAAATGCCAAGATATGCCTCGAGCTCTGCATGAGAAACAACTTTTGACGTGGCGTCTGATTTCATCTCATCTTGAACGTAAAAGCTCGTCTCTGCCTGTGTAGAATAGGCAGCGGATTCCTTGAATGCGTAAAAATGACTTGTATCAAGGATATGTCACTAAACGACAGTCTAGGCCTCTATGCAGAATCATCATTACAGCCGTCCTCTCGATCGTAGTACAGTACTTTTGTCAGGAGTCAGGTTCACTGTTCTGTCTGACAGATTTATTCGAGGAATACGAAGAGTTCCTCGTATGACTTTACGTTGTATTAAAAACAAACGTATTTTATGCCGGTGGGAGGTGTAGCAACCTTTTACGCCAAAACAGCCTTGAAGCGCTGCTTTACGTGGGCAACTCTGAAGTCATGTTTTACGCCACACAGCGTTAAAGCTCTGTTTTACGCGGACTTCATGTATGTTGGCGATTTTACGCGTATAATTTCCCAGCGTATTTTTCATGCTTCTACAAGACCCCCTTCAAAGTTTTCAAATATCTTGTAATTTGGAATACTTTGAATGAAGCATGAAGTGGTCAAATTTGACTCATTCTTCGAGGTTGATTTTTCGGCAATATTTAAGAAGTTGTTGGGATTTGGTATGTTCTCTTCCGCCTATATATAGGCAAGCGACTGAACCTGTTTTTCCATACTCCCTTCACCGCAAAGATGGTCGCTGAGATTCATTGGGCTGCACTGAGGAAGAAGAAGATTATGCTCTTCCAGCATGTAAGGAGCCGTAAAAAGAGGCATCTTCGAGCAAGTATCCTCTGCAACGATGGATCATGGAAGGATATCATAGCTTCCTTTGCTCGGGATAATCAGCAATTTTATATGGCGATTCGTCTAGGAGAGAGGAAGGGTCTCATCAGACCACACAGCTTGCTAGCTGTATTTTTCCCTATTATGGAGCTGGACACTGGTGGGCAGCTTGGCCGTGTCTTTCAGAATTGTGTTAGGTCTGAATCCCTAAAACAAGTCTGAGCATGGCCGCCAATGACGTATGGAGGGGGGCTTGAATAATTTAAACAAGTCCAGTTCTGTATCCTCCCGCCATTAACCATTTTCTTGTTCATCGGTCCAGGAAGCCGATGAAGTGCTGTAGAAGAAGAAAAAGATCTTCATCAAATGAGAACCTGGCGCAATAGATTCCCATCATGATCTTGAATGTTAAAGAATAATCCTTTGTAAAAAGAATTTCCATCATATGTAATCATGAAAAATAAAAAATTCTTTGTAAACTGGATTTCCATCATATGTAATCATGATTAATAAACTTGTCTTCTTTTACGCTTTGCTGATGCGTAAAAAGCTCTTTAGCATTAAGTTGTCTTGGAGATCCAACTGTCATGCTATTTTTGGACGAGGAGTCGCATAGAATTCTGAGCTGTCACTTCTCTGATATGAAGAATTTCTGTTCAGAACATCATCTTCAAGAATGGCTTTCCGAAAATTTCTCAAAACAGGGCAAGAAATATTCGCTGATCAGGCCATACTTGAACTTAGATGTAAAGGATTCTGGCTAGACTTCGAATGAACTTCCAATGACCCAAGAAAAAGAGTCATCTTCGATGCTGACATCTGTGTGTTTCAGGCGCTTGGAATATTTTGTAGTAAAAAAGTAGCACTTTCTGCGTAAACCCTTGTAATTGGCCATCTGTAGCTTATGAGCGTAGGATCGTAGATCTGTAGCTTCTGAGCGTGAGACCGTAGATTTGTAGCTTTTGAGCGTGAAACCGTAGATTTGTAGCTTCTGAGCGTAAAAACTTCTGAGCGTAAAACCGTAAATTTGTAGCTTCTGAGCGTAAAAGCTTATGAGCGTAAAACCGTAGATTTGTAGCTTCTGAGCGTAAAAGCTTATGAGCGTAAAACCATGGATCTTTGCTCTGCGCGTAAAATCTGGATCCGTTACGCAGCATGACTGTCCATCTTGCTTTTCAAATGATAGGCTGACGTGGTCCCAAATCATAACTGACTATTAAAAATCGGATTTGGTTAGGGATTCGAAGAGTTATCTGAACTCTATAAATAGCCCAAGGTCTTGAGAGAGAAAACCCTTTATTTGTTTCTGCAAAACCCTTTCTTTTTGAGAACTCTTCGTCTTCGTCTCTTTTCTGAGAACTCTAAATTTTGCCATGGCACCAAAACATGCCTCCATCTCTAAGGGAAAGAAAGCCGCTTCCTTATCTCGCTCCTCTGCTCAAGCACGAGCAACCCCCATTAGGCTGAGCGAGCCCCGTTCCGAACGAAGTGCTCCACCATCGAGCTGCGCTCCGGACATCCCAGGTAAAAGACTTCGAGAGGAATAGAGGACCTTCCGCACACGTTGTACATGTATGCGCAACAATATGCCCACATTTCTAATGTGTCAGCGTAAAACTCCATATTTTTACAGTCTGGCGTAAAAACTCAGACTGTCAAAATTTGGCGTATACTGCAAATTTTGAGTTTTACGCGCTGGATGTAAATTATAGCGTAAAAACTCAAATTTTAGCAGTCTGACGTAAAATCTCAGATTGTTAGGTTTTGGCGTATACAGCCAACTTTGAGTTTTTACGCACTGGAAGTAAATTCCAGCGAAAAAAGTCAAATTTTTGCAGTCTAGTGTAAAAAAACTCAGACTGTCAAGTTTTTGTCGTATACTGCAAGAGTGTAGCGTCTAGCGTAAAACTGACTTGTTTTCTTGCTTTTTTGCAGTGGACCTACAGATCCCTCCTTTGGCCTACCTGGAGGACTTGTCCCATGTGATATTTTCCATCTCTGGAAACGAGTATCCTCAAGAAAGAGGAACTTTGATCTCATCCCAAGGAGAGCGAATGTTACTGAGTATGATCAGTGGGGAGCCCCTGATGTATATAGACGGCACTGAATATAAGAAACCAGGTTTCTTATTTGGGGATGTTATCGATAAATAATCCCAGACTAAGCCCAAGAAGGAAGATTGGGTATTTTCTGCTGAGGGCACGGTCATGTATCTGCCAAGAATGCCTAGAGATTATCCTATCTCAACGTTCTTCCATGCCACCCATCACAGAAAGATGGTGTGGACTCTGACTCCCGATCTTCACGGCCAGCTGGGGAAGATCTTTTATAAGAAAGGATTGAACCGAGGGTCCTTTGTGAGCAGTCCTTCAGGCCCTGTCATGCCTTTCAGAGGATTACTGCCGGACAGCGTCCTGAGTGAAGATACTTCACTGATCCAGCCAATTCAAATAACGACTTTCTGTAATGACTTTATGGGGCAGGAAGGAGTATACCCCAAGGTTAACCCTCGCACCAGTAGATGGTTTAGCCCCCAGAATCTTCGATGGGCCAGTTTAACTGCCTGGGCCCTGAAGTACTTCCAGACAGAGCTGGAGAGTATTGGTTTATTTGCGGCTGTGAGTGCCACTAGTGTTGGGCTGCCTCTCAATCCCAACTTGTTCTTAGCTTTGATGGAGCGATATAATTCGCTCACTGGGACCTTCGCCACTCCGCTAGGTGAGTTGGGCTTATCCCTTCATGAGATGGCAGATATCTCAAAGCTGTCAATGGGAGACACTCCTTATGAAGAGTATGTTCCCACAAACAAGGAGCTGAGGGATACAAACCCTCGGGCAGTGGCAGTGTACCAGGAGCTGATGAGCCACTATCTCGCATGTACCACCTTCTACAAAGAGCAGGATAAGGTTGTAGATAGCAGAGATAAACCTTTGAACCTTCTGAGCATGCTTAGTGCCAACACAGTCGATGATCTCATTGAATATGCGGGGGCTCAAGATTATGTTCTCAACAAAGAGATAGGGGGCTATCCTGCAGGAACCAAAGCATATAACTATATGAGGCATTGCCGAAAGCCTCTGTCAAGAGACGCTCAACTGGCTGGCTTCCTTTCTGTTTAGCTACACCGATGGGTGGTTCCTGGTATTGCGTCTGCGGATCGCATTCATCGCAACACCTTATGGCCCATAGTGCATTTGATGTTTGGAGCGAGATTGGGCCTGCTCCCTGCCATGGTGTACAGAATTCAAGCTAGCCTGAGGGCCATTACCGAGGGACTGCTGGCTGATGATACACAGCGTGAAGGATTTCCCAGAGTGGAATTGCCATTCTTATATCTGATGGGATGGTTAATCCTTCACAACACCAAAGTGATGTCTCCCGGATCGGCCAGTGGTTCGGGCAATAACTTCCTGTTGAATTACAGGAATTCTTCTTGGAATGTGACTAGCGTCATAGATTGTCGGCTAGCACTAAATTTTGCCCATAGTTGGAAATTCTTCTGCATCGTCCCCCCTGTACATATCAATCAACAAGGGGTGAAACTTTAGGATGCGGGTCAGAGGAAGACTATTCTTTCTCCTGAAGCCTTTTACTGGTTGGTCTGTATTAGACCTTCCCATCTATTGTACAGAAGTGAGGACCACTGCTACTTGGAGCCTTATCTGCCCAGCCGGTTCGTCAGGCAATTTGGGTATGACCAGTTGCACGTGGGGAATCCTATCACTAGCTTCAAGTTCAAAGGTGGACTTATTGATGGAGCTAGAGGATGGCGGTATTTTATCATGGGTTGTACCAGAGCAACCTTTGTTGTGCCTGCGACTTCTCTCTCTATGGAGTTGCGTATTCTCCATTCGTACTCGCAGTTTTATGCGTCCATCAATACCTTCCATCGTAATTTTGATGTACATGAAAGTTTCAGGATGCCCTCCCATAGGTCCATTGGGAGAGAGGAGATACCGTCTGTTTCCTCGAATGAAGGTGATGAAACCACTGGTGCAGACGACTATTTGCTGATTGTACCGAGAAGCATAATAGCTCCGCCAGCAGAGCCTCTCATAATCTCCCATGAACGAAAGGCTTCCACTCTGAAAGAGCCTTCCCCCCGCAAGAAGAAGCTGACTACCGGAGGTCCTAAAAAGACTTCCACTAGGGGGGCCTCTTCCAGGAGTGAGCCCATTGTTTCTCCTGTTGGGGATGATTCTCTAATCAGGGGTCCTTCGTCTTTTAGAGAGGGAACCTCCACAGTCCCTGCCAGTACTGGAGATTCTTTGCCTGCGACTGCTGCCGCTACCACCATTGCTGGTAGTGTCTCGATATTGCCTTCGAGGCCGAGCATAATAAAAATTGATATACCTTTATCCAGACCAATAATGAGCCTAGCCCCTCCTTCGTCTGTAAGTATCTCAAGCGAGATTCCACCCGATGAACCTCGAGTGGATCTGGGTGACGACTGGGATGACTACCCTCAAACGTCAGTTGGTGCACCCTCTTCTCCAGGTATGACAGCTTGTTTAGCATCATTAAGAATTAATTTAGCTATACAGGCTGCAGATGCAACATACATACCATCGGCCATGGGTAAATGTTGTCTTCACGCTTTCTTTAGGAATATTAACATCAAATTGATATTAACTTTCTCTTATATTATTTTCAGGCGAAGTCATCTCTGGGGAGGGCGGAGTTGACACAACTTCTAATTTTGTTGCGGATCCAGCCAATGAAACAGCGGCACCTGACGTCGACGAAGTATATTTTAAAACTGTCGATATTTCATCCATAATATTCTCGGGTGTCATCCCGCCAGTGGCAGTTCAAATAACATCAGAGGAGGATGAACCCACCATCACGTCCGTGCCTCCTTCGTCGAGTATGCCAGCAACTTCAACTATCATTGGTGTCTCTTCCTTTGTCGTGCCATCTGTTGAAGCAACGACTGTGGCAACATCCTCTACACTTATTCCGGAAAGGAGGCTCACCGATATTGCGGCCACTCCCAGCGTCCATTCGAGCTTTGCTATACTAGTGGATCAATACACTAGCATATTCTACCTCACTTTGAAAGAATTAATATCGATGGTGTTGGAGAAGAACCTATGTTTTGATGCTCTGAAGATGTCCTCCAATCTCACTATAGCGCAGATTAAAAATTTCAGTGACGCTGAAAGAGCTAATGCGCTTGAGCAAATAGTTAATGGTTTAGAACAACCTATTAACGAATATTTGCAACTATCCCGAGGCAGCATCGATGACCTGGTTCAACCTGAGTATGACTCTCTAACTGTGGAACTTGCTCAGTAGATTGAATCTTTAAACAAATCTATCCAGGAACAACAACAAGAGATAGAGAAAGAACAGGCAGTGTTGGTAGAGAGTATTCCTCAGCTGGCCAAGTGCTGCACTGAATGTGAGGGATATGAAGTGAGGATTCAAGAATTGGTGGCTGAACTTGCCTAGACAAGGGAGAGGCTTCTCAAGGCATCGGCAGTTCATGATGTATTTGAGGGCCAAGTGAAGACAGCTCAGCAGAACTTGACTCATGCGAGTATCATCCACGCAAGTTTTGTTAATTCTCTGTCTGAACTATCTTTCTTGCGTGATGATGAAGCAAGGCTGGAGCGGGCTTGCAACAATATTTTAAACTCCAGGAATGAGAGGATGGCTGCTTTGGCGCGACAGATCAGGGATTTAACTGCTCCACCCAATGATGTACATTTTTTGTTTCTCCTATAATTTCTCAGAGATAATAAAGATATATTTTCTGACTTTGTGGACCCATCATTTTTTAGAATATAAATGATAGGCTAAGATGAAAGTGATATCAGAGGTATCATGAACATGGCATACTTTCGTTAAGGTTTTGCTGAATGTAAATCTATTCAGAAGTAATATGAACCGGATAGAATATAATCCAACTAAAATTGTATACTAAACACTATCAGAGGTAATATGAACATGATAGGTTTACAAATTAGTTAAGTATATCCATTAATAGGTGTCATGACCCATACCCGATGTAAGGATACTAGTCGGAAACAACGCCCAGCCTACGCCGCAGAATCGACGGTAGAACGCTGTCTAGATAGTCTTTCTAAAGTAATGAACCACCAATAATGATAGAATACTCAATCACAGAACTAAGATAGAATGAGCACAAAATCAGATAAGAATAGAATAGTCATCATACAACTCATGAGTTTAAAATAATACATCAATGAGTCCGAAGAGTAACAAAAATAAGCTGGAGACAAATTCAGTACAAAAGAATACTATCATACTACAAAGCTACACTCCAGGGTCAACTGTCTCAGTTGGGATAAGTCCCTCTTGAGCCAGGGTCTCTGAATCTAAACCCATAACATCCTGGGGTCCATAATAGGTAGGGTACTTCTCAGTGTCATCTGGAAAAATATATCCAGTCAGAAAAGGAGCAGAGTATATCTCTAACAGCAGTTCTAATCCATGATAAAAACTATGTAATAGTAAATAGCTGTGGATAAACAAGATGCACAAAATAGATACAAGAGATATATAGACAATAAGGAAATACTGGAAAGAAATACAATAATGAACAATATGCCAATGAAACAATAATACTAATGACTAAGTGTGTGAGTACTTGCTTAACATGTGATCGGCTTGGGCAAGATACAATGCGGCCTGGCTAATCATACGTGCGGTGCATGATCAACACTATTCGTTTACCAATACTTTATTCAATAGGGATTTGATCACATATCTATACTAATACTCCTCACTCTCAACTGGTATAATAGATCCAACCACGGTATGCTATGGCACTAGATTTCCCAAGAAGATAGCTAGTCTCCCCGAGAATCGGTGTCTGTACATGTACAAGATAACCAATAAAACAATACTTGCACCATATACACTATATACCAAGGAATAACATCTCATGACGAGATCCGGATATACCAATCCGTGTAACCATAGTGTCGAGAGAAACATGTAAATCTACACTAGATACAACGAACATAGAGGATATCATAAATGAGAAACTATCAGAGAATGTACTCGCCTGAAGTCCAAAGAACAGTCTCACAGATGTCTGACTCGGTACCTCGAAGACCTAGATATAGAATACCACATTAATACAAGGTCCCGGAAAGAGAACAAGTCAAACTAGTCAACTTCTAGGTCAATAAATAAATCCTAAGTCAAAAGTCAACTATGGTCAACTCTAAAGTCAAACATGGTCAAACCAAGGTCAACCTTACAAGAAAGCTATATAAATAATATGGAAATAAAATACAACAATTTAGGAAATCAAAATTAGATCCCAAATGATACCCACACAAGAATACTAATAGAACAAATAATGCACACTCTAAATAATGTATATACAAACCAAATAAAATAATATATTATTATTAGTATTATACCTCACAAAACACTTATATATATACATATATAAATCAAAATGCATATATATATATAAAACAATTTAATAAATATATATACTTATATATATATACACATAAACTTTACACAATCAATACTAATAGTTACAAAACACATTGCACATATTAATGTACATATTTTACATGGCTAGAAGCACACATAAAAATACATTCATTAATATACAAATAATTATATAATAATTATAAATAATATAATTACACATTTAAAGACATAAATATATTTTATAAAACATTTACGTATAATTTATTTTATTAACATAAGTACATATATAATTGCATGCAAGAAAGCTACATATATATATATTTATACATCACATTAGAACACATAGAAATATATAGATCTATGCTACAATAAATACCATAATAAATACACTAAAATAATATATAATATCTATATATATTTACTAATTATAAATAAAGAATTTAAAGCATATATAATTAGATTTACACATAAACACACCAAATTGGAAAGTTTCACACCGTATCCCACTAGATCTAGGATACGCATGCGACACGAGTCCAACACACAACCAATTGCACCCCGAAGGACACAAACAAGTCACAAATAATATTTATGAACAAATCAAAGTGTCAAAAGTAGATCTATGTGTCCGTGTCAAAATACGACATGTTCAAAGCCCCGTGTCGGAGGGAAAACCCCCAAAATGACACGTATCACCAAATAGTTGGGATACGAACCACATGTACCCAAATATGGACACGACACAAGCCCCAAACACATAAGCACATGCCCAATTGATCTATAGGATCAATTGACACACACAACAAAATATAAATTCGGAATTCCAACAAAATTGACACAAAAAGTACCATAACTTTCTCCATGGGTCTCCTATGAACATAAAACAAAGTCCTATGGGTAGTACATACATATGGGTTGATTTTACATGATTAAATCTCAGATTTAGAAGCTATTTTAATGGGAAAACTGAATTATATCTATTGGGAGATAGATTTCCAATGAAATCTCCAATTGAGATGAACTTGCTTCCAAATTGTAGATCCTTGCTCCTCTTTGTAGATCCTTGCTTCCTCCTTCTAGATCCTTGCTTCTCAACTTTCTAATGGTGAATTGGAAAGAATTTGGGATGAATTTGGTGGGAAATTGGAATGGAAATGGAGAGAATTTGGGAGTGGGAAATTCTAGATCTAGATTTGGAATGAGAATGAGAGGAGAGAGAAATTTTCCCCCTCTTTTAATAGGCCGGCCTTGCCCCTCTCCCAAGCAATTATAAAATGTCCAATGTACCCCTTGGGGCCTCTCATGAAGAAATAATTAAGGAAGGAAGCTTCTAGTCTAATCATTTAATTAATTTAATCCATCTCCTTAACTATGGGCTTTCTAAATGGGTCAAATCTAACTATTTAATTCATGTTGGTCCATGGGTCCAAACTAAAATAGTTGGGTCTACTAAAATAAGTCCAAAATAATTAATTAACATCCAACAACAATTAAATAATACAACAAAAATTATTTACCATGCACAATATTTATTTAAATAGAAAATTACTAAAATACCCTTTTTCCTAAAATGTGGTAGTGACAAGTCTACCCTCCTTAAAATAATTTCGTCCTCGAAATTTAAAGATGAAAACTACCCCCAAAAAAATCACAGAACAGAACTAAAGAATCACAATTAACTAATGAATAGAACATAACTAGAAAATAACATACCTCAAGGTACAAACAAATATGGATAACGCTCTCGCATGTCATCCTCTCTCTCCCAGGTAGACTCCCCCGGAGAGTGATATCTCCATGCGTCGCGTACCAAAGGAATAGTCTGGTTCCTCAGCACCTTCTCTCTCCGATCCAGAATCTCAACTGGCTGCTCTGGATAGCTAAGAGTAGGACCCACCTCTATCTCTGAGTGATCCAATACAAGACTAGGATCTGCCACGATCGTCTCAACTGCGACACATGAAATACGTTGTGCACTCCCTCCAATGCAGGTGGCAAGTCTAGTCTATAAGCAACTGCACCGACCCTCTCTAGAATAGTGAAAGGTCCGATGAATCGCGGACTAAGCTTTCCGCCTCCACCGAAGCGAATCGTGCCTCGTGTCGGAGAAATCCTCAGAAATACCAAAACACCCACCTAGAACAAAATACCATCTTAAGAACTTAATCTATAACAAACAAGAACAAGCACAAACAAAATCTAAACTATACCTCAAACTCCAAAGGTCTCCGATGGCTATCGGCCCAATGCCGCTGTCTGTCCTGCGCCACTCGAAGTCTGTCTCTGATCAAATGAATCTTCTTCGCTGCATCCACAACCATCTCTGGCCCAAGCAAAATTCTCTCTCCACATCGTCCCAAGACAAAGGAGTACGACACCTCCGACCATATAGAGCTTCAAAATGTGACATCTCTATACTGGCCTGGTAACTGTTGTTGTAAGCAAACTCTACCAAATGGAGATGGTCCTCCCAAGAACCCCCGAAATCTAGTACACAAGTGTGCAACATATCCTCGAGAGTCTGGATAGTCCTCTCTGACTGCCCATCTGTCAGGGGATGATATGCAGTACTGAACTTGAGCTGAGTGCCCAAACTCTCCTGCAAACTCCTCCAGAAATGAGAAGTGAAACGACTATCTCGATCTGAGACTATGCTGACGGGAATTCCATGTATCCTAACGATCTGCCTCACATACATCTCTGCCATCTTCTCCGTAGACAAACCCACCTTAAAAGGCAAAAAGTGGGCCGACTTGGTCAACCTATCAATAATGACCCAAGTCGCGTCTTTCCCTCCTGGAGATCGTGGAAGTCCGGACACAAAATCCATAGTAATGTGTTCCCACTTCCACTCTGGAATGGGTAATGGCTGAAGTAACCCTCCTGGCCTCTGCCTATCGGCTTTTACCTACTGGCACACTAAGCATCTGGATACAAACTGTGCCACTTCCCTCTTCATGCCATACCACCACACACTCTCTCGCATATCCTGATACATCTTGTTAGCTCCTGGATGTATGGAATACTGAGAGCGATGCGCTTCCTGTAACACCTCCTCACGCAACTCCCCACTAGGCACACACAATCTAACTCCATGCCTCAAGGATCCATCCTCTGTAATAGTAAAATCATCTTCCAATCTTGCTCTCACCTGAGCTCTGATACTCCTCAAAGATACGTCATCATACTGTGCTGCCTTGATCCTGTCCATCAAATTTGAGTGTATCTGCAATCCCCACATTTGCATAGCACACCCAGGAACAATCACCTCAATGCCTAAGCTCTCCAAGTCCTCCAACAAATATCGATCCTGCGTCAAGAACATAGCTACCGGATACCTGTTCAAAGCATCGGCAACTACATTGGCTTTCCCAGGATGATATTGCAAAGAGATATCAAAATCCTTCATCAGTTCCAACCACCGACGCTGCCTCATGTTCAACTCCTTCTGCGTGAAAACGTACTTCAAGCTTTTGTGGTCTGTGAAGATCTCCACACGCTCTCCGTAAAAATAATGTTTCCACAACTTTAGGGCGAATATGACGGCTGCCAACTCCAAATCATGGGTAGGATAGTTCTTTTTATGAGGACGCAATTGTCTGGATGCATAGGCAATCACTTTCCCATGTTGCTGAAGAACATAACCTAAACCCTTTCCCGATGCATCACTATAAATAGTGAAACCTCCGGACCCTGATGGCAACGTCAAAATAGGAGCAGACGTCAACCTCTTCTTCAACTCCTCAAAAGCAACTTGGCAATCCTCCGTCCAAACAAACTCTACATCCTTCCTTGTGAGTCTGGTCATCGGCTCGGCAATCCTCAAAAAATCTTGCACAAACTTCCTGTAATAGCCTGCCAATCCCAAGAAACTCCTGATCTCTGCTACCGAACTCGGAGTCTTCCAAGATTCCACTGCTGAAATCTTCTTCGGATCTACTGAAATACCATCACCAGTCACAACATGCCCCAAGAATTCCACCTTGTCCAGGAAAAACTCACACTTGGACAACTTCCCATACAACTTCTCCTTCCTCAGCACATCCAACACAATCCTCAAATGCTCCTCATGCTCCTCCGGTGTCCTCGAGTATATAAGTATGTCGTCGATAAATACCACCACGAACTTGTCAAGGTACTGGTGGAACACCTTGTTCATCAAGTTCATAAATACCGCCGGTGCATTAGTCAAACCAAACGGCTTCACCATAAACTCGTACTGACCATACCGAGTTCTAAAAGCAATCTTCGGTATGTCCTTCGGCTTCACTTGATGGTAGCCTGATCTCAAATCTATCTTAGAAAACACCTTCGCACCACTCAACTGATCAAACAGATCATCAATCCGTGGCAAAGGATACTTATTCTTGATAGTGAGATTATTCAAAGCCCTGTAATCAATGCACATACGCACCGATCTATCCTTCTTCGGTACAAACAATACCAGGACTCCCCATGGTGAAGAACTCGATCTGATAAACCCCTTATCCTGTAATTCGTCCATCTGCTTCTTCAAATCGACCAGCTCGCTGTTGTTTACTCTATAGACATATTGCAAAATTGGTTCTGCACCTGGCACCAAGTCTATAGAAAATTCAATATCTCGATCTGGTGGCAATCCTGGCAATTCCTCAAGAAACACATCCAAGAATTCTGCTATCAACGGATGTGGCAACTCCTTGTCTTCTACCATAGCTCCACAAATAATGCCTTCTTCCTGCTCCGTAGCTCCTCTAGTAAACTCGAACTCTGGCTCTCCTGGCGGACCAAATAAAACTCTACCTTCTCTACAGTCTATGCTAGCACGGTGCCTACTCAACTAATCCATCCCAAGTACAATGTCATAGCTTGAAAGTGGCATTACAAGTAGACACGCACTCAACTCCCGGCCTCCCAGAGTAACTCTCCGATCCTTGCAAATATCATTAACCAGGATAATGCCTCCCCCGGTCATGATCTTGCAAGTCCTAAGCAAAGACTCAGCTACCAAACCATGCTTCAGAGCAAAAGAAACAGATACAAAACTATGGGAAGCACCACTATCAAACAAAGCTAAAGCTGGAATGGAATCAAGAAGAATAGAACCTGCGATAACATCTCCGGTGGGTTCCTCCTCTTTGACGGTCATAGCAACCGCTCGTCCCTGCCGAGCACCTCCCTGCTGTTGATGCTGGACAAAATGCTGCTGCTGTGTCAGAAGCGGTCCCCTCGGCTGTGCTGTAGGTGGTCTCGTCTGTGTCTTCGGAGTTGGAGCTGCTCCCTGAACTGCACGACGAGGACACTCCCTTGATTGATGCCCTTCAGTACCATAATATAAACAAACTCCTAGCCTCCTTCTGCAAACTTCCCAGATGTGGCCGGGCTTCTTGCAAAAGTTGCATGGAGCTTGCTATAACTGTCTCTGCTGCTGAGGTGCCTGGTGAAAAGGCGCTCTAGCTAGAGTCTGGTTCTGCTGTGGCTGTTGGAAAGGTCTGGACTGGAAATGAGGACGTTTGGCAGATACTGCACTGCCGTTGGCCCCCAGAAAAGAATCACGGTCTCTCTTGGTCTTCAAAACCAGATCCCGCTCAACCTTGCGTGCCTCCGCAAGTATCTCCGAGTATGTCTCATAAAAAGACGGAATGAGGATCAATATGGCACATGATAAAAGATATCAAGGAAAGGACAGATTAAGGGATCAAGTATCAATATCAAAGGAGAATAGTTGAATCAAAGGAATTTTCCTAGATGTGATTGAGTATCTCAGCCTATATCCTATATCCTATTGCAGGCTCGCAGTAGTACAACTAAGTTGTCGCACTACCACGATATCACATACTTGTGAAGCTAGACCTGCATGGGCCACCACCAAAAACGTGTCACGACCCGTACCCGATGTAAGGATACTAGTCGGAAATAACGCCCAGCCTACGCCACAGAATCGGCGGTAGAACGCTGTCTAGATAGTCTTTCTAAAGTAATGAACCACCAATAATGATAGAATACTCAATCACAGAACTAAGATAGAATGAGCACGAAATCAGATAAGAATAGAATAGTCATCATACAACTCATGAGTTTAAAATAATACATCAATGAGTCTGAAGAGTAACAAAAATAAGCTGGAGACAAATCCAGTACAAAAGAATACTATCATACTACAAAGCTACACTCCAGGGTCAACTGTCTCAGTTGGGATAAGTCCCTCTTGAGCCAGGGTCTCCGAATCTAAACCCACAACATCCTGGGGTCCATAATAGGTAGGGTACTTCTCAGTGTCATCTGGAAAAATATATCCAGTCAGGAAAGGAGCAGAGTACATCTCTAACAGCAGTTCTAATCCATGATAAAAACTATGTAACAGTAAATAGCTGTGGATAAACAAGATGCACAAAATAGATACAAGAGATATATAGACAATAAGGAAATACTGGAAAGAAATACAATAATGAACAATATGCCAATGAAACAATAATACTAATGACTAAGTGTGTGAGTACTTGCTTAACATGTGATCGGCTTGGGCAAGATACAATGCGGCCTGGCTAATCATACGTGCGGTGCATGATCAACACTATTCGCTTACCAATACTTTATTCAATAGAGATTTGATCACATATCTATACTAATACTCCCCACCCCCAACTGGTATAATAGATCCAACCACGGTATGCTATGGCACTAGATTCTCCAAGAAGATAGCTAGTCTCCTCGAGAATCGGTGTCTGTACATGTACAAGATAACCAATGAAATAATACTTGCACCATATACACCATATACCAAGGAATAACATCTCATAACGAGATCCGGATATACCAATCCGTGTAACCATAGTGTCGAGAGAAACATGTAAATCTACACTAGATACAACGAACATAGAGGATATCATAAATGAGAAACTATCAGAGAATGTACTCGCCTGAAGTCCAAAGAACAGTCTCACAGATGTCTGACTCGGTACCTCGAAGACCTAGATATAGAATACCACATTAATACAAGGTCCCGGAAAGAGAACAAGTCAAACTAGTCAACTTCTAGGTCAATAAATAAATCCTAAGTCAAAAGTCAACTATGGTCAACTCTAAAGTCAAACATGGTCAACCAAGGTCAACCTTACAAGAAATCTATATAAATAATATGAAAATAAAATACAATAATTTAGGAAATCAAAATTAGATCCCAAATGATATCCACACAAGAATACTAATAGTACAAATAATGCACACTCTAAATAATGTATATACAAACCAAATAAAATAATATATTATTATTAGTATTATACCTCACAAAACACTTATATATATACATATATAAATCAAAATGCATATATATATATATATATAAAACAATTTAATAAATATATATACTTATATATATATACACATAAACTTTACACAATCAAATACTAATAGTTACAAAACACATTGCACATATTAATGTACATATTTTACATGGCTAGAAGCACACATAAAAATACATTCATTAATATACAAATAATTATATAATAATTATAAATAATATAATTACACATTTAAACACATAAATATATTTTATAAAACATTTATGTATAATTTATTTTATTAACATAAGTACATATATAATTGCATGCAAGAAAGCTACATATATATATATTTATACATCATATTAGAACACATAGAAATATATAGATCTATGCTACAATAAATACCATAATAAATACACTAAAATAATATATAATATCTATATATATTTACTAATTATAAATGAAGAATTTAAAGCATAAATAATTAGATCTACACATAAACACACCAAATTGGAAAGTTTCATACCGTATCCCACTAGATCTAGGATACGCATGCGACACGAGTCCAACACACAACCAATTGCACCCGAAGGACACAAACAAGTCACAAATAATATTTATGAACAAATCAAAGTGTCAAAAGTAGATCTATGTGTCCGTGTCAAAATACGACATGTACAAAGCCCCGTGTCGGAGGAAAAACCTCCAAAATGACACGTATCACCAAATAGTTGGGATACGAACCACATGTACCAAAATATGGATACGACACAAGCCCCAAACACATAAGCACATGCCCAATTGATCTATAGGATCAATTGACACACACAACAAAATGTAAATTCGGAATTCCAACAAAATTGACACAAAAAGTACCATAACTTTCTCCATGGGTCTCCTATGAACATAAAACAAAGTCCTATGGGTAGTACATACATATGGGTTGATTTTACATGATTAAATCTCAGATTTAGAAGCTATTTTAATGGGAAAACTGAATTATACCTATTGGGAGATAGATTCCCAATGAAACCTCCAATTGAGATGAACTTGCTTCCAAATTATAGATCCTTGCTCCTCTTTGTAGATCCTTGCTTTCTCCTTCTAGATCCTTGCTTCTCAACTTTCTAATGGTAAATTGGGAAGAATTTGGGATAAATTTGGTGGGAAATTGGAATGGAAATGGAGGGAATTTGGGAGTGGGAAATTCTAGATCTATATTTGGAATGAGAATGAGAGGAGAGAGAAATTTCCTCCCTCTTTTAATAGGCCGGCCTTGCCCCTCTCCCAAGCAATTATAAAATGTCCAATGTACCCCTTGGGGCCTCTCATGAAGAAATAATTAAGGAAGGAAGCTTCTAGTCTAATCATTTAATTAATTTAATCCATCTCCTTAACTATGGGCATTCTAAATGGGCCAAATCTAACTATTTAATTCATGTTGGTCCATGGGTCCAAACTAAAATAGTTGGATCTACTAAAATTAGTCCAAAATAATTAATTAACATCCAACAACAATTAAATAATACAACAAAAATTATTTACCATGCACAATATTTATTTAAATAGGAAATTACTAAAATACCCTTTTTCCTAAAATGTGGTAGTGACAAGTCTACCCTCCTTAAAATAATTTCGTCCTCGAAATTTAAAGATGAAAACTACCCCCAAAAAAATCACAGAACAGAACTAAAGAATCACAATTAACTAATGAATAGAACATAACTAGAAAATAACATACCTCAAGGTACAAACAAATATGGATAACGCTCTCGCATGTCATCCTCTCTCTCCCAGGTAGACTCCCCCGGAGAGTGATGCCTCCATGCGTCACGTACCAAAGGAATAGTCTGGTTCCTCAGCACCTTCTCTCTCCGATCCAGAATCTCAACTAGCTGCTCTGGATAGCTAAGAGTAGGACCCACCTCTATCTCTGAGTGATCCAATACAAGACTAGGATCTGCCACGATCGTCTCAACTGCGACACATGAAACACGTTGTGCACTCCCTCCAATGCAGGTGGCAAGTCTAGACTATAAGCAACTGTACCGACCCTCTCTAGAATAGTGAAAGGTCCGATGAATCGCGGACTAAGCTTTCCGCCTCCACCGAAGCGAATCGTGTCTCGTGTCGGAGAAATCCTCAGAAACACCAAACCACCCACCTAGAACAAAACACCATCTTAAGAACTTAATCTATAACAAACAAGAACAAGCACAAACAAAATCTAAACTATACCTCAAACTCCAAAGGTCTCCGATGGCTATCGGCCCAATGCCGCTGTCTGTCCTGCGCCACTCGAAGTCTGTCTCTGATCAAAGGAACCTTCTCCGCTGCATCCACAACCATCTCTGGCCCAAGCAAAATTCTCTCTCCACATCGTCCCAAGACAAAGGAGTACGACACCTCCGACCATATAGAGCTTCAAAAGGTGACATCTTTATACTGGCCTGGTAACTGTTGTTGTAAGCAAACTCTACCAAATGGAGATGGTCCTCCCAAGAACCCCCGAAATCTAGTACACAACTGCGCAACATATCCTCGAGAGTCTGGATAGTCCTCTCTGACTGCCCATCTGTCTGGGGATGATATGCAGTACTGAACTTGAGCTGAGTGCCCAAACTCTCCTGCAAACTCCTCCAGAAATGAGAAGTGAAACGACTATCTCGATCTGAGACTATGCTGACGGGAACTCCATGTATCCTAACGATCTGCCTCACATACATCTCTGCCAGCTTCTCCGTAGACAAATCCACCTTGAAAGGCAAAAAGTGGGCCGACTTGGTCAACCTATCAACAATGACCCAAGTCGCGTCTTTCCCTCCTGGAGATCGTGGAAGTCCGGACACAAAATCCATAGTAATGTGTTCCCACTTTCACTCTGGAATGGGTAATGGCTGAAGTAACCCTCCTGGCCTCTGCCTATCGGCTTTCACCTACTGGCACACTAAGCATCTGGATACAAACTGTGCCACTTCCCTCTTCATGCCATACCACCACACACTCTTTCGCATATCCCGATACATCTTGTTAGCTCCTGGATGTATGGAATACTGAGAGCGATGCGCTTCCTGCAATACCTCCTCACGCAACTCCCCACTAGGCACACACAATCTAACTCCATGCCTCAAGGATCCATCCTCTGCAATAGTAAAATCATCTTCCAATCCTGCTCTCACCTGAGCTCTGATACTCCTCAATGATATGTCATCATACTGTGCTGCCTTGATCCTGTCCATCAAATTTGAGTGTATCTGCAATCCCCACATTTGCATAGCACACCCAGGAACAATCACCTCAATGCCCAAGCTCTCCAAGTCCTCCAACAAATATCGATCCTGCGTCAAGAACATAGCTACCAGATACCTGCTCAAAGCATCGGCAACTACATTGGCTTTCCCAGGATGATATTGCAAAGAGATATCAAAATCCTTCATCAGTTCCAACCACCGACGCTGCCTCATGTTCAACTCCTTCTGCGTGAAAACGTACTTCAAGCTTTTGTGGTCTGTGAAGATCTCCACACGCTCTCCGTACAAATAATATTTCCACAACTTCAGGGCGAATATGACGGCTGCCAACTCCAAATCATGGGTAGGATAGTTCTTTTCATGAGGACGCAATTGTCTGGATGCATAGGCAATCACTTTCCCATGCTGCTGAAGAACACAACCTAAACCCTTTCCCGATGCATCACTATAAATAGTGAAACCTCCGGACCCTGATGGCAACGTCAAAATAGGAGCAGACGTCAACCTCTTCTTCAACTCCTCAAAAGCAACTTGGCAATCCTCCGTCCAAACAAACTCTACATCCTTCCTTGTGAGTCTGGTCATCGGCTCGGCAATCCTCGAAAAATCTTGCACAAACTTCCTGTAATAGCCTGCCAATACCAAGAAACTCCTGATCTCTGCTACCGAACTCGGAGTCTTCCAAGATTCCACTGCTGAAATCTTCTTCGGATCTACTGAAATACCATCACCAGTCACAACATGCCCCAAGAATTCCACCTTGTCCAGGAAAAACTCACACTTGGACAACTTCTCATACAACTTCTCCTTCTTCAGCACATCCAACACAATCCTCAAATGCTCCTCATGCTCCTCCGGTGTCCTCGAGTATATGAGTATGTCGTCGATGAATACCACCACGAACTTGTCAAGGTACTGGTGGAACACCTTGTTCATCAAGTTCATAAATACCGCCGGTGCATTAGTTAAACCAAACGGCATCACCATAACTCGTACTGACCATACCGAGTTCTAAAAGCAGTCTTCGGTATGTCCTCCGGCTTCACTTGATGGTAGCCTGATCTCAAATCTATCTTAGAAAACACCTTCGCACCACTCAACTGATCAAACAGATCATCAATCCGTGGCAAAGGATACTTATTCTTGATAGTAAGATTATTCAAAGCCCTGTAATCAATGCACATGTGCACCGATCCATCCTTCTTTGGTACAAACAATACCGGGGCTCCCTATAGTGAAGAACTCGATCTGATAAACCCCTTATCCTGCAATTCGTCCACCTGCTTCTTCAACTCGACCAGCTCGCTGTTGTTTACTCTATAGACATGTTGCAAAATTGGTTCTGCACCTGGCACCAAGTCTATAAAAAATTCAACATCTCGATCTGGTGGCAATCCTGGCAATTCCTCAGGAAACACATCCAAGAATTCTGCTATCAACGGATGTGGCAACTCCTTGTCTTCTACCATAGCTCCACAAATAATGCCTTCTTCCTGCTCCGCAGCTCCTCTAGTAAACTCGAACTCTGGCTCTCCTGGCGGACCAAATAAAACTCTACCTTCTCTACAGTCTATGCTAGCACGGTGCCTACTCAACCAATCCATCCCAAGTACAATGTCATAGCTTGGAAGTGGCATTACAAGTAGACACGCACTCAACTCCCGACCTCCCAGAGTAACTCTCCGATCCTTGCAAATATCATTAACCAGGATAATGCCTCCCCCGGTCATGATCTTGCAAGTCCTAAGCAAAGACTCAGCTACCAAACCATGCTTCAGAGCAAAAGAAACAGATACAAAACTATGGGAAGCACCACTATCAAACAAAGCTAAAGCTGGAATGGAATCAAGAAGAATAGAACCTGCGATAACATCTCCGGTGGGTTCCTCCTCTTCGACGGTCATAGCAACCGCTCGTCCCTGCCGAGCACCTCCCTGCTGTTGATGCTGGACAAAATGCTGCTGCTGTGTCAGAAGCGGTCCCCTCGGCTGTGCTGTAGGTGGTCTCGTCTGTGTCTTCGGAGCTGGAGCTGCTCCCTGAACTGCACGACGAGGACACTCCCTTGATTGATGCCCTTCAGTACCATAATACAAACAAACTCCTAGCCTTCTCCTGCAAACTTCCCAGATGTGGCCGGGCTTCTTGCAAAAGTTGCATGGAGCTTGCTGTAACTGTCTCTGCTGCTAAGGTGCCTGGTGAAAAGGCGCTCTAGCTGGAGTCTGGTTCTGCTGTGGCTGCTGGAAAGGTCTGGACTGGAAATGAGGACGTTTGGCAGATACTGCACTGCCGTTGGCCCCCAGAAAAGAATCATGGTCTCTCTTGGTCTTCAAACCCAGATCCCGCTCAACCTTGCATGCCTCCGCAAGTATCTCCGAGTATGTCTCATAAAAAGACGGAATGAGGATCAATATGGCACATGATAAAAGATATCAAGGAAAGGACAGATTAAGGGATCAAGTATCAATATCAAAGGAGAATAGTTGAATCAAAATTTTTTTTCTAGATATGATTGAGTATCTCAGCCTATATCCTATATCCTATTGCAGGCTCGCAGTAGTACAACTAAGTTGTCGCACTACCACGACATCACATACTTGTGAAGCTAGACCTGCATGGGCCACCACCAAAAATGTGTCACGACCCGTACCCGATGTAAGGATACTAGTCGAAAACAATGCCCAGCCTACGCCGCAGAATCGGCGGTAGAACGCTGTCTAGATAGTCTTTCTAAAGTAATGAACCACCAATAATAATAGAATACTCAATCACAGAACTAAGATAGAATGAGCACGAAATCAGATAAGAATAGAATAGTCATCATACAACTCATGAGTTTAAAATAATACATCAATGAGTCTGAAGAGTAACAAAAATAAGCTGGAGACAAATCCAGTACAAAAGAATACTATCATACTATAAAGCTACACTCCAGGGTCAACTGTCTCAGTTGGGATAAGTCCCTCTTGAGCCAGGGTCTCCGAATCTAAACCCACAACATCCTGGGGTCCATAATAGGTAGGGTACTCCTCAGTGTCATGTGGAAAAATATATCCAGTCAGGAAAGGAGAAGAGTACATCTCTAACAGCAGTTCTAATCCATGATAAAAACTATATAACAGTAAATAGCTGTGGATAAACAAGATGCACAAAATAGATACAAGAGATATATAGACAATAAGGAAATACTGGAAAGAAATACAATAATGAACAATATGCCAATGAAACAATAATACTAATGACTAAGTGTGTGAGTACTAGCTTAACATGTGATCGGCTTGGGCAAGATACAATGCGGCCTGGCTAATCATACGTGCGGTGCATGATCAACACTATTCGCTTACCAATACTTTATTCAATAGGGATTTGATAACATATCTATACTAATACTCCCCACCCCCAACTGGTATAATAGATCCAACCACGGTATGCTATGGCACTAGATTCCCCAAGAAGATAGCTAGTCTTCCCGAGAATCGATGTCTGTACATGTACAAGATAACCAATAAAACAATACTTGCACCATATACACCATATACCAAGGAATAACATCTCATGACGAGATCCGGATATATCAATCCGTGTAACCATAGTGTCGAGAGAAACATATAAATCTACACTAGATACAACGAACATAGAGGATATCATAAATGAGAAACTATCAGAGAATGTACTCGCCTGAAGTCCAAAGAACAGTCTCACAGATGTCTGACTCGGTACCTCGAAGACCTAGATATAGAATACCACATTAATACAAGGTCCCGGAAAGAGAACAAGTCAAACTAGTCAACTTCTAGGTCAATAAATAAATCCTAAGTCAAAAGTCAACTATGGTCAACTCTAAAGTCAAACATGGTCAACCAAGGTCAACCTTACAAGAAATCTATATAAATAATATGGAAATAAAATACAACAATTTAGGAAACCAAAATTAGATCCCAAATGATACCCACACAAGAATACTAATAGTACAAATAATGCACACTCTAAATAATGTATATACAAACCAAATAAAATAGTATATTATTATTAGTATTATACCTCACAAAACACTTATATATATACATATATAAATCAAAATGCATATATATATATAAAACAATTTAATAAATATATATACTTATATATATATACACATAAACTTTACACAATCAAATACTAATAGTTACAAAACACATTGCACATATTAATGTACATATTTTACATGGCTAGAAGCACACATAAAAATACATTCATTAATATACAAATAATTATATAATAATTATAAATAATATAATTACACATTTAAATACATAAATATATTTTATAAAACATTTATGTATAATTTATAATATCTATATATATTTACTAATTATAAATGAAGAATTTAAAGCATAAATAATTAGATCTATACATAAACACACCAAATTGGAAAGTTTCACACCGTATCCCACTAGATCTAGGATACGCATGCGACACGAGTCCAACACACAACCAATTGCACTCCAAAGGACACAAACAAGTCACAAATAATATTTATGAACAAATCAAAGTGTCAAAAGTAGATCTATGTGTCCGTGTCAAAATACGACATGTTCAAAGCCCCGTGTCGGAGGAAAAACCCCCAAAATGACACGTATCACTAAATAGTTGGGATACGAACCACATGTACCCAAATATGGACACGACACAAGCCCCAAACACATAAGCACATGCCCAATTGATCTATAGGATTAATTGACACACACAACAAAATGTAAATTCGGAATTCCAACAAAATTGACACAAAAAGTACCATAACTTTCTCCATGGGTCTCCTATGAACATAAAACAAAGTCCTATGGGTAGTACATACATATGGGTTAATTTTACATGATTAAATCTCAGGTTTAGAAGCTATTTTAATGGAAAAACTGAATTATACCTATTGGGAGATAGATTCCCAATGAAATCTCCAATTGAGATGAACTTGCTTCCAAATTATAGATCCTTGCTCCTCTTTGTAGATCCTTGCTTCCTCCTTCTAGATCCTTGCTTCTCAACTTTCTAATGGTGAATTGGGAAGAATTTGGGATGAATTTGGTAGAAAATTAGAATGGAAATGGAGGGAATTTGGGAGTAGAAAATTCTAGATCTAGATTTGGAATGAGAATGAGAGGAGAGAGAAATTTTCTCCCTCTTTTAATAGGCCGGCCTTGCCCCTCTCCCAAGCAATTATAAAATGTCCAATGTACCCCTTGGGGCCTCTCATGAAGAAATAATTAAGGAAGGAAGCTTCTAGTCTAATCATTTAATTAATTTAATCCATCTCCTTAACTATGGGCTTTCTAAATGGGCCAAATCTAACTATTTAATTCATGTTGGTCCATGGGTCCAAACTAAAATAGTTGGGTCTACTAAAATAAGTCCAAAATAATTAATTAACATCCAACAACAATTAAATAATACAACAAAAATTATTTACCATGCACAATATTTATTTAAATAGGAAATTACTAAAATACCCTTTTTTCTAAAATGTGGTAGTGACAATAGGTCATATGAATCTGATAGAATATGATCCAGCTAACCTTTGTGCGTAATATTGTCAGAATAAGATCTTCATCACACTCTGTTAAGCAAAGGAGATCAAGTATAGTACTTCTTCAGGAATTTGCCGTTTGATAAGAGCCATTACCAATTTTTATTAGGTTTGGCTAATCTGTAAGAGCCATTTGCAATCATATAAGGGCCCTCTATTTCTTTATGATTGTTTGTACGAACTTTAGACATCGTACCAGAGGTAATATGGACGTAGTACAATACTGTTTTTGTTGAGGATATCCCACTGGGGGATCTTTGGTGGACCTATCATTTGTTGCGCACGTTGAGTGCAAATAATAAGTTCGAAACAAGCCCAATCAGGTGATAGGTTTTGTGGTTAGTAAAGATATCCCGCTGGAGGGATTTTTTTGTGGACCCATTACTTCTTGTGCATGAGAGTACAAGTAATAGGTTTGAGACAAGTCTTGCCAGTGGTAATATAGCCGTGGTAAGATATGACTCTGTGGGGATAGTGGAGAGCCGTAGTCCAGAGGTAATATGAACATGAACTGACTCTCTCTCTGCTGGGAAAAATGAGGATAGTTCAGAGGTAATATGAACATGAATTAACTTTTTCTTCGCTGGAGAAAATGAGGATAGTTCAGAGGTAATATGAACATGAACAATCTATTTCTATTGCGGGCATCCCACAGGGGGATTTTTTTTTAGACCCATTACTTCTTGTGCACGAGAGTGCAACTAATAAGTTTAAGACAAGCCCTGCCAGAGGTAATATGGATGTAGCAGTTTTTGTAGACCTAACACCATTGGCGTACTTAGCGTTAAGTACGGGTGCTAAGTTGAGATGACAACCGATATCAGAGGTAATATGGACATGATAATCGATAGCCAAACCCAGAAGGTTTGTTCAGAGGTAATATGAACATGACAAACTCAGCCTGCGAGAAATATTATGACAGCAGTTCAGAGGTAATATGAATATGAACTAGTGTCTAAAAAACTCTTTGAGGAGTGATTCATTGAGTGTGGTCTATCCCTACATGAAGATAGACCAAAGGATTATTCCGCTGGGGAAATTGATGGGACGACAACTCAGAGGTAATATGAACATGGCTAGCGTCTAATACGACTGGTTTGAATAGTCATTATGGGAGTGTGCAAGTCGACCTAATGATTGCTCCGCTGGGGGAATTTTGAGGATCCATCATCCATTGCGTATCCGGGATTTTTGGATACGGATGATGGTTCTTTACAAGAATTTGTATCGAAGAAGAAAATGTTGCACATAGGCACTCGTTGGGGATGCCAAATTGCTGATCATATATATCCAGAGGTCATATGAACATAATAGAATATGATTCTCGATCTTCGACGATCGAGAAAATATTGCACATAGGCACTTGCTGGAGATGAAGAACCAAGAGTTGATTTGTACATCTGGGTTGTGGACTTATTACCCATGGCGTACTTTAAGTACAGATAATAAGCTGCAACAACTAGCACTATCAGGGTTTATACGAACGTGATAGTAGGAAGTCGAAGAGGAGAACTTTACTCAGAGGTAATATGGACATGGAAAAGTTCTGAAAATATCTTACTCAGAGGTAATGAGGACGTGGTAAGATATAGTGGGGATAAAGAAAAACAAGACAGAGGAAATATGGGAATGACCATTTTTGTGGTGATAGATTTACCCTGCTGGAGAAAGTGGAGAGACGTAGTTCAGAGGTAGTATGGACGTGAACTGATAGCAACAACCTGGGAGGTTTGCTCAGAGGTCACTTGGACATAGCAAACTTGGCTGGAGGAAAAAGTTTGGACGTGAACCCATGTCCGAAAAATTTACTGGGGAGTAGTTTTCTGAGTGGGGATAGTCCTAAAGGTTGCTCATCTGGGGAGACACCATCTACTCGTTATAAATGCAAAGTGATGACTTTGGCGTCAATCAACTCTTGGATTTTTTTTCCAGCACATAGCATGCCTTCGTGGGATGATGAATGTACCGATGAAAGAGACAATATTCTGGGTCATCGACCTTGCCGGTCCTCTCAGGGTATCTTATGTTGGGTAGCCGAAGCTTGTTTTCCTTCATCAATATATTGAAGATTTCAATAAGGTCATCCTCATTGAAGGAGAAAGTCCCCTTTGACTTTCGGGCTCCCGATACCTGAGTCGTACGGTCTTCAGGGAAGATGGTCATAGTTGCATCATCTTCAGACTCAGAGTGAATTCTACCCCCAGCTTTGGATGCTGCTATGTTTTATCGAGGGAGACCACCCCAGACATGTCGTTGTCTGGTTCTTCTTCCTCTTTTTGTTTGCCTTTATCCACAGAAGTTGATTTAGAAGGACCTGCCTCTGGTATTATAGGATCAGACTCTAGAGGTTTGGAGTTTGCAAGAGATGCGGTAAACCCTAACCCAAAATGAGTTCGTTGACAGTAAGGATCACCATACAATGGTATTCGTCTGCCTTTTCCATAATTGAGGCCTTGCTTCAACTTCAAATTATAATCCATGTTTTGCATAATCTTTAAAGACTGTGGGCTATATCTGTGGATTTGTATTCTCCCAACTTCAGACTCGTGGGATTCTTTTTGTACAATCGGTCTATTCCGCATTCGACCGAAGATTATTTGATACTGATCGTTGCGAGTCGGTGGAACAATAAAGACAGATTCTTCATATGGCCCATATATCATGACGACGTTAGGTGTTGACGCTACTTCCCACATAATCTCCCCACACTTGGTAGTTAGGGGAACTGAATCCTGGTTTTGACCCCTGTATTTGCGTTTCTGGATCAAGAAATCACACAAATCAGGGAGATTAGCAGAAAAAGAAGAAGAAGGCTTATTTTGCCTTTTTTACATCAGTGGGCTTATGGATATTAGGAACCATAACCCTTTCTCGGCCATAGGAATACAGCAGTCCACCTATGTGAGTGGCATATGATCCAACATCCTACTGAGGAGCGCATTTTCCCGTAAAATGGGTCTTCTTTACGCGGACAGGTTTATCCTGGCATAATTTAAAGTTTTGTACAGGCTCGCGTAAAACAGGGATAGTCTTCAAGTGGCCTCCAGCGTCACGCGTAATTTAAAGAGTGGGCAACTTCTTCTCTTGGTGGCGTACAAGCCTCGCGGTTGAGAGATCCGCCACTTGTTTTCCCTTGATGTGATCCAAGGGTCCATCTGCCTCATCATAGACGGTAGATGTATTTTTATACGCATGGCGCGTTTGAAATTTTTGAATTGGCGCTGAGGCCTTGTCAGAAATTTTGTCTGCCACGTCACAAACGGGAGACGAAGTTTTACGCGCAGGGCGTATTTTAGACTTCTGGATTGGCACTGGGGCATTGCCAGAAGCTTTGTCTGCCACGTCACAGACGGGAGACGAATTTTTACGCACAAGGCGTATAGGTTGTGATGTTACAACCTTGTTGATCAGAGAAGGAGAGCTTACAGGAAGGGTAAAGGATGTCTCGGGCATCCACACTTTACGCAGCTTCCTGTTGTCCTGGACAGAGAGGGCATGAGAGCTACCCCCTGCGCGAAGCATGTCTTCATAAGTAGATTGGTCAAATTGGACGACCAAAGTCTTCTTCGTCGATCCGACGGATACAACATCGTGTTGAGCAATAGCTTTCTCGTCAGATGAGAAAGTAGTCTCCAGCAGAGTTGCCATCTTTGTTTGAATAAAACAAATAAGGGGGTTTGTACGAAGCTCTTTTGGTTTACAAACTCAGGCTATTAAACTCTTCTGGTATACAAACACTATCAGAGGTATCATGAACCTGATAGGTTTTAAAAATTTACCTAGCGAGTCGCCATTTTGTTTGAGATAAAACAAATAGAGGGTTTGTACGAAACCTTTTTGTTTACAAACAAAAAAAGAGTACAATTAATCCTATACGAGGATATTAAGTACAATAAAAATAATTCTAGAGAAATATTGCTATAGGAGTCTAATCTACGGTCGATCACTTTGTCCCTTGGACCACATGATGATGAAGAAGTACTGTAGAAGAAGAAGAAGCTTTAAATATTACAGGAGGAATTAGATTCTCGTTGCCAAAGTCGTCAATCACTACTCTCTGTCTATGCTCTCTCTCTCTCTCTCTGATCTCTTGATCTCTGCCCCTCTTCTCCTTTATGACCTTTTTGACTTTCTGTGATCGGAGGTCTCTATTTATAGAGTTCAGTCACAGTAACTGCCTAGTCGGCGTAGAAGCCAAACTGTGAAGAGAGTTGCACTCTTTACGCGGCGATTATAATAACTGCTACCCACGTCTGAATGATCTCCTGAATTCGCGTATAACGCATGTCCCATTATGAGGTAATGCGTATAACTGCTTTTCGAAGATCACGACATGCAAGCCACGTAGGTAACTGTCCCTCGCGTAAAGATGGTTGGCATAAAAGCCAAATAACTGTCTTGTTGGCGTAAAAGTCAAATAGATGTCTTGTTGGCATAAAAGCCAAATAACTGTCTTGGTGGCATAAAAGCCCAATAGCTGTCTTGTTGGCGTAAAAGCCCCATAGCTGTCTTGTTGGCGTAAAAGTCAAATAGCTATCTTGTTGGCATAAAAGCCAGATTCTGCATAAAACTTGAGGCTACATGAATAATAGATAACCAGCGTAAAAATAGCCAATTATCCTTCTTGACTGAGGTCTTGAGCGTATTTTGGACCAAATAACCTTATCACGTACCTTTTACAAATATAGCCTGAGTTGGCGTATTTCGAGGAGATAGCATACGACGTGCTCCTATAGTTAAAAATAGCCTGGTTGGCGTATTTCGAGGAGATAGCATACGGCATGCTCCTATGGTTAAAAATAGCCTAGTTGGCATAAAATGCCAGGATGGTGATGTAAGCGTATAGCCCTAGTTTTAGCTCTCCAAGTCATGACAAAATTATAAATGATAGAACCAAATCTCGTGTATTAAATGTAGAGATATGCCTCAATCTCGTGCATTAAATGCCGAGATATGCCTCGAGCTCTGCATGAGAAATAGTTTTTGATGTGGCGTCTGATTTTGTCTCATCTTGAGCATAAAAGCTCGTCTCTGCCTGTGTAGAATAGGCAGCGTATTCCTTGAATGCGTAAAAATGACTTGTAGCAAGGATATGTCACTAAAAGATAGTCTGGGCCTCTGTGCACAATCATCATTACAGCCGTCCTCTCGATCGCAGTGCAGTACTTTTGTCAGAAGTCAGGTTCACTGTTCTGTCTGACAGATTCATTCAAAGAATATAAAGAGTTTCTCATATGACTTTACGTTGTATTAAAAATAAACATATTTTACACCGGTGGGATGTGTAGCAACCTTCTACGCCAAAACAGCCTTGAAGCGCTACTTTACGCGGGCAGCTCTGAAGTCATGTTTTACGCCACACAACGCTGAAGCTCTGTTTTACGCAAACTTTATGTATGTTGGCGGTTTTACGTGTATAATTCCCCAGCGTATTTTTTATGCTTCTACAACGACGAAGATCGAGTACTGCAACTACTCCTTTATTCCGTTGACGGTCCGACGAGGAAATGATGATGCTCGCTACTCTTTTCTCTCTCTTGAGCTTGTGTGCACGTACGTAACTCACTGGGTGCTTTGTGGGGGTATGCTACCGTTGCTATTTATAGCTTTCCTGCTGACGGTCTATAGGTACCGCATATGCCTCTGTTTGGTGGTCGCTTGGGGCTCCTTCAACAGAATACGGTTGCAACTATAGCGGTATACTACGGAAAGACTACCACGTAGCCTCTGTTGGAATATGTTGTTGACAATATCTTGGTGTCTTTTTGAACTATGTTGTGTGCGTGATTCGGTCAGCTGGACACGTGGTCAACACTGATTGTTTGAAGATCTTTTCGGTTGCAACGAACAGATCTTACAGGCTGAAAGCTGCCTAATTTCTTGGCCGTATAACATCTTGGCTGCATATGTGCTCTCCTTTTGCCTTGGTCTTATGGACACTTTGGACGCATGGCGTTGTGGCCGCATACAAGTTCACGTCTGGCCTTGGTCAAAATGGACACTTTGGCCGCATAATGACAAGGCCGCATAGGGCCGTAGCCACATATGTGCTCTCCTTTGGCCTTTGTCTTATGGACGCTTTGGCCGCATGGCATTGTGGCCGCATGCGAGCTCTCATCTGGCCTTAGTCGAATGAACACCTTGGCCGCATAATGACAAGGCCGCATAGGGCCGTAGCCGCATATGAGGGAACGTGTGCTATGGCACATCTGACAAAGTTATTAATGCATTGATGTAACTTTTTATCTTTTTATGAGATGTCGTCTCTCTCACGATTCTCGAGGCGCTCACGGAGATGAGTGGTGTGTCAGAACTTCTGAAGGGCATTGAATATCGTGCTAGAGGATCTCATGCCCCCCTTACTTCATGGTTGTATAGGCGGCATGGGATATTCATATGCGGCTTCCCACTCCTTGGCTATTCGTCCCCCATGGGGCTCTATGTGGCTCCTCTGAGGCATGCTATCATTTTGAAGGGGCAAGAGCTCTGTGCGGCCTATAAGATTTTTATGCTTCTACAAGACTCCCTTTAAAGTTTTCCAAAATGACAAGTTTGGAATACTTTGAACTAGAAGCATGGTCGAGCACTTTTGGCCACATATGAGTGACATGCCACATAGTCATGTTACCGTATAGTCGATTTTTCCAGGATGTCAGATCATTAATGAGTATATTTGGCTCAATCTCAAGGATATTTCTTAGGATTATGCACCATCTTTTGGATTCAGACTCTGAGGCGACGGTTCAGAGGGGATAAAGAAACACAATAAATGAGGAGTTACCGTTATTTTTTCCTGCTACGTGGATCAAGGAGGATTAGGATTCGAACAGCCGCCATCATTATCCCAAGCTACATATCTTGGCCTATATAAGGGGGTCTGAGGAGAGAGATAGGTCTTTTACAACTCCTTAAGTCTCTCAAACTTTCTTCCCTTCTTCTTTGCTGCCATGGCTCCCAAAGCTTCCTCCTCCTCCTCTGCTACCAAGAAGGCCCCAAAGGGCAAGGGCAAGACTAAGAAGAAGGGTCACGCTGCCGAGGCTAACCCTCCTCTATTTTCTGACGACGTTCAGCTGTCGATTAAGGGCAGGTCATTTGAGGAAAACAAAGTTGTAACCACCTAATTCTGAGAGAGGAGTATTTTTGTCATTTCAATAATTGTTTGATAATTATATTAGTGACAATAATATATATTATTATTAATATTAGTTGTATGCGAGCTAAATTATAATAGCTATGTGATTAGTTGGTTAGTGGTTAGCCTATTGATTAGACTTAATGCTAGTGAGCGCAAGTGTACCCAACTAGACTTGACTTTACCATTGATTTAATTAACTAGACTAGTCATAGTTTAATTAGTTTCACATTAGAGCAAGGATATAATATTCCCATTGGTTGTAGAGATACTTTCTTTAATTAATTAGCTTCCATTCATGACAAATAGAGATGGAAAAACTTGACATTTTGGCATGACCAAAACCTTACTATAAGATATAAGTTTAATTAGGGTTCACCCATTCATTTTATTTTATTCCTTAGCCTCCACCAACAACAAAACCCTAGATCCCCAAATTCATCCATCCTTCCAAATCCAACTTAATTTTCCCTCATTCCTAACTTATCTTCATCATAAAAGAGGCCTAGGAGCTTGGATTACAAGGATCACTACTTGGAGAGGATAATTGCTAGGAGCTTATGTCCAATCGTGTCCATTAGAGAAATTTATTAGAAATTCATCTTCCAATAGGTATAACCCCCATTTCCCTTCTGTTTCATGGATAATTTATGGTATTAGACCCTTAGGAATCCTTCCAAGACTAAGAACTACACATAGGAGGAAAAACTATGTTCATATGAACTATATTGCGTTAGTTACATTGATTTTTGTGGCCAAATTGGGAGAAATTCGAAATTGGACCACTAGATATTTGTAGAAATATTTTTTTTATATGATTTTAGAGTGTGATTCATATTTTTCAAGGGTATACATGTCCACAATTGGATACGAGTAGTGCGTATCACGATACGTTGTGATATAGTATCGTAGGAAGGGAATTTTTATGTGTTTGGGGTTCTAGCATGCTAGTTTCTTTATATTATATTAAAATAGCTATTATATAGGTTATATAAAATATAATTGTTTTTTGGATGTGTCCATGGTGGTATGGATATTGGGGGAGAGTATCATAGGTGTCATGGGTTACTTGATGTGTGAGCACTAGGTGTTTGATAGATTATCACTAGTGTGAATGTGTGTAATGTATATATTAGTGTGTGTATTAGTATTAGTGTAGAGTGTGAGTTGTATTACAATTATATGTATTGGTGAGAGGTATGGAGTTTGGGGGCATATTGTGTGCACTTGTGTAGGTCAGGTCTGGGATATGTGTGTGAGTGTTTGAGTGTCTGTGAGGAGAGTGGTAGCATATTCAGTAAGCACAGACATTAAAGGGGGTTGTATAAGTGTTGAACGATTCCATGGATGATGGAAGAGCTATTGTATCAATCACATCTTATATATAAATTGAGGAGTGTCAACTGTATGCATCAGTAGATATTATAGGTGTTAATACCTTGTGCATGATTTATGCACTATGTAAGCAGTCCAGTGCACAACTGAATGCTTGGACTGGGTGTGTTAATATGTGTCTCATGAGTGCAGGAATCTGCATATAGCAGCGGGTGTATCCATTAGTGTTCAAGCTTATTAGATATATGTTATTGAAAGAGTATCATGTGGTGGATACCATAGTATATCTTATTGTTTGGGAGAGCGTGTGTTTAATGCATATTCAGTGAGTGAAGTGTATGAGCAAATAGGTGCTTAGTGTAGGGGGGATATCATATTTAGGTTTTTGTGTAAGGTGTATTAGGCAAGTGCAGGAATTAGAACTATAGAGGGAGTGTTCTAGGTGGTCTGCAATAGGAGGAGCTTGATGTAGAGTAAGGTGAGGGTTTGTGCATAGCAGATAGATAGTATTAAGTGTTAGCAACTGAGGGTGACAAGATTGTTAGAATGTAAACCTAGGTATAAAGTGGCAACAACAACAGCAATAACAAGTGACTGCCTGGGTATGAGGAGCAGCAACTGCAATATAAAGTTCCTGAGTTTGGGCACTGCAGGTGGCAAGCTTGGACGGTGTGCAAATACTGAAATTAAATCAGTAAAATCTGGTTTCCAAGCATTAGCAGTCCTTAGTAACTCTTTGCAGGCCTTAGAGTTTAATAGGAATGGCAGTTGGAGGAAACTGTACCTTGGTTCAGTCCACAACAAGTGGAGTTAAGGGGGAGGACCAGGTCGTATCAACAGTATGGTTAGAAGTAGGTTTGGGGGAGTGAAGGCGGTTCATGATTTTTTTGTAGGTCTGATATGAGAAGGGGTTGGATCTGAGCCAATTGCATTTAGTGTAGTGCACTAACACAAATGTGGATGGGTATGTCTGTGAGGGAGTAATATGAGTGCAAGAGAGTATTAGTGTTGGGGTAGTGCTTTAGATATAAAAGATTTGATATAGGTGTACAAGTAGGGTAATTAGAGTTGTTATTTATTTGGACATATATTGGTATCATGTGATATTAGTAGTTGGTATCAGGACACCAGCTTGGAGGGGTTATGGTACCAGGGTACATATGTACCCTAGGGTATTGTCATACCCCAGTCCCAAAATAAGCTGGACTAAAAATACGTAGTATGCCAGCCGTATGTATATGACAACTCCAATATATGGAAACCATAACACATATGTATGCTGTATATGAATAAATAATTCACAAGTGATACATATATATTATCAACATAAGTCATATGTAGCTATATCTCATCTACATACACAAGTAGAGAAGAACAAAAATAAATACTAAAAGTCTCAAGTATGAAGCAATAAAAGAAATAATAGTCGGCCAAATCTAGCGACGCACTGTGGTCGGCGACGACGACGGGCAAAGGTCAGAAATATGGAGGAGTGGTAGAGTTAGGATTAGGGTTTTGGTAGCCTATATATATATATATATATAGACAAAGAGGGGGGAGGTCAGCAGTCAGCTGTACGTGGGGGAGGGTTTTGTGTTTTAGTTATTGGGTTTAGGTTTTGTTTTATTTTATTTTTCTTTTGTTCTTATATATATATAAGAAAAACTCTAAAAAATTTAGAAAAGTTTCTAACACTTATTAAATTATTTTGCAAATTTTTTTTTTTTTATGAAACATTTGTGGTTATGTAGTATCGATAAATATTTATACAGTTAAATAAATTAAGGAACTAGAATATCTAAATAGCTAAGTAAATAACTAAAATAAATATCTAATAATTAAATAAATAAAAATATTAAAAATTGTAAATTAGAAATAGGGGGTTTACATTCTACCTAACTTACAAGAATTTTGTCCTCGAAATTAAAAATAAGGCACAATTTTAGAAAATAAGATAAAGCAATATAGTAGAGAAGAACAAGATATAAGTCATACCTTGATCTTCGAATAGATATGAAAAATATTTTCGTATGTCGTCATCGCGTTCCCAAGTGGATTCTACTAGTGAGTGATGCCTCCATGCCACACGAACCAAAGGAATAGACTGATTCCTCAACGCCTTCTCACGACGATCAAGAATCTCCACAGGCTGCTCTTAATTAGCCAAGCTCAGTCCAATGGTGATCTCGGAGTGATCAAGAATATAACTACTATCTGCCACATATTATCTTTGTTGCAACACATGGAATACATCATGTACTCCCTCAAGTGAATGTGGTAGTGCCAGTCGATATGCAACTTCTCTAACTCGTTCCAGCACGTCAAATGGTCCAATATACTTGGACTCAACTTACCGTTTCCTCTAAATCGAATAGTGCCTATAGTTGGCAAGATATTCAAGAAAATATGGTCGCCTTCCTTAAACTCTAAAGGACGACGATAAAGATCTGCCCACTATTTCTGCCTATCTTGCGCTGTTCGCAAGTGGCCCTGTATTATCTTCACATTCCCCACGGTGTTGACAACTAACTCTGGTCCCAAGACCTGACGTTCTCCAATGTCACTCCAACACACTGGAGATCTACACTTTCTTCTATATAATGCTTCAAACGGAGCCATTTGGATGCTTTCTTTATAGCTATTGTTGCAAGCAAACTCAACAAGATATATGTGGTCCTCCCATGATCCTCCAAAATCCAACATGTATGCCCTCAATATATCCTTTAACGTCTGAATAGTATGCTCTGACTGTCCATCTGTTTATGGATGATAAGACGCACTGAACTTCTGATGAGTCCCAAGACTCTCCTGCATGCTCTTCCAAAAGTGAGACATGAAACGCAAGTCTCTGTCTGACACAATGCTAACCGAAACCTCGTGCAATCTCATAATCTACCTCATGTATAAATCAGCTAAATCTTCTATAGACTGGCCAACTCAAAAAGGTAAGAAGTGAGCAGACTTGGTAAGTCGATCCACAATCACCCAAACAGTATCTCGCCCATTTGGACTCTTCGGGAACTTCGTAATGAAGTCCATAGTAATATGCTCCCACTTCCATTCAGAGATCAGAATTGGTTGCAGTAACCCTGCTGTCCTCTGGTATTCAGGCTTGACCTGCTGACACACCAAACATTTGTCCATAAAGTGAGCTATCTTCCTCTTTATTCTATGCCACCAAAAGTGTTATCGTAAGTTATGGTACATCTTGATGCCTCCAATATGAATGTAATATATCGAGCTATGAGCCTCTACCATCAACTCCTACCAAAGCTCTTCGTTAGGAATATACAGATGATTACCACATCTCAATATCCTACCAACATAAATGCACAATATCGTCTGCTCTCCAGCCTTGGTCCTCTCTCTCAACCTCCTGAATATTGCATCCGTAGGCAAAGCAGCCCTGGTCCTCTCTACTAGCGATAACTGTACTTACAAGTTAGCCAGTGTCCCATCTGTTCTATATAATACAACCTCTATGCCAAGCTTCTGCAAGTCCTCCAGTAACTCCCTCTGTGTTGTTAAGAAGAGCGCCATGGGCTTATGGCTTAACGCATCTGCTACTATTTTGGCCTTGCCCAGGTGATAATGCAGCTCTATCTCGAAGTCCTTCATCAACTGAAGCCACCGTCTTTGCCTCATATTCAGCTCCTTCTATGTGAAGACATACTTGAGGCTTTTATGGTCGGTAATGATCTCCACTCGTTCCCTATATAAGTAATGTCTCGATAGCTTCAAGGCAAAAATAACGGCTACAAGCTCCAAGCTCCAAGTCATGAGTTAGATAATTCTTCTCATGTACTCTCAACTGTCTAGATGTATACGCAATCACCTTTCTATGCTGCATCAATACACATCCTAATCTTTTCCCCGATGTATCACTGTAGATCACGTAACCTCCTGATCCTGATGGAATAGTCAACACTAGTGCTATGGTCAGTCGCTTCTTCAACTTCTCAAAAATGGTTTGACACTCATCCGTCCATATAAACTCTTGATCTTTGTATGTCAACTGAGTCATAAGCTTTGCTATCATTGAGAAGTTTTCCATGAACTGTCGATAATATCCCATAATTCCAAGAAAACTCCTCACCTCTGATGCTGACAAAGGAGTGGGCTATGTCTCAATTGCAGATATTTTATCTGGATCTACAAAAATACTATCTCCAGTTATGACATGCCCAAGAAAAGAGACCTTATCAAAGATGAACTCATATTTTCTAAGCTTCACATACAACTACTCTCTCCTTAATGTCTCTAAGACAATCTGTAAGTGCTTCTCATGCTCCTCGTGGCTTTTTGAATAGACAATGATGTTATATATGAAGACAACCATGAACTGGTCCAAATACTGATAGAAGACTCGATTCATCAAGTCCATAAATATAGTTGAAGCATTGGTCAATCTGAATGGCATGACCATAAACTCATAGTGTCCATATCTTGTTCTAAATGTGGTCTTCGGAATATCCTGCTTTTGCACCTTTACCAGGTGATACCCCAATTTTATGTCTATCTTCGAGAATACCTTGGCTCCACTAAGCTGATCAAATAAGTCATTGATGTGCGGTAGAGGGCACTTATTCTTTATAGTCATAATATTCAAGGCTATGTAGTCAATGTGCATGCGCACTGACCCATCCTTCTTGGGTACAATCAATACTGGAGCTCCCTAGGATGATGCACTCGGTCGGATGAAGCCTTTCCCTCTAACTCCTCTAACTACTCCTTCAGCTCATCCATCTTCTTCTTCGCCAATCTATAAACATGCGATACTATATGGGCTACTACTAGGGTCAACTCAATTGATAATTCTATATCTTTATCCGGAGGCAGCCCTAGCAATTCTTCTAAAAAGATGTCTTAAACCTCTGAAACGATGGGGTGATAAATGATATTGTCCAATGCCATCTGAGCACCATCATGCATCTTAGTGGATCCTCATACAAACTTGATCTCTGGCTGGCCTGGTACTCTAAAGAGAATGCTTCCTCCGTAGCAGTCAAAGAAATCATGATACTTGCTTAACTAGTCTATCCCAAGAACAACATCGAAGTTCGACATAGGAAAGATTAAGAGTCGATCCTTCATCTATCTGCAATAAATTATTATAGAATATGATCTACAAATACGACTAACAGGTACAACTCCTCCCCCAGTGAGAATTCTAACATAGCTAGATAAGGGTGTAGTGGCAATATTGTGCTTGGCAACAAAACTAGATAATATGAATGAGTGTGTGGCTCCCTATCAAATAATGTCACAACGAGAAAAATAGCAACAAGGGTAATACCTGCTATAACATTAATTTTCTGCTCTGTGTCATCCATCTCCATAGCAAAAGCCTATCCAATCCTTTGAGGAGGTCCTTATGGCCAGGCCCTGGTAAACTAGTCCTACTGAGTAGGTAGAGGTGGTCCTTGCTGGAATCCTTCACTAGTTGGAGGTCGAGGTACTCCCGTTCCTGGTCTTGACATTTGCTGGGTTAGCCTCGGTGCTGGACGTATTGGCCTCTGTATTGGCTGAGGGAGTGCCAAGGTCTACTACATCGGGTAGTCCCTTACTGAATATTGTCTCGATCAGCACCTCAAATACTGGCCCAAATGAACTTGGCAATCCCTCTGGATATTTCCTAACTTCCCACTGTGATGGCAAATGGGCTTCTCTCGGAGCTGATAGGGTCCTGCTCTTTACTGCTGCTGTTATTGCTGATGTGCCAAATGGTGTCTAATGGGTCCACCCCGAGGTACTCTAACTGGTGCTGTTGAAGTGGGGTGTCTCTGCATCTGCTGTATCTCCTTCAAAAGGAGCTTCTAACTTCTCGCTTCCTCCTGAACTGCCATATAAGATATCCTCGACTACGAACTCGTAAAACTCCTAATGTCAGGGGATAGCCCACGGTGGAATCTTTTGGCCCTCTCCAGCTCAGTGGGAATTAACATCTTGCCAAAATAACTCAGTCGACTAAACTCTGTGTCGTACTCATCCATCATCGTGTTCCTTTGTTTGAGGTAAAGGAATTGCTCATAGAAAATATTACGAACATTGACAGGGAAGAACCTCTCGTTGAAGAGTTCATAAAACTCTTTCCACATTTATTTTATGCCATATTACCTCTGCTCGACCTTCCACCAATGGCAAGTGTTGTCCTCAAGTAGAAGGTCTACTATTGTCATCCATAAGTCCTCTGGTAACTGTGATACCTTTAGTAACTTCTCGGTGCTAATGAGCTACTCAGAGACTTCAAACAGTGTCTTCATTCCTCTAAAGTACTTCGGGTTTATCTGAGTGAAACCCTTGACATTGTCCTCATATGGTCACAGCGTTGGGGCTAGTACAGGGGCTGGTAGCCTGTCTATTATAGCTATAAGATCTTGTCTAAGTAGCTCATTCTGCTTCCACTGAGCTTGCAACATGGCCTACATAAATAGGGTCGAGGTAATATTTCCCTCAGGCTGCTGAAACTGCGGAGGTGGCACGAAGGATATCTTCGAGGCAAACTGAGGCAAAAATTGGGGTAACGGTGGTAGCATACTCCTACTTTGGGGATTTGCAGTCTGCTGTTGTTGATACCCTACCGGAGGTGCTGGAGTCTGAGGCTTTGGTTGAACCGATGGTGGTGTCTGGCCTGCCTGCGATGATTGTCCTGACTAGAGTGGTATAGTCGGAGATATCATCGATGAAGGCAGAATTCTAGATTCCTTCTGCATTATTGACTCACCTGCAGTAATGGTTAGGGTAGCAACACGTCCATTAGGAGGATTTATGTTGCTGGACATGAAGATAAGGACAACGTTAGAACAAGTTCAAGTTAGATGCAAATCAAGCAGTCAAGGAGAGTACAAAATTGGAATAAAAAAAGATAATTAAATAAGTGGATGAGAACCTATACTCTAATCCTATTTGCAGACTTGCTTGGTACAGTAACGTAACCAAGACAATATACTCTTGACCTACATGGGCCACCATAAAAATATGTCACATCCCAGTCCCAAGATACGTAGGACTAGGAATACGTAGCATGCCAGCCGTATGTATATGGTAACTCAAATATATGGAAACCATAATACATACGTATGCTGTATATGAATAAATAATTTATAAGTGGTACATATATATTGTCAATACAAGTCACATGCAGCTATATCTCATCCATAGACACAAGTAGAGAAGTACCAAAATAAATACTAAAAGTCTCAAGCATGAAGCAATAAAAGAAATAATAGTCGGGTGGAGACAAATCCCCTATCAATCGACTATATCAACTAAGATGATAGAAGAGGACGAAACTCTAATTTAAAAATAACATATCAAATAAAGAGAATAGCAGCTAAAAGATATATCATCCATGAATTAGTCATGGATACTTAGAGGGTAAGACCTCAATAAAAAATGATGCATCAGGCCTGAGTCCGTATTCTTATGGATAATACTGATCATCTATACCTAGAAGGGGGCTAGGTCCTCAGAGGAACGTAACAAGATACATAAAAGCATGCCAATAATGTACTGAAAGTAAACATCCAACATGGTCGCCTAACCAATCTATGTTATATGAAGTTTAAGAACAAGTTTTTCGCGTATAGACTATCTGCTAAAATAATGGAATGTGCATAGTTCTTTCGGAGATCTAGGGGCCTCGGACATAACTTCTTTCGATCGTCATAGGCCAGCAGTATATATAAGGGGTCATAACGCCTCGCATCTCCAGCGGAGCTTACGGACAAATAAATGGAAAGTGTAAAGGAGTCACGTGTGCTTACTATTAGTTTGCCCCACCCAATGCTACTAACGCGACACATCCATAACACGTAAATACCTCTAATAACTGTTAAGTCTGCTAAAATATTATATCCCTATTAGCAGTTATTTCTCATCCATCGTACGACCTTGACGTACATATGGTCATACTAATACGCAAGTTCGTGTCCTATATGAGACTAACAACTCATGTAACAATTGTGTCATGGCCAAATAAAGTATAATGATGTCTCAAAATTATGGGGTGGTCTTATAAAAACTAGGTCAACATGCATAATAAAAATAAGAGACAAAAGATAATGCAACCGTCGTTATACCCAAGTCTTTCTTAGACGCACAGTTTTTTATATAGCAAAATAAATAGAAATAAACTAAAAATATAAATATACAGAAAATAAATGTAACTAAACATTACGGTGTTAAGGTATACTTGCCTGACAAGCAATCAGTATAGTATAGTCGTCTAGACGACAATCACAAGGAACCAAAAGGTAGGGACCCTGAATGAGCATCTCCGGATGCTGAAATAAATATCACCAATATCTCCAGTATCAGTGAGATAGTCAAAAAATATTACCCTTTTGTCTAATTTGAATACATGGGCTAAAACGGTAATTTTGGGTCAAAGCGGTATCCACCTAGAATCTAAATATGAGTATTATACCTAGAATCTAAATATCTAAGGTATATGCATATCCTAGGTATTAAGGTATTATTAGGATACTTATGATATTAGCTAAGTTTGAGTATATATATATTATACCTAGAATCTAAATATCTAATATAGCTAATTACCTAAGGTATTGACCTGGAAAACTAGGAACGACTTAGTTTTGACTTAGAAAACAAACTAAAACCTAGTATCAACTAGTTTAGGCTTGTAATCAACCTAGAAGTTAGGTATGAACCTAAAATCAAGATATTGACCTAGTTTGACTAGTGTAACCTAGATATGGCATAAAATTTTTATTTTAGCTCATTTAAGCATGATGATCACTTTATCACACTAACTGGTATAGAGTTTATATATAGGTCTGTGTGACACCAGTTTGAACACAGAGCCTCATTCATTGCTCTAGATCATAGGCGAGTACATCTCTCTGTAAGTTTTTATTATATGATAGTATATATATCACATGTTCTAGAACTCTATACTTGATTCTGGCACATTGTTATATGGACTAGTACTATATGGATCCTGTCAGGAGATGTTATCCCTTATCATGTACTCCGGATACTCCTTCCATATATACTTTATTGTGTGTATCGGGTATTTCTTATGCTTGTGTTCATTTATGTTCTTCGTATACTTATATTAAATTCATGTACGTAACGTGTGTAGAAGCATAAAAAATATGCTGGGGAATCATACGCGTAAAACCCTCAAACACACAGGCAGCCGCGTAAAACAGAGCTCCAGCACTGGGTGGCGTAAGACATGACTTCAGAGCCATTGGCGTGCAGCGGAGCTTCAACGCTATTCAGCATAAAACATAGCTCCAGAATAACCCATGTAATGCAGTATTTTTAGACTGTTTCGGCGTAAAAAGTGTCATGCCCCAGTCCCAAAAATACTTAGGACTAGGACACATAAGCATGCCAGCCGCATGGATATGACAACTCCAACATATGGAAACCAAATCCATACGTACGCTGTAATATGAATATCAAATCCACAAGTGGTATAAAACATATATCACAAGTCACATGGTATAATCTAAATCTCATCCACAAAAATCAATATAATTAAACAACCAACTTCTATGAAACTGGCTCTCGATAAGAAGTATCTAAGGATGATAGTTGGATGGAAACAAATCCACTACCAACTCGAATATAAGAGCAAATACAATATAAGTACAACACAATCAAACATAATATAAGTATACCAGCTAGCAATCACGGCTCGAAGAGAAGACATCCTCGAAAACATAAATAACCATCCGAATCTGCACTCCTGCGAATACTCAAGAACAAATACACCTGAAAGGGCCAGGTCCTCAGAGGGACATAACAAGATACATAAAAGCATGCCAATAAAGTACTGAAATAAAAATCCAATGGTCGCTTAACCGTCTAAGTTAATGCAGTTAAGAATAACTTTTCCCACAAGTGAGCTATCTGGCTGAAAACTGGGATTTGGCATGGTTCTCTTTTGAAGATCCAGGGGCCTCAAAGGCACGTCGTCTTTTGAACGGCGGAGGCCCGCCAATGTACATAATATATATAAGGGTCATCACCACCCGTATCTCCGGCGGAATCCGGGCGCACAGAAAAAGTGCAAAGGAGCTCAAATACGGTACTTGTTGTTCTCCCCACCCCATGCTCTAAGCATGTCATATCCATGACACGATAAACCTCTAATAACTGCTAAGTCTTCTAGCATATAAAGTTTCTAACAACAGTTATTCCTATCGCACGGCCCACACGTACAGGAGGCCAGACCTGTCACGCAGTCCGTGATCTATATGAGACTCACACTCGTGTAACAACTGTGTCACGGCCCATGAACCTAATGATGCTACATGGTAATGGGGTAGTCTCATAAACAAGGTCAATGCAAATACATAAATAAAAACATATCGCGACGACACCGTCGCGCGCATTTTATATAACAGTTAAAATATATGAACTAAAGACAGAAAATAAAGATGCATGCAACATATAGAATATGAATAACAGTACAATGGCAAGGTATACTTTTCTGGCAAGGAAGCTATAATATACCAATAACCTGCTCCAGAAGTCGCGCAGAACAAATCCAATATCCTATGTACACATAAATATAATACAATAAATTATTAGTCATTCCACAACCACATTTATACTGGACTCAGGGGGTATACTAGGGGTAACAATAGTCATCTAACACGATACATTTTTGCGTTGAATTACGCGGGGTCTCATCTTCAAGTGCTGTATACAATCAGGCAGTCGACTGACAGGTGTCTAAGCTAGTGCGTTAATGTACGCAAGACAGGCAATTCACAAGTTCTTAGGGTCAACATGGTCAGGGTAAGTACGGGACAGTCCACAGTGTCCTAGGGTCGTACAGTCTGGATATATAGTCCTAATTATTATTTAGCATAGTATTTAATTATAATATACATATATACCATATATATATACATATATATCATCCAATAATTATACGTATACCAAGTTGAATAGTATGTATATACTAAATATATATATAGATATATCAAACTGAATGCTATACGCGTACGAGTACGAGTTCGTATACACAGCACTGGGTTCACCGACTCAGGGTCCAATATCAGTTAACAGTGGTAACGAAATACTACTGTCCTACTAGAATGTACACAAACACACATAAATGGGGCAGACAGACAGGTTCATACCTCAGAGTACGTGCACGGGTATGACGGTGAGGTTGACGACAATGATGTTGGCGATAACGTCGACGAGGATGATGATGAATGATGATGGTGAATATGAATGATGAAGTATTGATGATGATAATGATGAGGAGTTGTGGTGATGGTGAGATGATGATACTAATGATGATGATGATGGCTGTGGGTAGTGGACTGTCGGAGTTCGGCCAGGGCTTTTTTGGTGAGTCGTGGCGAAGAGGATGTTGATAACATGGATGATGGGATAATGATGATGAAGAGGTGCTAATGAGATGTTGATGGGGGTGTTTATATTAATGGTGGTGGTGTTGATATGATGGTGGTGATGGCGGCCTGCTGACCGAAGCCCGGCCAGGGGGAGAGGAGATCCGGCCAGGGGGGCTGTAGGGGAATTCGTGGTGGTGTCGGTGGTGTCGCCTGGGTGGCGTATGGTGGTGTTGATGGTAGGGTTGAGCAGCAGGGGGCTCGGGGTGGAGTTTCAGGTCAAGGGACTTGGTTGGAGGTGCTCGGGTTCCGGGGGAGGAGCTCGGCCAGGGGAGCCCCGACCAAGAAGGAAAGATGAGGCTGACAGTGACACAGGGAGGAGCTCGTGGTGATCGACGGAACAAGAGACGTCGACGAGATGGAGCTCGGGGGGACGCTGGTGGTGATGAAGAGGGGAGGTGGTGCAACAATTGGCTGTGGTTCACTGGAGGACGTAGGATTCGGGGGTGGTCGACTGCTGGCTCATGGAGGAACAGCGGGTCGAGGCTCCGGCAGCGGATAAGAGGAGGACAGGGTGGTATTTCTCCAGCGACTCAGGGAGTCGGGTGGAAGTTGTTCTCAAGCGAGTCATCCCTGCGGTGGATGGTCGAAGAAACTAGAGGGAGGTGAGGAGGTTGTGGTGCGGCGTTCGATTGAGGGCAGCGGGTCAGCATTCAGGCGATGGCGGGGCTGCTCGTCGAGTCGGGGCGGCTGCTCGTGGGTGATCAGTCGAGGTAGGAGGGAGGATGGGGAAGACGTCGGGGATAAGCTCCGGTCTGTCAAGGAGAAAACTTGACACTATCCGGCAAAGGGAACGAAGGTGCACAGTACGAAGTCGAACTAGCCGGAAGAGAGTCGGCTACGAGCGGCTCCTCCCTCGTCCTCGCCGTTTGTCGATGAGCGGTGGTGGCTGGAACAAGGAAAGAGGAGGGAGAAGAAGAACAGTAATGAGGATAGGGGGTGTCGGCTGGGTGTAGTCCGGTGGGTTCACGGCGGAGCTCCGGCCAAGTGGGGGTGCACAGGGAGGAGGAAAGGGGAAGAAGGAGAAGTCGGCTGAGGTGTTTTTAGGTTTGCTTTTGGTTTTTAGGAAAAAGAATTTAAGGTGTATTTATAGGTGATATTGGTGTTGACCTAAAATAGGTTTGACTGGTCAACCCCTCTTGGGTTAGACCATGGGCTTGCTATGGGGATGTTGGGAGGGCTAGGATTTGCATTAATTAAATGCAAGGGTAGATTTAATATACGGGACGATGTGCGCGCGTTGCACATGCTAAAAATTATGGAAAAATACACGTAGAGGAAAAAATAGATTTCTTTGTGAATTGTCCAATGGTGGGGACACCTCAATACGTTTTGCATAAAAGCCCCCCAACAATTGGAAAATTGCACAAAGGCAAAAATTGGATTTAATTAATTAAATCGAACGTGCACGATGTTCTAGAATTAATTAGGAGTACATGGGGTTAAATTTAGACGGGACACAAGTGTCAGGGCGTAGAGGGTACAGTGTAGAATATTAATAAAATTTAGATTGCACAAAACGGTCAAGATAGTGTCTCCAATTTCGATTGGGACGCACACGGGTACAAAATTGGAATTTTTAGAATTAGGAAATAACATCCGCGACGTTTATTGTGCGGCTAAAATATAGTACCATAGAGCAATATTATAAGTTGCACAAGGGTAAAAATAGTAGGCGGGCATGTCTAGGATAAAGTTGTGAAATTCGTAGATATACAATGGCTAGTGAGGTGCTCCAATTATCGAAGCAACGATAAGGTGCGCTACATGATATAAATCATTGTATAATTAAATCAAATGACGTGTTCTGAATCTTGTTGGTTCAAACTAGCCCTAATTCCACTATCTAAGCAAATTAGGCCTAATTTTGGGTGAGGGGGTTTACAAAAAGGTTGCTATATCGCCACTTTGGCATAAAAATCTGTCTACTTTTAATGCAGCGAGAAGTTATATGAGGAACGCTTCATATCCCTCGAATGAGTTGTATGAGGAATGCTTCATATTCCTCGAATGAACCTGTCAGACAGTACAATGAACCTGACTCCTGACAAAGAGTACTGCACAACTATCGAGAGGACGACTGTAATGATAATTCTACACAGAGTCCCAGACTGTCATTTAGTGACAAAGCCTTGATTTAAGTTGTCGTTTACGTAGTCAAGGAATATGCTGCCTAGTTTTACACAGGCAGACATGAGCTTTTACGTTCAGGATGAGACAAAGCTGACCGCCACGTCAAAAGCTGCTATTCGTACAGAACTCGAGACACGTCTCTGCAGTTAATACGCGAGATGGGGGCAGATATCTGCATTTAATGCACGAGATTTGTTCTATTTCCAATGACTGGGAGAGCTATAATTAGGGCTAATACGTCCACATCACCATCCCTGCACATTATGCCATCAGGCTATTTTCAGCTATAGGAGTACGCCGTATGTTATCTCCTCGAAATACACCGACCTGACTATTTTCAACTATAGGAGTACGCCGTATGCTATCTCCTCGAAATACCCCAACTCAGGCTATATTTGCAAAGGTACGTGATAAGACTATCTGGTCCAGAATACGCTCAAGACCCCAGTCAACATCAAGTTTTATGTGCTATTTGGCTTCTACGCCAACATGATAGCTATTTGGCTTCTACGCCAACATGACAGCTATTTGGCTTCTACGCCAACTTGATAACTATTCGGCTTCTACGCCAACATGACAGCTACTTGGCTTCTACGCCAACAAGATAACTATTTGGCTTCTACGCCATGGTGATAGTTATTGGCTTCTACGCCAACCTTTTCTACGCGAGGGGCAGTTACCTACGTGGCTTGTATGCCGTAATCTTTGAGCAGTTATACGTGTTACCTCATAATGGGATATATATCATACGCAGATTCAGAAGATCATTTATACTTGGGTGACAGTTATTATAACCGCCATGTAAAAGGTGCTACACTCTCTACTGTTCGGCTTCTACGCCGACTGGACGGTTACTGTCACTAAACCCTATAAATTAAGACCTCCGGCCACGGAGGTCGAGGTCGAGAGGTCAGGGGATCGACTTTTGAGGAGAGATCAGATTTTATTTTTGAGAGAGAAGATCCTAGAGCACAGACAGAGGGGAGTGATTGACGACTTCGGCATTGAGCATCCAATCCCTCTTACGATTTTTGAAGCTTCTCCTTCTTCTACAGCACTTCTTCGTCATCACGTGGTCCAAGGGACAAAGTGATCAACTGCAGATCAGACTCCTATAGCAATATTTACCCAGAATTAAATTTTGTACTTAACATCCTCATATAGGATTAATTGTACTTCACTAAAGAAAGGATTTCGTACAAACCTAGTTTCATTTCTTTTATTTATTATCAAACACAAGAGGGCGACTCTGCTGGGGACTACTTTCTCTTCTGGTGAGAAAGCCATTGCTCAACACGATGTTGTATCCGTCGGATCAACGAAGAAGACTCTGGTCGTCCAGTTCAACCAATCTGCTTATGAAGACATGCTTCACGCAGGGGGTAGCTCTCATTCCCTATCTGTTCAGGACAGCAGGAAGTTGCGTAAAGTATGGATGCCCCAGACATCCTCTACCCTTCCTGCAGACTCTCTCTCTCTGGTCAACAAGGTTGTGGCATCCCAACCTATGCACTATGTGCGTAAAAATCTGTCTCCCGTCTATGACGTGGCAGACAAAGCTTCTGGCAATGCCTCAGTGCCAATCCAGAAGTCGACTCCGCACCTTAGGCATAAAACTCAGTCTCTCGTCGCTGGCGGGGCAGACAAAACTTCTGGCAATGTCTCAACGCCAATCCAGAAGTATACAACGTGCTCTGCGCATAAAAACTCGTCTCCCATCGCTGGCGGGGCAGACGTAGGTTCTGACAAGGCCTTAGCGCCAAGTCAGAAATTTCAAATACGCTCTGCGCGTAAAAATACCTCTCCCACTCATAAGGAGGTAGAGGGTACCTACAATCTCCGCAAGGGAAAACAAGTGGCGGATTTCTCGACCTCTCGGCCTTTACGCCATCAAGAAAAAAAGTTGTCTACTCTTCAGATTACACGGAATACTGATGGCCATTTGATGACTTCTCATATTTGACGCCAACCTGAGCAAAATTCCAAATTACGCCAGGAGAAGCCCCTCGGCGTAAAGAAGGCCCAGTTTGTGGATAGAAACGCTCCTCATGGATCATGTGCTACTCACATGGCTGAACTGCTATATTCGTATGGCAGAGAGGGTTGGGATCCCCAATCTCCACGTTCCGACTAATGTAAAAAGGCAGAATAATCCTTCTTCTTCCTCTGTTAATTCTCCTGATTTGCGCGATTTCTTAATCCAGAAATGCAAAGACAAGGGATCTTCTGATATGTTTATTACACCTCCTAGGGAGCACTATTGTAATAGTCATAAAATTGTAGTTAATTACTACTGTACTAAGGCAAAACGGTCAGTTTTCGACCGGTTGAACTACTCTTTGTCCTTACAGGAAGAAGAACCGACATTCGCATCGGTAAACATAGTATCGCACATTCCTAGAGGAAGGTCAAGTTCAAGACGTCATCCCTCTAGAACTCTGAGTCAAAGGAGATTCGACAGACTCCTCGAGAACATTGAAGCAGGTGTTTTTCGAAACACTCGCTTGAGGTCACGACAATCGACTTCATATTCTTCCGATTCTGACACTGGGGGTTGCCAGTTTCCTGAAGGTGATACTGACAGCATAGACTCAATCTCCACAGAAGTCTATACTGATCCCTCAGTAGCACCCAGAGAAATGGGAGTTTATGCCATCGGAGATGAATATGAAAAAGCTTCCCTATCAGGAAGTATGGAACAACGCATCACTATTTTGGAAGCATCACTCAAAGATATGTATACCATGATGCAGAGTATGCACCAAATATTGGTAACTCAACACACAACTGCTCCTGTTCCTCCGACTCAACTACGGGTGGGGGTAGATATACCATCAAGTCAGGAGCCTATTCAAGATCAAGAATCAACTGCTCCTCAACCTCTCAACCCAAAAAATATATTACCACCTGTTGGGGTCTCAATACAACCGATCTCTCACCTCTCTGCGATCCCTTTCCCAACTGAAGATCCGATGCAAGCAGTGCGGGAATTAAAATCCTAATTTGACGCCTTGAAGCATAAGGATCAGCTCAAGAAGTTGGGAATCAATCAGCCTTACCCAGCCATCTAGGACGAGATCCCTTTTCCTCCAAAATACAAACCACAGGCTATGGTTCTATTTGAGGGCAAGATATCACCAAGTCAATACATGAACTACTTCAGTATGATGACTATGTTACTACAAGGGAATGGCGCTCTTCTCACTCGAGTATTTAAGGGCTGTCTGTCCGGAGTGGCCTATCAATGGTATCGTAGTCTGGAGGACAATTGCATTACTTCCTTCGAAGATTTCAAGACTCTATTCTTCGCTCGATTCTACGAGGGAGGAATGGACATGTCTATGTCCTCACTCATCGAAGTGAAGCAGAAGGAGAAGGAGAACGTTCGTACTTTTATTGAACATTTTTGTCAGGCCACTTTGCAGATGCCTCCCGGAGTTCCAGATTCTACCTTGGTGGACATTTACAGGAAGAACCTTCTCCCACTGATCAAGGTATTTATGGGACCATATCAGTTCCATGATTAGCCCTCATTTATCATATCAGCGGTAGCCGCCGAAGACAACAGTCGAAGGGTGCATGACAATGGAATCATGATCTCCACCTCTGACAAAGGAAAACGGTTATCTTCAATATCGACCATCCTCGTGGTTCCAAAGGAAAGGAAGCTCTGGCGATTAACACGTCCAGGCAACCTACCCCGGCAACTATGCAGACAAAACCTGGGACTTCTAGACCCATAGAAGAATATTCTTTTGATGATGATGACATTCCGAGCATATTCGACTGTCTAGTCAAAAGTGGCAAGCTCATTCTCCCTGAAGTAAAGCGGCCAAATAAAGTCGACAGTACCAACAACCCTAAGTACTGTATTTTCCATAGGTATATACATCACCCTACCAAGGCATGTTATATACTAAAAAGGAAGATCCAGGAGCTGATCGGCGCCAAGGCCATCACTCTGCGCAACAGTGAGAAGACGGTCACTGCCAACATGATCTCTCTCCAGTTCGGTGATCTGCACCCTCAAGAAGTCCCGGATGGTGTAGTACCTATTTCCCGGACAATGATGAATATTGTTAATCTTCCTCCGGCCAGGGGTCAAAACCATGACTTGGTACCCCTAACTACTAAGCGTAGGGAGATCATATGGGTTCATCCTGATCTGGTGTCAGAGATTGAGGAAGAGACTCAAGTTACTAAGGCTAAGTCTAAAAAGAACTCCAGGCACAAACCATGCCATATGGTTGCAATATCCCCGACATCAGATGAAGAGGCTTTGGCAACTGGAACCCGTTCAGGGAAAGCCTACCTTAAGGACTATGGAGGAAATTAGGAAGATGCAACGGCAGACGCTTCAGCTGCCAAACTTCTAGAACTTGAACCTGTCATACTGGAGGCAGGTCCTTCTAGACCGACTTCGGCGACAAGGGCAAACAGAAAGAAGTTCGTTTCGACAAACCTTTGAAGAACATTCAAAACAAAGGTTTAGAGAAGCCTTATAACTTCAACATCCTAGCCCAATGGGCCAATACTCCAGCCAGACTATCCATCTTTGAGCTACTCAGGCTATCAACAGACACTCGTCAGGCCTTGAGTGAAGCGCTAATACAGGCAGATGCATGCTTGACTCAGCTCAAGACTCCCGATAAAGAGCCCGTGGCATGTCCTCAATGCCACATCATAATGGAAGTGGTCCCTAACATCACTTTCACTCAAGAAGACATATTATTGAAACATAACAGACATGACAGGCCTCTTTATTGCACCGAATATGTCGGCTCAATAGAGGTAGACCAGATTCATATAGATCCAGGATTGTCGATCAGCATTATCCCTTATAGTCTGCTAAGACCATTGAGGATCCCTACAAGCGAACTGGCTTACACCATCACTATAATCGTGGGCTTTAACGCCAGGAAGAGCAAACCGTTGGAAAAGATTCGTCTGAAGATCCAGATTGGTGACCTTAGATCAGTGGCTACCTGCTACGTCATTGATTCAGAGGTGTCCTACAATATTCTGTTGGGCAGACCATGGATCTATGATCACAATATTATTTCTTCTACTCTACATCAATGCTTCAGATACGTAGACTCCCAAGGGACAGTGAAGACAGAGTTTGCTGATCTCAACCCATTCAAAGGAGTTGAGTCTTACTACTCCGATGCCATGTTGTACACCCAAGACTACATGAAGGAGGTGTCGGGCAAGACGAAAGAGGAATCCCATCGTGAGCCAGGAGAATCGTCTGTGGAGCAACCTCTGTCAATCCAGGTAAAAGGACGGACTACCCGTCCTAAAATTATGGGACCCATGGCTATCCATTTGGACAAAACCAAATCAGGAGGAGGAAGTGATCCCCTAGCGATTACTCTAAACCAGAAGCCTCCACCCTTGGTCATCAACCTTCGGCGCAACAAACAGTCGATTGATGTAAATACAACCGGGAATATGGTTTCTGATGATAATAAAGAACCTCTTTTCCAGTACATTGACGCCCAATTTTCTAATCAGGAATCATTCCTCCATAACGATGTAGAGCCTATAGCACAAAAATTCTTGAAAGCTATAGACTTCTATCAACCGTATGTGTGGAAAGTGGCATCAACATCTAACATCATCACGATATATGGACAACATGAAGATTCTCTCTTTATTGTTCCACCTACCCATAAAGATCAGCATCCATTAGTCTTTGGCCGCATGCGGAATCGACCGATTGTACAAGAAGATTCCCCCGATGATGATGCTGGTAAAATACAGGTCCACAGATATAGCCCACAGGATTTGAAGATCATGCAAAGCATGGGTTTGTTTGTGGTATTAAACGAAAGAATGAAAGTGTATTTCAATGACGGGGTTTTACGAAACCCGCGCCCTTTGGTTTACAAACAAACTTGTATAATTTAATCCTATACGTGGATGTGGGAGTATAATTTATTTAATCTGGGTATAAATTGCTATAGGTGTCTAATCTGCAGTCGATCACTTTAGCCCTTGGACCACACGATGTTGAAGAAGTGTCGTGGAAGACAGGTAGCAGCTTCGAAGGTTGCAGAAGAGGGTGGGTGCACGATGCCAAAGTCGTCGATCCCTGCTCTTTGCCTGAGCTCCGGACTCTCTCTCTCTCTCTCTCTCTCTCTCTCTCTTGACCTTCGGTTCGATCTTTCTGGGAAGTTCGACCTTGTTCGATCTTCCTTTTTAGTTTTTTAACCCTGTTCGATCTTCAAGTTTGAAGTTTTTTGACCTTGTTCCCCATTGATAGGGGTCTCTATTTATAGAGTTTTGGTGACAGTGACCACTCTGTCGGTGTAAAAACCGAGGAGTGGAAAGTATAGCACCCTTTTACACAACGGTTAAAATAACCAATGCCTGCGTATAGATGACCTTTTGAGTGAGCATGTGACGCGTGTCCAACTATGGGGACAAAATGCGTATATCTGCTGCGAAGATCACGGCGTAGAAGCCACGTAGGTAGGTATCCCTTGTTTAGAAGAGGTTAGCGTAGAAGCCAAATGACTGTCACCCTGGCGTAGAAGCCGGATAGGCGTAGAAGCCGAGTAGGCATAGAAGTCGAGTAGGCATAGAAGCCGAACAGGCGTAGAAGCCGAATAGGCGTAGGAAGCCGAATGGTCGTAGAGACTGAGTGGGCGTTTGAAGCCGAATGAGCACAGATCTTGAATGGGCATAGAAGCCGCTGCGTACCGTGCCAGAATGCCGATGTGGACGTCTTTAGCCGGAATTACGGCTTTTGAAGATATAATCAAATCTCTTGCAGAGATTTGCCACCATCTTGGTCATTAAATACGGAGGCGTATTTTGAAGGTCTGTAGCCCTTCTGTGCAACTGTCGCAGAGACGTGCCTCCAGAGAAACTGTCACCGCTCTGTGCAATTTAGACGTAGAGACGTGCCTCGAGCCCCATACGAAGTGCAGCTTTTGACGTGGCAGGTGGTTTGTCTACTGCGGAGCGTAAAACAGCTCATATTTGCCTGTGTAAAACAAGGCAGCGTATCCCCTTGTACGTGAAAGAGCAGTTTATGCTGAGGGGATGTCAGTAAATGACGGTTCAGCGATATCTTAACCAAATCCTCTGCATTAAATGCAGAGATCCGCCATCATACTGTGGTGCGCGTCCCGAGGGGTCTGTCCTCGTTTCCAGCCGTCGTCTGGGTAGCCGTACAGCACTTTTTGTCAGGAGTCAGAGGTCAGGTTCACTGCGTGACTTGACAGGTTTATTTCGGGGAAGACGAAGCATTCCTCGTACGCTTTAACGCTGCTTTGAGAGCGGATGAGTTTTACGCCATGGAGGCGATGAAGAACCCTGTTTACGCTGGAGCGGCCTGGACATACTGTACTTACGCGGATGGTCCTTTGAGCTTGTACTTTACATTGTGTTTAGCGGAGAAAGCTCTGCTTGTACGCTTGATGGCTCTGAAGGCCTCTGTTTACGCTGTTCTGCATCGGTATGCTGCGTAGCTCCTCCAGCGTATTTTTTATGCTTCTATAAGACCCCCTTCAAAGTTTTTAAATTTCTCGGAATTTGAAACGCTTTGAATGAAGCATGAACGGCCCCTTGTAACTCAAAACGTTTCTGAAAGGAGCGTTGAAACGGTCGATGCGGACTTTATGGCGGATTTATTGGGGACCGCTGTGATCTCTTTCGCCTATAAAAAGGCTGGGGGAGTTAACCTGTTCTCCCCACATTCCCATCACCATGCAGAGACGATCGCCGAAGTTCGTCGAGTCGACCTGAGAAAGAAGGAGATCATGTTCTTCCAGCATGTAGGGAGCCAAAAAAGATGGCGTCTTCGAGCAAGTGTCCACTGCAACGATGGATCATGGAAGGATATCTTAGCCTCCCTTGCTCGGGATAATCAACAACTTTATATGGCTGTTCTTCCAGGAGAAGGGAAGGGTCGTACTAGACCACACGGCTTGCAAGCGGTGTCTTCTCCTGTCACCTTCGGGAGTGAGAGCAGCGACTAGCTCTGACCTCGGACATTGAGTTGAGTAAAATATCTTAACTCAATCTGTCACGGCGCACAGAGCGAGGGATCTGCATAATTTATGCAAGCCCCAACTCTGTCGTTCTCTCGCCGTTGATCATTGCCATGTCAATCAGTTTGCTGGAACTGACTGACTATCGGAGAAGATGGATGAAGAATTGTGCCCCTGCGAGAACCTGTCAGAACAGCTTCTGGGCAATCTTCAGACGATAATGGGGAAACCCTCCTGTCGACGGAGTTTCCCTCAGTTGTAATCATGAAAATGAAAAGAAAACCCTTGTAGATTGGATTTCCCTCATATGTAATCATGACTTTAATCTTAATAAAATCGTCTTCTTCTTCTTCATATGATCATCTTGCCATACGTTGCTGTGAAGTCTAAATATGTGTAGCTTTGACACGTCTGATTCTTTACGCCAACTCTGATAAGAAGAGTATTAGGCCATGTCCTTTACGTGTAGCGAATAGTCTATAGAACGCTGTTTAAGCCTGTTGAACCTTTAGAACTGTTTTGTTGCTAGGACTGAGGGACCGCATAGAGCTCTGAACTGCTGCTTCTGATGAGCAGAAAATTTGTTCAGACTTCGTCTTCAAGAATGATCTCTCGAAACTCCCTTGGAACAGGGTCGAGAAATGGCTGTCAAACTGAGTTGCCATCTTGACAGACGAGATATTCAGACTGGAGTCTGGATGAACCTCCAATTTTGGACCCGAGAAGAGTAATTTCTTAATGTTTGAACTCTGTATGTTTCGGGTACTTGGGATACTTTGGGGTCAAGAACGAGTATCTTCTGTGTGAACTCTTTGCAATTGACCACTTCGGGGACTATTCGGATATGCGAAAAGTCGTGGAGCGTGAAATCATCAGTCTGTAGCCTCTGGGCGTAAAATACCATCAAGCGTGAAATCGTAGACTTGTGGTTCCTGAGCATGAAGTCGTAGGTTTGTAGCCTCTCGAGCATAAAAGCTACTGAGCACAAAGGCATCCGGGCGTAAAACCATAGACTTATAGCTGTCGAACGTAAAGCCGTAGATTCGTAGCTGTCGAGCGTAGAAAGCTCCTTTAGCGTAGGACTGGAGATCTGTAGCCTGTGAGCGTAGAACACCATCGAGCGTGAAATCGTAGACTTGTGGTTCCTGAGCGTGAAGTCGTAGGTTTGTAGCCTCTCGAGCATAAAAGCTACCAAGCACAAAGGCATCCGGGCATAAAACCATAGACTTATAGCTGTCGAACGTAAAGTCGTAGATTCGTAGCTGTCGAGCATAGAAAGCTCCTTTAGCGTAGGACTCGCTGAACTGCTTTGCGCGAAGAATCTTTTTGAATTCACTGACTGTCCGCCTTCTCTGAATAATATGCTGACGTAGGACCCAATCATAACCAAATATTTAATTTAGGAGATTTGGTTAGGGTTTCGAGGAGTCCGTCCGAGGATTCGAGGAGTCGACTCAAACTCTATATATATCCCAAGCTTTTGAGAGAAAAACTTTTTATCTGTCTTCTGCGAAAGAGAGCTTTCGACGTTCGAGTTTTTCTTCGTTCCTTCTCCGAGCACTTCGAGTCTTCAGAAATGGCGCTGAAACAAACCCCCTCCACTAAGGGAAAGTGCATAGGTTCTTCTTCTCATTCTTCTGCCCCAGCGAAGGAGTCTTCGGTTGGGCAAGGTAAACTTCCTTCTGAGCGAAGTATCCCGCCGACGAGCAGCGCACCCGGTCTTAGAGGTAGAGCCTTTGGGGTGACAAAAAACGACGAAAAATCCTACGCACACGTTGAACGTCACCGCGCTAGGTCGTCTTCTGTGCTGATAGCCTCTTTGAGAAAGATGATGCACGGAGGCATTTTTATCCTTTACGCCCACATTTCTAATGTGCCAGCGTAACAACTCCATATTTTTGTAGTTCCGAGCGTAAAAGCTCTGGCTACCGAAAATTGGCGTATATCGTAAAATTTGAGTTTTACGCTTGTGGAGGGGACTTCCGGCGTAAAATAACCAAATTTGTACAATCCTGGCGTAGAGCACAGACTGTCGTTTCTTTTGGTCTGTATGTTTATGCAAGATTTGTAATAACATATTTTCCTTGCACTTTTGCAGTTGATTTGGGTGAGTCTCCACTGGCCGAGGTGATGGGTTCCGCTGCTGGGATGCTGCACTCGAACTATCTGGAGGATCTGTCCCACGTGACATTTTCTATCTCCGGACCCCAGTACCCTGAAGGAAGGGGGATCTTGATATCGGCTCAGGGCGAGCGAATGCTGCTGAGCATGATCAACGGGGAGCCCCTAACGTACGTAGACAGGGAGCAATACATCAAGCCGGCCTTTCTCTTTGGGGACATGATAGACAAGCAGTCCCAGACGAAGCCCAAGAGAGAACCCTGGGTTTTCCCTGTCGAGAGCGTGGTCTTGTATCTGCCCACGATGCCGAGAGATTATCCCATCTCGGCTTTCTTCCATGCCACACATCGCAGGAGGATGTCGTGGACGCTGACTCCCGATCTTCACGGCAAGCCGGGGAAGATCTTTCATCTAAAAGGGGCTGACCAAGGGTCGTTTGTCAGCCGCCCTTCCGGCGTTGTGATGTTGTTTAGAGGACTGTTCCCGGGCAGTGTCCCGAGTGAAGACAGCTCAGTGATCCAGCCGGTCCAATTATCGACCTTCTGCAACGACTTCATGGGACGAGGTAGGGTATATCCCAAGGAGAATCCTCGGTGCAATGGGTGGATCACCCCAACAAACTTTCGATGGACTTGCCTAGTTAACTGGGCCTTAAAGAACTTTCGGAGAGAGCTGGAGGGCATTAGACTGTATGCCGCTGTGAGTGCGACGAGTGTCGGGTTGCCTCCCAATCCTAATTTGTTCTTGGCACTGATGGAGCGATATATTTCGCTCACTGGGACCTTCGCCACTCCACTGGGGGAGCTGGGATTGGCCCTTCATGAGATGGCAGTAGTCTCGAGACTGCCGATGGGGGATACCCCATATGAAGAGTATGTCCCCACCAACCGGGAATTGGGGGACTTGGACCCTCGGGTGGCAGAAGTGTATCAGGAGATGATGTGTCAATACTTTGCGTGCACCACTTTTTATAACGAGCCTTCTGATTTGGCTCACATCACCAAGTGGATGTCCTACCTCTTCTTCCACCGAGCCAGGGCCATCAAGTCAGAGAAAACCTCGGGGGGCAAGAATGAGCCCGTGAACTGTTTGGGCGTGCTTAGTGCCCAGGTCATTGAGGATCTTATGGAGGAGGCTAAGGCTCCAGATCAGATTCTCGTTGAGGGGGTAAGAAAGTATCCCGAAGGTACTAAGGCCTACAGTTACTTGAGGCGCTGCCGCAGGCCTCTGTCTAAGGAAGCCCAGCTGGCCGGTTTTCTCTCGATATGGCTGCGTCGAGTAGTAGTGCCTGGTACTACGTCCGCGGACCGCATTCACCGGAATATCCTGTGGCCGGCAGTGCGCCTGGTGTTCGGGGCAAGACTGGGCTTGCTTTCTGCCATGGTGTGCCGTATACAGGCTGGCCTGAGAGCCATGACTGATGGGTTGCTCGTCGATGAAGCTCGGCGTGAGAGTTTTCCCTGGGTGGAATTACCATACCTGTATTTGATGGGATGGTTAATTCTCCACAACCCCCGGGTGATGTCTCCCGGCTCTGGTAGCAGCTCGGGGGGTAATTTCTTGCTGAAATACAAAGACTCTTCCTGGAATATGAATACCACTTTGGATTGTCGGCTGGTGTTGAACCTCAGTCACGGCTAGAAGCTCCTCTGTACTCCCCCTCCTGTACATCGCAATCAATCAGGGGTAAAACTTAAGGATTCAGGTGAAAAGAAGACCGATCTATATCCGGAAGCTTTTATTTGGTTGGTCTGCATTAGACCCTCCCATCTGTTGTACATGAGCGAAGATCATTGCTTCTTCGAGCCCTACTTGCCTAGTCGGTTCGCCTGACAGTTTGGGTACGATCAGTTGCACGTGGGCAATGCCGTCACCAGCTTCAGGTCCAGGGGTGGACTCATTGATGGAGCCAGAGAGTGGCGATATTTTATCATGGGTTGTACGGGAGCAATCTTCATTGTGCCGGTCGTTACAACCTCCACGGAGCTCCGTATTCTCCATTCTTACGCCCAGTTCTATATGGCGATTAACACCTTCCATCGCGATTTCGATATGTGTGGAAGCTTCAGGGTGCCTCCTTCCCAGTCTGGGGGAAGAGTTGAAGTCCCCTCGGTTTCTTCTGACGAGGGTGAGGAGTCTGGCACTCCGGATGAGCCTCTGGTGTCGGTGCCGAGGTGTGAAGTGCCTCCGGCTGCGGGGGCTTTGGTAGTCTCTTCTGGGAAGCGACGGGCTTCTGCCCCGAAGGAGGCTTCTCTTCGTAAGAGGAGGAAGGAGATGGTTGCTCGTCCTCTCTGCATTCTTGGTATTGAGGCTCCTGGGAGTGAGCCTGCATCTCCCCATATCAGGGATGATTCTTTGGCTGGAGGTTCCTCGCCTTTTAGAGAGGGACCTTCTACAGTTCCGGCCGGCGGCACCGAGGAATCTTCGCTAGAGGTCGCTGTCGTGGCTACTGCTCCAGGTAGTGGAACGAGATTGCCTGTGTGGCCGCGGCAGATGGGAGAATCTTTCCCTAGACCAGCAACGGATAAAACTCCCGCTGTGTCAGCGAGCACGTCTAGCGAGATTCCAGTTGACGAACCTCGACTACGTCTCGGTGAAGGCTTGGCAGAACTTCGGGCGAAGTCGGTTGGCCTACCTCCTTCTCCAGGTATGATAGTTCGTATTGCGTCATTAGAGCGTGGTTTAGCTACATCGGCTGCAGATACGCCATATATACCGTTGGCTCCGGGTAAATGTCGTCTTTATGTCTCCCTTTAGAAAGGTTACCATCATATTGATATCAACTTTCTGGTCCTTTTCTCAGGGGATGGCGTCCACGGGGAATACAGCGTTGAAGCACCTTCTGGCTCTGCTCCGGCTCCTGGCGATGATACGGAGGCTTTCGACTTCGAGGAGAAAATACCTTCGGGGGCCAGCTCGCCTGGAGTGGTTTCGTCACCTCGAGAGGAGGACGAACCCGTCATCGTGACTTCGTCTCTCGCGAGTATGCTAATGACTTCGATCGTCGTCGTTGCACCTCCTTAGGTCGCACCACCCGTCGAGGTGGCGGTTGTGGCCACTTCGTCTGCAATCATTCCTGGAAGGGGACTTGCTGATATCGCGGCCACTCCTCGCGTTCAATCGGATCTAGTTGTGCTGACTGAGCAACATACCAGCCTCTTTTACACCAGTTTGAAAATGATGATATCGATGGTGTTGGCGAAGAGTCTAGACTTCGAGCGCCTGAAGAAGACTTCTCAGTTTTCGATCGGGGCTGTCAGGGAGCTCGGCGATCCTGGGGTAGCTGACGCCCTGGAGGCGGTGGTTAATGGTTTAGAGCAACCCATTAATGAATACTTGCAGCTGACTCGGGGCAGCTTTGATGCTGAGGTCCAAGCCAGATACGACCTCATGACTGCGCGGCTTTCTACGCAGCTGGAAAGCCTAGACAACTCCATTCAAACACATAAGCTGGAGATGGATAAAAGAAAAGCTGTCGTGGAAGAGGCTCTCGCTCTTGAGATGAAGCTCCAATCCGAGCACGAAGGGAACGCAGCGAGGGCCCGTAAGCTGAAGGAAAAACTCGCTCTTGCAGAGGAGTGGGCTTCTCAGTCATTGGCAGGTCTAGATGTAGCGACTGGTCGACTGAATGCAGCGCGACAAGATTTGGAGCGTGCAGAAGCTGCCCGTACGGGCTCTCTTCGGGCGAGGGCTGAGCTGACCCTTACGAACAATCCCGAGACACGGCTGGAGCGGGCTCGCGCCGATGCCTTGGTTTCCAGGAATGAAAAGATAGCTGCACTGGAGCGGCTGATTTGCGATCTGACTGCTCCTCCATCATGATGTATCCTTTCTCTTTTTACTTCCCTAGATGTAATTCTGCTTTTATCGGGAATAAATAAAAGCGACTCTTTTCTGACTTTTGTGGACCCATCATTTCGGAATATAAATGACAGTTTTTTAGGCGAGAGTGATATCAGAGGTAGTATAGACATGATAGACTCTTGGTAAACTTTTTAGCAGGATATATCTATTCAAAGGTCATACAGACATGATAGGATATGATCCATCTAGTTTCGTTTTGGGAGTAGTTTTGTCAGAATTGAGATCCTCGCTATATTCCACTCGAGCAGGGGAGATTAAGTATAGTACCTTTTCAAGAATTTGCCGTTGATAGGAGCCATTAACAGGTCTCCAATAGGCTGGGCTATCCTGTAGGCGCCGTTTGAGAACGTTGTCTCGATCACGTAAGGGCCCTCCTATTTGGGCTGGAATTTGCCCTTACTTCTGTGAGTAAGAATCATCGGCCTTCTTACGGCTAGAACTAGCTCGCCGACTTTGAACACTCTTTCCTTTACTTTATGATTGAAAGCTTTGGAAATGCGTGCTTGGTAGAGCGCGATGCGCTGTTGAGCTTGGAGGCATTTCTCGTCTAATCCTTCTAGCTCTTGGAGCCTTAACAAGTCATTCTTTTCTCGAGTCAGCTCATTAGTCACGGCTATCCTGAGTGACGGGATCTGGATTTCAATGGGGAGAACTGCTTCGCTCCCGTAGACCAGCGAGAATGGGGTACAACCTGTCGGTGTTCGTACCGTTGTGCGGTATGCCCAGAGACATTCGCCCAGCTTCTCATTCTAATCTCTCTTATTTGAAGAGACAAATTTCTTTAAGAGTTTGATAATGGTTTTGTTGAAAGCTTCTACCAAACCATTAGCAGCTGGATAATATGTCGTAGAGGCGATATTGTGTATCCGATTTTTATCGCAAAATTGATAAAACGCTTGGCTGATGAACTGAGGCCCATTGTCGTGAATTATCCTCCGGGGTACCCCAAAGCGATAAATGACGTGATGCTTGATGAAGCTGATCATATTAGACGCCTTCATCTCAGTGAGAGGGATCGCCTCTGCCCATTTGGAGAAGTAATCCGTGATGGCCAGTATGAACTGGTGACCGCTGGAAGAAGACGGGTGAATAGGACCAATGATATCCATACCCCACGCTTCGAAAGGCCAGAACGCAATCGTAGGATATAGATATTCAGACAGTTGATGTATGAAGTCTGCATGGACCTGACAGGCTCTGCATTGTCTTGCATACTGTATTGCATCTGCGATCATAGTAGGCCAGTAATAGCCCATTCTTCTGATGTGATCCTGTAGCTTAGGACCGGGTTGATGCGCTCCGCATACGCCGTCGTGAGCTTCCCGGATAATCTGCTGTGCTTCGTCGTTAGAGAAACATCTCAATAGCAGTCCATCGTAGGTCCGGCGATATAGGCATTGTGAAGATGCATCGTAGTAGAAGCGTAATGATCGTCTTTTGACGGATACTGCTTCTTTGGGGTCCTTCGGCAAGATTTCATATGCGACGAAATCTATGAAGGGACTTCTCCAGTCTCTTCTAGGGGGATCTGTGTTCATAGCGTAGCTGCATTCTATGTGAAAGTTATTCTTCACACAAAATAAATCTTTGTTAAAAAAATTTACCGAATCCTGCCTTCTTATAGGAGTGGCTAAATCTGCAGCTAGACTGGCTAGGGCATAAGCTTCTAGATTCTGAGATCGAGGTACATGCTCTAGGAAGAACCCTTTGAATGTCATGGCTATCTCGACCGTCGCTCGGTGATAGAGGATGAGGTCTGGATTCCGGACTTCATATATTCCTCTGATTTGATTGACGATAAGCAGAGAATCACCGAATGCTTCCAGGGACTTGACCCCCAGCTCTTTGGCGACTTGAAGCCCGATTAGCAGAGCGTTGTACTCTGTCACATTGTTGGAGCAGGGCTCGCTAAGAGAATATGCTCGGTAGATGATGAGCTGATCAGGAGTGACCAGGACGACTCCTACTCCTGAAACGACGTTTCCCCTAGGACCGGTTCTGGAGGCACCATTGAAGAAGAGTTGCCATGCGTCACTTTTCATTACGGAATTATATTCTGCAACTTCGTCGAGAATGTCCTCATATAATTTGGAGGCCTCCGGGATCGGGTGAGCAGCTAGGAAGTCAGCCAGCGCTTGGCCCTTGATGGATTTCTGCAGTACGTACACCATGTCATATGGTGTTAATAGCATCGCCCAAGTCGCGAGTCGAGAATTAAGAGCACTAGGCTTGCTCATTAGTACTCGAAGAGGGTTGATCCTGGAGATGATATGAATAGTCTGGCCGGCGATATAGTGCCGTGTCTTCTGGATAGCAAACATCAGAGCCAAGCATTCTTTCTCCACTGGGTTGTACCGGTGTTCGGCTCTGACCATCGTCCTGCTGAGGTAGTAGATAGCATATTCATGACCAATGTCGTTCTTCTGTGCGAGAAGAGCTCCTAGCGAATGATCTATCGCTCGAACGTACAGCAAGAATGGTCTTCCCATGACGGAAGGTACCAGAACTGGCGGACTGGTGAGGTAGTGCTTGATATCTCCGAACGCTTGCTGACAGGCTTCGTCCCATACGAAGGATACACCTTTCTTCATGAGATAAGAAAAGGGCTGACATCTCCCCGAGAGGTTGGATATGAATCGTCGGATATAAGCCAGACGGCCTTGAAATCCCCAGAGTTCCCTCAGATTACGGGGCGGTCGCATTTCTACGATTGCCTGGACTTTGTCGGGGTCCACCTGGATGCCTTTGGCGGTGATGACAAATCCCAGGAACTTGCCACTGGATACACCCAGAAAGGACTTCGTAGGATTCATCTTGAGTTGATGTTGGCGCATTAACTCGAATACCGTCCTCAAGTCTTGAATGTGATCACCTTTGAGGCGACTCTTGACGGCTATGTCATCCACGTAACATTCCACTGTTTTGCGTAAATGCTCATGGAATATGTTACTCATAGCCCGTTGGTATGTAGCCCCGACATTCTTCAATCCGAAGGGCATGACCGTATAGCAATATACCTCCAATGGTGTCCGGAAGGCAGTGTGCTTCTCGTCTTCAGGATGCATCTTGATCTGATTATATCCTGAGAATCCGTCCATAAAAGACATGCATTCAAAGCTGCAGGTGTTGTCAATCATGATGTCCGTGATAGGAAGAGGGAATTCATCTTTGGGGCAGGCCATATTCAGATCTCGGTAATCGATGCAGATACGTACCTTCCCATTTTTCTTCATGACTGGGACAACGTTGGCGACCCAGTCGGGATGTTGTTCTTCCCGGATAAAACCACATGCTATCAACTTCTTGACTTCAGCTTCAAGGGCGTCCATCATATCCGGGCAAAACCGGCGTTGGTGCTGCTTCATAGGCTTTGAGTCGATCAATATGTTGAGTTTGTGAGTAGCCACCTTCGGGTCTAGGCCCGACATATCCCTATAATCCCACGCAAAGACGTCGACGTATTCCTTTATCAGCTGTATGATTTTTTCCCTTTCAGCTGGGGGAAGATTGTCACTGATAAATATCGGCTTTGGCAAAAGTTTACACCCAACATCGATTTGGATAACTTCATCTTTGGTGGGAGGTTCTCTTTGCTCGAAGCAGAATTCTCACTGCGTATCCATTTGTTGAGCCCAAGAGTCATTCTCAAACGGGTCAGAATCCTGTTCATCTGCTTCTGAGGGATCTGTCACTACCATATTTACTGATAATGTTTGTTCGAGAGCATCAGGTGAGTCGGGGGGCGACGAGCCATTCTGGGAGGAGGGAAAGATATCCTCGTCTGACTTGGAAGTCGTAAGGGAGGTGGCATATCCTAACCCGAAATGAGTTTGTCGATAGCGGGGGTTGCCGTGCGGCGGCGTTCGTCTGCCTCTTCCGTAGTTTAGGCCTGGCTTCCGCTTCAAGTCGTAGCCTATATTTTGTATGATCTTCAGCGCTTGCGAGCTGTATCGGTGAACTTGCATTTTCCCAGTATCGTCATCGAAAGGATCTTCCTGGTTAGCCGGTTGATTGCGCATGCGGCTGAAGAATATTGGACGCTGACTGCTGCAGGTAGGCGGGACAATGAAGATAGAATCATCATGGGGTCCATACGTTGTGATGACGTTGGATGATGATGCTACTTCCCAGACATACGGACGGTAGGAGTTTATAGCTTCCAAGAATTTTTGTGCTATGGGTTCTACCTTGTCACGGGGAGTGGTATATACTTGCTCAGAGGTGAGATGGACATGGCAATTGACGGTCGAAAGTTTATTTAGAGGTATTATGAATATGACAAACTTTGTGATTGTAACTTCCATCGGGGATGGAGGCGCACATCTGCTCAGAGGTGATATGGACATGGCAATTTTTGTGGACTTAACACCACTAGCGTACTTAAAGTTAAGTACGGATGTCAAGTGTAGACGATAATCGATATCAGAGGTAATATGGACATGACAACTGACGGTCAAAAGTTTATTCAGAGATAATATGAACATGACAAACTTTATGATTGTGACTTCCATCGGGGATGGAGGCACACATCTGCTCAGAGGTGATATGGACATGGCAGTTTTTGTGGACTTAACACCACTAGCGTACTTAGAGTTAAGTACGGATGTCAAGTGTAGACGACAAACGATATCAGAGGTAATATGGACATGACAACTAACGGTCGAAAGTTTATTCAGAGGTAATATGAACATGACAAACTTTGTGATTGTGACTTCCATTGGGGATGGAGGCACATATCTGCTCAGAGGTGATATGGACAAGGCAGTTTTTGTGGACTTAACACCACTAGCGTACTTAGAGTTAAGTACGGATGTCAAGTGTAGACGACAATCGATATTAGAGGTAATATGGACATGACAACTGACGGTCGAAAGTTTATTCAGAGGTAATATGAACATGACAAACTTTGTGATTGTGACTTCTATCGGGGATGGAGGCACACATCTGCTCAGAGGTGATATGGACATGGCAGTTTTTGTGGACTTAACACCACTAGCGTACTTAGAGTTAAGTACGGATGTCAAGTGTAGACGACAATCGATATCAGAGGTAATATGGACATGACAACTGACGATCGAAAGTTTATTCAGAGGTAATATGAACATGACAAACTTTATGATTGTGACTTCCATCGGGGATGGAGGCACACATCTGCTCAGAGGTGATATGGACATGGCAGTTTTTGTGGACTTAACACCACTAGCGTACTTAGAGTTAAGTACGGATGTCAAGTGTAGACGACAATCGATATCAGAGGTAATATGGATATGACAACTGACGGTCGAAAGTTTATTCAGAGGTAATATGAACATGACAAACTTTATGATTGTGACTTCCATCGGGGATGGAGGCACACATCTGCTCAGAGGTGATATGAACATGGCAGTTTTTGTGGACTTAACACCACTAGCGTACTTAGAGTTAAGTACGGATGTCAAGTATAGACGACAATCGATATCAGAGGTAATATGAACATGGCAACTGATGGTCAAAAATTTATTCAGAGGTAATATGAACATGACAAACTTTGTGATTGTGACTTCCATCGGGGATGGAGGCACACATCTGCTCAGAGGTGATATGGACATGGCAGTTTTTGTGGACTTAACACCACTGGCGTACTTAGAGTTAAGTACGAATGTAAAGTGGGGAGGGCAACTTATATGAGAAGATAGTCGGTAGCTGAAAGTTTTATTCAGAGGTGATATGAACATGACAAACTTTTGAAAGGAGCAAATCGTTATGTAAGAAAATAATGGAAATTCAATCGGTACGGACCGTCCCTTTGTTCACATATTCAAAGTGATGACCTTGGCATCGATCGTCTCCTGAATTTTCCTTTTTAGCACATAGTACGCCTTTGTGGGGTGATGAGTGTATCGGTGGAAGAGACAATAATCTGGGTGATCCACGTCGCCAGCCCTCTCAGGATGTCTGATGTTGGGTAGCTGGAGCTTGCGCTCTTTCATTAATATATCAAAGATCTAAACGATGTCGTCTTCGTTGAAGGAAAAAAGTCCCTTTTGGTCTTCGGGCTCTTGATGCCTGAATTTTACGGTCTTGCAGGGAGATCATTGCTGTTGTATCATTTTCGGAGCTTGAGGGGATTCTACCCCGGCCCTGGACGTCCCCTTGTTCTGTCGAGGTAAGTTACCTCTGGACATGCCATGGTCTCTGGCCACAGAAACTGATTCATCAAGAACTGCCTCTGGTTGTACAGGACTGGACTTCAGAATTTTGGGTCTCGTGAGAGACTCAGTATATCCCAACCCGAAACGAGCTTCTCGATAGTGAGAATTACTATGCACCGGCGTTCGCCTACCTTTCCCATAGTTGAGACCTTGTTTCAGTTTTAAGTCGTAACCCATGTTTTGCATAATATTTAATGCTTATGGGCTGTATCTGTGGGTTTGTATCCTGCCAGATTCAGACTTGCGTGATTCATCTTGCACAATTGGGGCGTTCCGCCTGCTGCCGAAGATTATCGGACGCTGATCGTCATGGGTTGGTGGAGTGATAAAGATAGAGTCTTCCTGTGGTCCACCTGTTATGACGACATCAGATGTTGACGTATCTTCCTATATGATTTCCCCGCGTTTGACTGTTAGGAGAACCGAAGTCTGTTTATGACTCTCGTTCTTGCATTTCTGGATTAGGTAATCCCGCAGGTCAGGAGGAGTAGAGGAAGAAGACGAAGGCTTGTTTCTTCTGTTCCCATCAGCGGGAGTGCGGATATTGGGCATCCCGGTTTTCCCTGTGCCACCTGTGTATAACAGATTGGCCATCTGGGTGGCGGATAATCCCCGGGGTGGGTGCCTTTCTATAGCCTGAGCATGCTTTACGTCATGGGACTTCGCCTGGCATAATTTGGAGATTTGCTCAGACTGGCGTAAAGCTGAAGAGGTTCTCAGTCGGCCGTTGGCCTCCCGCGTAATCCGGAGGGTAGGTAGATTGCTTCTTTGCTGGCGTAACGGCCGAGAAGTTGAGTACCCCGTCGCTTGCTTCCCCCTGCGGAAATCACGGCGCTCATCTGGTTCCCCGTAGAGGTCAGATGTTGTCTTGCGCATGGATCGTGATTTGTACTTCTGACTTGGCGCTGAGGCATCATCAGAAGTTTGGTCTGTACCGCGCGTAGCGGGAGACTGGTTTCTGCGCGTAGAGCGCAGTGGATACTTCTGGGTTAGCGCTGAGGCTTTGCCCGAAGTTTTGTCTGTACCGCGCGTAGCGGGAGACTGATTCTTACGCGTAGAGCGCAGTGGATACTTCTGGGTCAACGCTGAGGCTTTGTCCGAAGTTTTGTTTGTACCGCGCATAGCGGAAGACTGAATTTTATGTGCAGGGCACGGAGGGAGCAATGATACCACCTCATTGGTCGGAGAGGTCGGAGAGATCGAAGAGTCCACAGGAATGGTAGAGGATGTCTTGGGCATCCAGACCTTGCGCAGCTTCCTGTTGTCTTGGACGGAGAGAGAGTGAGAGCTACCCCCGGTTCGAAGCATGTCTTCGTAGGCAGACTGGTCGAATTGGATGACCAGTGTCTTCTTCACGGATCCCACGGATACCGCATCGTGTTGATCAATTACTTCCTCATCAGAAGAGAAAGACGTCCCCAGCAGAGTCGCCATCTTGTTTGTGGTATTAAATGAAAGAATGAAAGTGTATTTCAATGACGGGGTTTATACGAAATCTGCGCCCTTTGGTTTACAAACAAACTTGTACAATTTAATCCTATACGAGGATGTGGGAGTATAATTTATTTAATCTGGGTATAAATTGCTATAGGTGTCTGATCTGCAGTCGATCACTTTAGCCCTTGGACCACACGATATTGAAGAAGTGCCGTGGAAGACAGGTAGCAGCTTCGAAGGTTGCATAAGAGGGTGGGTGCACGATGCCAAAGTCGTCGATCCCTGCTCTTTGCCTGAGCTCCGGACTCTCTCTCTCTCTCTCTCTTGACCTCCGGTTCGATCTTTCTGGGAAGTTCGACCTTGTTCGATCTTCCTTTTTAGTTTTTCGACCCTGTTCGATCTTCAAGTTTAAAGTTTTTCGACCTTGTTCCCCATTGATAGGGGTCTCTATTTATAGAGTTTTGGTGACAGTGACCACTCTGTCGGTGTAAAAATCGAGGAGTGGAAAGTACAGCACCCTTTTACATAACGGTTAAAATAACCAATGCCTGCGTATAGATGACCTTTTGAGTGAGCATGTGACGTGTGTCCAACTAAGGGGACAAAATACGTATATCTGCTGCGAAGATCACGGCATAGAAGCCACGTAGGTAGGTATCCCTTGTGTAGAAGAGGTTGGCGTAGAAGCCAAATGACTGTCACCCTGGCGTAGAAGCCGGATAGGCATAGAAGCCGAGTAGGCATAGAAGCCGAACAGGCGTAGAAGCCGAATAGGCGTAGAAGTCGAATGGTCGTAGAGACTGAGTGGGCATTTGAAGCCGAATGAGCACATATCTTGAATGGGCGTAGAAGCCGCTGCGTACCGTGCCAGAATGCCGATGTGGACGTCTTTAGCCGGAATTACGGCTTTTAAAGATATAATCAAATCTCTTGCAGAGATTTGCCACCATCTTGTGCATTAAATACGGATGCGTGTTTTGAAGGTCTGCAGCCCTTCTGTGCAACTGTCGCAGAGACGTGCCTCCAGAGAAACTGTCACCGCTCTGTACAATTTAGACGTAGAGACGTGCTTCGAGCCCTGTACGAAGTGCAGCTTTTGACGTGACAGGCGGTCTGTACAATTTAGACGTAGAGACGTGCTCCAAAGAAACTGTCACCGCTCGTTTCCAGCCGTCGTTTGGGTAGCCGTGCAGCACTTTTTGTCAGGAGTCAGAGGTCAGGTTTACTACGTGACTTGACAGGTTCATTTTGGGGAAGACGAAGCGTTTCTCATACGCTTTAACGCTGCTTTGAGAGCGGATGAGTTTTACGCCATGGAGGCGATGAAGAACCCTGTTTACGCTGGAGTGGCCTGGACGTACTGCACTTACGCGGATGGTCCTTTGAGCTTGTACTTCACGTTGTGTTTAGCGGAGAAAGCTCTGCTTGTACGCTTGATGGCTCTGAAGGCCTCTGTTTACGCTGCTCTGCATCAGTATGCTGCGTAGCTCCTCCAGCATATTTTTCATACTTCTACAGGGTTATGACCTAAAGTTAGAGCCAGGCCTCAACTATGGAAAAGGCAGACGAATGCCACTGTATGGTGATCCCTATCATCAACGAACGTACTTCGGGTTAGGGTATACCACGTCTCTTGCAACTTCTGAGTCAAATGATGATACCACTTCCTCTTCTGAGGATGGTTCATCGTCCTCTGACTTATATGCTGATCTTGAACGAGTATTGTCAGCAAATATGGCATTGACAGATTCTTTCAAAACAGAGGAACAAGAATCTGAACCGTTTAAAAATGACTCTTGGGCACAACAAATGGATACACAATGGGAACTCCGGTTCGAGCAAAAAGAACCGCCCACTGAAGATAAAGTTATCCAAATCGATATTTGGGATAAAATTTTACCAAAACCGATATTTATCAGTAACAATCTTTCCCCAGCAGAAAGGGAAGAGATGATCCAGCTGATAAAAGAATATATCGACGTCTTTGCATAGAATTATGAGGATATGTCAGGTTTTGATCCAAAAGTGGCTACCCATAAACTCAACATATTGCCCAATTCAAAACCCGTAAAGCAGCACCAACACCGGTTCCGCCCGGATATGATGGATGCCATTAAAGTTGAAATCAAAAAGTTGATAGCCCGCGGGTTCATCCGTAAAGAGCAACATCCTGATTGGGTCGCTAATGTTGTCCCAGTCATGAAGAAAAGTAAGAAAGTTCATATTTGTATCGACTTCTGAGATCTCAATGCGGCCTGCCCCAAGGATGAGTTCTCTCTTCCTATTACAGACGTCATAATTGACAATACATGCGGTTTTGAACGCATGTCTTTCATGGACGGATTCTCAGGATACAACTAGATCAAAATACATCCTGAAGACGAGAAGCATACTGCCTTTTGTACGCCACTGGGGGTATATTGTTATACAATATGCCTTTTGGATTGAAGAATGCCGGGGCTACATATCAGCGAGCCATGAGTAACATATTCCATGAGCATTTACTGAAAACAGTAGAATATTACGTAGACGACGTCACTGTCAAAAGCCGCCTCAAGGCTAATCACATCCAAGACTTGAAGATGATGTTCGAGTTAATACGCCGACATCAACTCAAAATGAACCCTACAAAGTTTTTTCTCGGAGTATCCAGCAGCAAATTCCTGGGATTTGTCATTACCGCTAAAGGCATTCAAGTTGACCCTGATAAAGTGAAAGCTATCCTAGAGATGCGACCTCCCCGTAATCTGAGGGAACTCAGGAGATTTTAAGGTCGTCTAGCCTATATCAGTAGATTCATATCCAATCTCTCGGGAAGATGTCAGCCTTTTTCTCGTCGATGAAGAAAGGTGTGTCCTTTGTATGGGATGAAGCCTGTCAGCAAGCGTTTGACGATATCAAATGCTACCTTACTAATCCTCCAGTTCTGGTGCCTTCCGTCATAGGAAGACCATTTTTGTTGTATGTTCGAGCAATAGATCATTCTTTGGGAGCTCTTCTCGCACAGAAAAACAATGAGGGTCATGAACAGGCTATCTACTACCTAAGCAGGATGATAGTCGAAGCTGAACATCGGTACAATCCAGTAGAAAAAGAATGTTTGGCCCTAATATTTGCCATTCAGAAGATGCGATATTACGTCACAGGCCAAACTATTTATATTATCTCCAGAATCAATCCTCTTCTGGTACTGATGAACAAGCTGAGCGTCCTTAATTCCTGACTCGCAACTTAGACGATGTTATTAACACCTTATGATATGGTGTAAGTCCCTCAGAAGTCCATAAAGGGTCAGGCCTTGGCTGATTTCTTAGCTGCTCATCCAATTTCGAAAACCTCCAAACTATACGAGGACATTCCCGATGAAGTTATAGAATGTAACTCTGCAATGGAAGGTGATACATGGCAACTATTCTTCGATGGCACCTCCAGGACCGGCCCCAAGGGAAATATGGTTTCAGGAGTAGGAATTGTCCTGGTAACTCCAGATAAACTCGTTATCTACCGAGCATATTCTCTTAGCGAGCCCTGCTCTAATAATGTGGCAGAGTATAATGCTCTACTAATTGGGCTTCAAGTCATTAAAGAATTGGAGGACGAATACCTGGAAGCCTTTGGTGATTCCCAGCTGATTGTCAATCAGGTCAGAGGAGTATATGAAGTCCGCAATCTAGACCTCATTCCTTATCACCAAGCAACGATCGAGATAGCCATGTCTTTTAAAGGATTTTTCCTAGAATATGTGCCTTGATCTCAAAACTTGGAAGCTGATGCTCTGGCCAGTCTAGTTGCAGATCTAGCTATTCCTATAAGGAGACAGAATTCGGTGATCTTTTTCAACAGAGATCTATTCTGTGTGAAAAATAACTTTTACCTGGAACGCAGCTACACCGTAAACACGGTTACTCCTAAAAGAGACTGGAGAAGTCCTTTCATAGACTTTGCAGCATACAGAATCTTACTAGAAGATCCCAAAGAAGCATTATCGGTTAAAAGATGATCACTACGCTTCTATTTTGATGCTTCTTCACAAAGTCTATATCGCCAACTTATGATGGACTACTATTACGATGCCTCTCTGATGATGATACAAAACGGGTTATCCGTGAAGCTCACGACGGCGTATGTAGAGCATATCAACCAGGTCCTAAGTTATAGGATCGTATCAGGAGGATGGACTATTACTGGCCTACCATGATTGCAGATGCAGTAAAATATGCAAGACAATGCAAAGCCTGTCAGGTTCATGTAGATTTTATACATCAGCCTTCTGAGTATCTACATCCTACCATTGCATCATGGTCCTTCGAAGCATGGGGTATGGACATCATTGGTCCTATTCACCCGTCATCTTCTAGAGGACATCGGTTCATATTGGCTATCACGTATTATTTCTCTAAATGGGCGAAGGCAATCCCCCTTGCTGAGGTAAAGACATCCAACGTGATAAGCTTTATCAAGCACCATATCATTTATCGCTTTGGGATACCCCGAAGGATAATTCATGACAATGGGCCTCAATTCATCAGCCAAGCATTTTACCGATTTTGCGATAAAAATTGGATACAAAATATGGCCTCTACGGCATATAATCTGGCTGCTAATGGTTTAGCGAAAGCCTTCAATAAAACTATTATCAAACTCTTGAAGAAGTTCGTCTCTTCGAACAAAATAGATTGGAATGAGAAGCTCGAAGAATGCCTCTGGGCATACCGCACAACGGTACGAGCACCGACGGGTTATACCCCATTCTCATTGGTTTACGGGAGTGAAGCAGTTCTCTCCATTAAAATCCAAATTCTGTCACTCAGAATAGCAGTGGCTAATGAGTTAACTCGGGAAAATAACGATCGACTACGGCTTCAAGAGCTCGAAGGATTAGATGAGAAATGCTTTCAAGCTCAACAAGGTATTGTGTTCTACCAGGCACGCATTTCCAAAGCTTTTAATCAAAAAGTGAAGAAAAGAGTGTTCAAAGTTGGCGAGCTTGTTTTAGCTGTGAAAAGGCCAATGATCATTACTCACAAGAGTAAGGGTAAATTTCAGCCCAAATGGAAGGGCCCTTATGTGATCGAGACGACGTTCTCAAATGGCGCATACAGATTAGCCAAGCCTAATGGAGACTTGTTAATGGCTCCTATCAACGGTAAATTCCTGAAGAAGTACTATGCTTAATCTTCCTTGTTTAAGCGGAGTATGGTGAAGATCTCATTCTGACGATACTACGTACAAAGACTAGTTGGATCATATTCTATCATATTTTTATGACCTCTGAATAGATATGTATAACTAATTTGGAACTTCAAAACCTATAATGTCCATATTACCTCTGATATTGTTTTGTATACAAATTTAGTTGGATCATATTCTATCATGTCTATATAACCTCTGAATAGATATGTCCAGCTGAAGCTTACCGAAAATATATCACATCCATATTACCTCTGATATCACTTTCACCCCAGCCTATCATCTATGTTCGAAAATGATGGGTCCACCAAAGTCAGATAAAGTCTCTTTATTATCTCCAGAAAGAGCACAACTGGGTATGTATCAATTTTGCAAGCCCATCCTCCATACGCCATGGCAGGCATGCCCTAGAATTGTGTTGGGGGTTCAGACCTAACTCAATATTGAAAGACAGGGCCAAACTGCCTATCCTCGTCTAGAGCCATGATGGAAGAAACTACAGCTTACAAGCTGTGTGGTCCAATACGACCCTTCCTCTCTCCTGGATGAATCGCCATATGAAATTGCTGATCATCCCGAGCAAAGGAAGCTATGATATCCTTCCATGATCCATCGTTGCAGAGGACATTTGCTCGAAGATGCCTCTTTTTATGGCTCCTTATATGCTGGAAGAACATAATCTTCTTCTTCCTCAAGACAGCATAACAAAGCTCGGCAACCATCTCTTTGTGGTGAAGGAAGTATGAGAGAAACAGGTTAACTCAGTCGCCTTTATATAGGCAGAGGAGATCACACCAAATTCCAACAAATTCCTAAATATTTGTCGAGAAATCAGCCTCGCGAAATGGGTCAAATTTGACCATTTCATGCTTCATTCAAAGTATTTCAAATTACGAGAAATTTGAAAACTTTGATGGGGGTCTTGTAGAAGCATAAAAAATATGCTGGGGAATCATACGCGTAAAACCCTCAAACACACAGGCAGTCGCGTAAAGTAGAGCTTCAGCACTGGGTGGCGTAAGACATGACTTTAGAGCCATTGGCGTGCAACGGAGCTTTAATGCTATTCAGCGTAAAACATAGCTCCAGAACAACCCGCGTAATACAGTATTTCCAGACTGTTTCGGCGTAAAAAGGTTGCTATATCGCCACTTTGGCATAAAAATCTGTCTGCTTTTAATGTAGTAGGAAGTTATACGAGGAACGCTTTATATCCCTCGAATGAGTTATATGAGGAACGCTTCGTATTCCTCGAATGAACCTGTCAGACAGTACAATGAACCTGACTCCTGACAAAGAGTACTACACAACTATCGAGAGGACGGCTGTAATGATGATTCTACACAGAGTCCCAGACTATCGTTTAGTGACAAAGCCTTGATTTAAGTCATCGTTTACGTAGTCAAGGAATATTCTACCTAGTTTTACACAGGCAGATATGAGCTTTTACGCTCAGGATGAGATAAAGCTGACCGCCACGTCAAAAGCTGCTCTTCGTACAGAACTCGAGGCACGTCTCTGCAGTTAATACGCGAGATGGGGCAGATCTCTGCATTTAATGCACAAGATTTTATTCTATTTCCAATGACTGGGAGAGCTATAATTAGGGCTAATACGTCCACATCACCATCCCTGCACATTACGCCATCATGCTATATTTAGCTATAGGAGTACGCCGTATGCTATATCCTCGAAATACGTCGACCTGGCTATTTTTAACTATAGGAGTATGCCGTATGCTATCTCCTTGAAATACGCCAACTCAGGCTATATTTATAAAGGTACGTGATAAGACTATCTGGTCCAGAATACGCTCAAGACCCCAGTCAATATCAAGTTTTACGTGCTATTTGGCTTCTATGCCAACATGACAGCTATTTGGCTTCTACGCCAATATGACAGCTATTTGGCTTCTATGTTAACTTGACAACTATTCCACTTCTATACCAATATGACAGCTACTTGGCTTCTACGCCAACAAGATAACTATTTGGCTTCTACGCCATGGTGACAGTTATTGGCTTCTATGCCAACCTTTTCTACGCGAGGGGCAGTTACCTACGTGGCTTGTATGCCGTGATCTTCGTAGAAGTTATACGCGTTACCTCATAATGGGACATGTGTCACATGCGGATTCAGAAGATCATTTATACGTGGATGGCAGTTATTATAACCGCCGCATAAAAAGTGCTACACTCTCCACTGTTCGGCTTCTACGCCGACTGGACAGTTACTGTCACTAAACCCTATAAATTAAGACCTCCAGCCATGGAGGTCGAGGTTGAGAGGTCAGGATATCGACTTTTGAGGAGAGATCGGATTTTATTTTTGAGAGAGAAGATCCTAGAGCACAGACAGAGGAGAGTGATTGACGACTTTGGCATCGAGCATCCAATCCCTCTTGCAATTTTTGAAGCTTCTCCTTCTTCTACAATACTTTTTCATCATCGTATAGTCCAAGGGACAAAGTGATCGACTGCATATCAGACTCCTATAGTAATATTTACCCAGAATTACATTTTGTACTTAATATCCTCATATAGGATTAATTGTACTTTTTTTTCTTGTTTGTAAACTAAAGAAAGGGTTTCATACAAACCTAGTTTTATTTCTTTTATTTATTATTAAACAACGTGTCATGATCAGATCCATGAGTATTAGTTAGGACAGAGGAGTAGAAGTTGGTTATGTGATCAAAGACTACAGTGTATTTGTGTTCATGTCGATTATACACTTCATGTATAATAGAGTTACCTTAGAATAAACGTATTCAACCTAAATCGATCATATAATGAACTTGTACTCTAAGATACTTAGTTAGTATTCTAGTTTATCTTACTTACAGTTTATTTCATATTGGCTGTATTTATCTTTCAAGTATTTTACCTGCATATCTCAGTTATATTTCTATTCCCTAGTTACCTTGTACATTATAGAAGCATAAATGTCATGCCCCCTCAAAAATAAAAATAGGCCACAAAGGAGCTACATACAGCTTGAGCAACCTAGCCGCAAAGTCGCCATATGCGGCCTGATCAACCTAGCCGCAGAGGATTCACATGTGGCGTAAACGACCACAGAGCATGGAGCCGCATAAGATCCCCTGACATAACATTCAATGTCTGTCAGACTCTCTGACACATCACTCACCATACTGAGATGCTTCGAGACTAGCAAATACGACAGCTCATAAAAAGATAAAAGGTTACATCAACTCATTGATGGTCTCGACAGACATGCCATGCCACATGCTCACTCATATGCGGCTACTTACCCATGTGGCCTCATCATCATGCGGCCAGAGTGTCCATCTGACCAAGGCCCAACTAGAGCACGTATGCGGCCACAATGCCATGAGGCCCGAGCGTCCATCCGACCAAGGCCAAGCGAGGGTACATCTGAGGCCACAACGCTATATGGACATAACGTTATGCGTTTCTCGACTTACAGGATTATTTGTTACCACTGAAGAAGATTTCTTGCATGATCAGTGCTGACTACGTGTCCAGCTGACCAAGTCACGCACACAACGGGTTAAAAATAATCTTGATATCTCATCAACAAGATATCTTAACCAAGACTACGTAGTAGCCTGTCCGTGGTATTCGACTACAGTTACAACCATATTTTGTTGACCAAGATTCCATTTGGACTTATGGATAGTCAATCCTAGCTATTTTAACTATTCTAAGAATATTAGTGATGTTTGTTTCAGCATCCGGAGGTGTACGTATAGATTCCACTTTCCCAAGAGCAGTTGACGGAGTTCAGAACCCAGGCAAGTATACATTGCCATGATGTATCACAGTTCCTTGCCTTTATCTTATTTATTTATTATAGTTATTTGATATGTGTGATGTGTGTGTTTACCCTAGGGCCGTGATACGTTGCTTAGCATTCGAATAAGATTTGGGTGTCGATGCCGTACGTGAAGTCGAGTAATATCACTTAGAGAGTTGATTCCATGATCCTATTTTTACGTGCTTGGTTTACCAAGTACGCAATACCCTAGGACACTTGACACTATTTTATATGACAGAATCTTTCTTGAGTTATTCATGGTGATTCTGTATAGGCTTACAGGATTTGAGACATGAGACTTGCATATTATATGGATATTATTATGACTCATTGCACTAGCTAGAGGTCATGATCTTGTATATTATGAACATGAGATATCGTGGACATGAGACATGAGGTTACATTGGGTAGGGAGAGTCTTCATCGTGCTATGGGCATATTTTACTTATTACTATTTATGTGTATTAGGCTTTAGGTTTCCAATACGGAATCTAAGGTATTATATTTATATATACAACTTCATCCTGGTTCCTCCATACGGAACCTTGAAGGTACTGTCTAGCATACAGATGAGTCCGTGAGTACCAGCCTGGGGTACGATACCATACTCTCATTTGCATGTCACATAGTTGGTTACAGTAGTTTATCCTTGAGTATGTGGCATTATAATATTTTACTTTTGGCATACTGTTTCTTGTACCTTGTTACGTCCCCCTGAGGGCCTAGTCCCCTGCCAGTTTTACAGCTTAGAAGGTTATGGAGCCTTTGGAGTTGCTGATGGAGTTGCTTGTCTTACGGGCATTGGTACCAAGTACTTATATCATTTCTACCAGAGTTATGGTTATTTATTCATATTGTTTATTCATCTGCTGAAGTAGCCTAGTTTTATAGACACATATTTCTTTCTTGAGTCTATTCGAGTTTGTGTGTTACTGGGCGACCGACTTTAGCATATATAGCTCTTTCTTGTATATTATGTTCATTGTAGATTAAGTCATAGATATTTATATTACTTGATTATTTAGATAGTGATTATTATAATACAGCTTATACGTATTCGAGTTGGACTGGAGTCTGGTCGAATACATAGCTGACATGTTATGTATTCCTAGTCCTACGTATTTTGGGACTGGGATATGACATATTTTGTGGTAGCCCATGCAGGTCCTGATTAAACCATTTTGGTTACTTTTCGGTACCGAGCGAGCCTGTAATCAGGATTAGCAGTATTAGTATCTCAATCTATAACTGATTTAAAATTTTTTTAGCATTTGATTATCGCCCTTAGATTTTATCATTGTACTCATTTATCATCTCTCCCTATTTCAGAGAGATTGACGTTAGTGCGTGATGTTTCCTCCAAAAGCAGATCCTTGTTAAGGCAGAAGAAGTTATGCTGGATATAAAGTTCTGGAAAGTTTATAGATTGTTAGCATGAGAATTAAATATAGTATTAGAGGCCTAGAAGAGATGGTTACCCTTAGTAGGGTAGATAGATAGGTTATTCCTATATGCCAAAGCTAGTGTAGATTGTTAGCATGATAATTGAATATAGTATTAGAGGCCTAGAACTAATAAAATCTTACCCTTCTTAAGGTAGCAGTAATTTAAAAGTATTAGAATTTAGAAAGATGGTTTGATTCTAATGCACTAGAATACTTTATGGAATACATAGCTAGATGTTGGGATTAGTTGTGGCCCATGATGGTGATACAAGGAATGGTATTATGACCTTAAGAAACTGGAACCTTACGTAGTATGCCATAGTGGTTAAATATCTAGTTGTCTTGTGACTCTTAGTATCAAAACTAGATCTTATGACCCCCTTAAATTATTGATGAATATATGTCTGGACTAAATAGACATGTAGATTGCTTGACCTAATATTTTAGTAATTAGATAACTCGAGTACTAAAGTATAGCTTTCAAAATAAAATTAGATGTACTTGATTATTTGGGTTGTCAGTGTTAATTGAACAAGTGAGTTTCACCCGTGATTACTTGGGTGGATACGCTAGTATCAGTGATAAAGCAAATAGGTTGAAGGATGAGAGTTTTGATAGATATTATAGTCTTGAGTTAGATATAATAAATTACTTATAATAGATGACAAGCTATAACAAGATGGTAACCATGTAGTTTGGATGATGGGTATACATAGAATAAACTAGGAGAAATCTCAGGTTCAAGTGAAGAAGGTAGAATGATAACAAGAAGAGATTCACGAGGAGTACATGACCTTGAGCATTTTAAATTGAGAGAAGGATCTAGGAAGGACTAAAGATTTTATCACTCGGTAGTTGTCTAGAAGATCTATACTATGAAGCAAAAAGTATTGGGTCATGATTGGTGAAGCTTAAAGTTAAAAATAAGATTAACATACAAAAATGATATAAAGGTGCGTAGAAAACAAATGATAAGGAAAAGATATTATGGTCGCATAATCCAAGGAGAAGGGATTGTGATATGGACTTGAGGGATAATAATTTTAGTATTTATGAATTATAATAATTTTAGAATTTTAAAATTTTAGTGCGAGTAGAAATTGTTGATCAGTCTCAAAGTAATACGAACTTCAATAAATTAAACACTGGTTCAGAATCGTATACTAACTTGATAGTTATTCTGTAGAGGATTATCATAAGACCCTTAGATTATAGATTTATATATGGTAGAGAAGTGTAAATGGAAGATAGAAGTCTTATAGGAATGATAGATGAATATTGTGGGTTTACATGTAAACTAATAGGGTCAGGAATTTAGATTTTTGACTAATAGGGTATGAGTTTGCTGGACCTATCCTTAGTAGTAGGTGATGAGAACCTATTTCCAATTTATCATTGTCGATAGATTTTTGGATTTTAGAAATCTTTTCATCTCAATGAGTTCAAAGAATTTCCACTCAAGATAACCATGACATCATGCTTGTGTAATAGGGTAGTAGCCTAGCCGAAAGATTCTCGTAAGAAAGATAGCTTTTAGATGGCAAAGATTAGACGAACAACAATACATAAAAATAGACAATAGAATATAATAAGTTATACACAAACGGATATGTATTCCAATTAAAGATTAGACGAGTATTAAAGAGTGTCCTTAGCAAATAGTATGCCATGAGTGATAGGCCTAAGTACATGCTTAGTTTAGACCCATACCTACTAATATGCGAGGAAGACGAAGTTGTAAGGATGGTATATTATTTACCTATAGCCAGAAGTAGGTTGCCAAAAGTATGAGGGAGATTATATAAAATATAACTTAAATGAATATAGTATTGAGTTTAAGGATTAGTTGTATTACCCCCTCGGCTGCATCCCTATCCTTCCTATCAAATTCTTATCTTGTGTTGCATATATAGCCTCATGCTTCTTGCAACAATGATCTTTCTAATTATAACAATGAGTAGATCCTTCCTCTTTTCCTAGTTATGCCTTAATTACAAAATCAATCCCTTAGTTGGTACTACTCCTTGTGTTAATATCCATATCACCATAGGTATCAGTTCTTTTCTACTCTAATCCCCTTGATATAGTCACTATGACTCGATTCTCCATATACCTGCCTAATTATGCCTCTTCAACCATGTAGACTTATCAGAAATTCTTCTTATCATAGCCTGAATTTTGATCTCTTCATCATCAATGTCAATCAATGATCAAAGCCTCTCTACCACCTTGCCTTAGTTAGATCTGACTCAGTCATTTCTTCTGCCTTGTAGAAGCTTGACCTATAGAAGAACAGTAATGGATGGGTAGTAATTTCTCTTATAAAGTTATTGATCAATAACACCCTGATAGTTTCTAGTTCCTTTAGAAAATCCTTAATTACGGCCAGTAAATCCTAGAATTATTGTAACCTTATTTAAAAAATAGGCCCTTCCAGAAATCTTGTTAGCAGGACCATGACCTTAGTTTTAATACCAACTTAAATTTTATAAGTTGAGTAGATGGTCAACCCCTGATTTTAGTGTAGGGTTATTTCTAGAAATTTAGGATAAATTTAAATTTATTTTAGGGTTAATTAGGTTAATCTCAAATGGATTAAATTACCTATTTAATTTTTGTATTCTTGATACCCTTTGTTGTGGCTCAGATATTTGGAGCACAATACTATCTTTTCCTTTCAACCAACTTCCCCCTTATGACCTAGACTAGTCACTCTATACCTATGACATGACTATCACTCACAAACTGGCCTTTCCATATTTTTTTTTAGTCATACGACATTCGTGACGCAATTGTACACACATGACACATAGATATCCTTTTCTGTTGCGGTCGATTTTAATACTCAACATCGACTCAATTCTTCCGACAATGTTGACATTCATGAACTAACTAGAACCTACTCACTGATGACACAACTGATACTTCTAAATATACATGCCCATGCTCTATATAGACCCCCAACATTTGTGGTATATCTCCTTCTAAATCCTATATCCAACTCCGTTGTAATTGAATTAAATTATACATAGGAAATCCAAATATCCCAAGCACTGACATACCCGTATCCCATTCATACCAACCTACGTCTATGACACTTGTATTGCATTAAATTGAACCCCTTGTACTCTTTACACAATATAAAATACCATAATGAGTTATATCACCTTTTGACCCTTATTGCTGAACCATTCATCGGCATCCATGATATGCAATAAATAAATTTTCGGTACCATCTCACCCTAGTTGTATTTGGCTATGATATTCCCTATTGTCTTATAGACTCATGACCTAATTAGAAGCAAGAAGAACTGGTAAAAATTTCTTTATAGAGTTATTGGCTTGGTAACGCTATGATAGTGCATAGATTTTTTTTGATAGGCTGTGACAACAGTCACAAAATTCTTACCATCTCGAATCCCTCCTTGAAGTTAGACTTTCTAAAAATCCTTAGAAATATGATCATGACTATAGTTTCTGCGGCCAACTTCATTCTTATAAGTTGGGTAGAGCCTTGATTAAGGGTACCTTTATTCTTAGAATATGAAGTCAAAGTAGGACTCCATTTGGTAACTGCATCCCCATCTTTAGTGCAACCTTCTTAACTAAAATCTTTTCTACTATGTTTATTTTTAATTTCAAGAACAAAATTTTTATAAGTTGGGTAGATTGTAAGTACCCTAATTTTTTTAAAATTAAAATTTTAAATTCATTAATATTGGTATTCTAAAATTATTGTGATTAAAATTTTTTTTATTTATTTTTAGCTAATTATAATATATAGTATTCATAAATTTATAATTATGTGTACTTAATTAATTTTTAATATTGTACAAAAAATATATTTTAAGTATAAAACTATTATTAGTGTATTGTATATTTTTTTAAAATTTATTGAGGTCTAAAACTATTTTTATGGCCATATACATACATATATATATATATAGAATAAAGAATTAAAATTAAACCTATATTCTAAACCCTAACCCGAAATCTACTAACCCAAACCCAAAACATAATACCTACCCGTACAGGAGAACCCAACCTATCCCTTTATATATAGCATACATACAACCTAAAACCCTAACCCTAACCCTAATCCCACGCCTTCACCACACCACCACCACCTCTGCCGGAGCGCCGCCTACCGCCGCGTCGATCTCCCGACGTCGGCGACCAACACAGCAGCAGCCGCGGGCCGCCCGTGCGTGGATGCGTGTCCACAGCCGTGACCCGACACCCCTACTTTGCAGTAATGTATCTCTCTCATTCTTTTTGTGAGAGATTTATCTGTATACGTTCACAACCTAACCCTCTAGGATTCTCTCCAAGTGGGACGAGTTTTCGTGCCATGGATTTGTCGAAAAGTCGACCGGAAGTCGGCCAAAAAATTGACCAAGAACAGTCAAGAATTTTGATCCAAGTACCAATATTCATGTTTAATTTTCTACCACCTCGTTAATTATTTTCAAAATATAATTGAAGGAGCTTCTTTACAATATAACCAAAATTTTTACTGTTCTTTTAGTTTTTATTATTTTGCTTTAATGATAAAATTATTCTTGTTCCAAAATGACCAAAAATTTATTTTTAAAACACCCAAATTTTTGCGATACGGTGTACATTCTGCCAAATGAGATGACTTCGCCATGTGCAAGTTATACCAAAAGGTGCGTATCATTAACGCGAACGTGTGGGCTTTCGTGGAACTTGATTTAGATGAGCGTACACACCGGAATCAACGCGTATTCGTCAAAAAATACCGTCTCGGCCTTTTCTGACACTCGCCATAACTTCGTGTGTACTCATCGATTCATAACAAAACTTTTGCCATTGGATTCATAGTATGACACTGGTCCTGTGCCCCAAGTTTGGTTCGATTCTGAGAACGTTGACAAAGCATTATTTTGTGGGTCCCACAGTTCCACATGACGAGCATTTTTATGACCGGCTCACCGGAATCTAATTTTGGACATTCCGTTGAGGTTATGTCCTCGTTATGGACTCATAGTTACTGAGTGGGATGAATTTAGAGAATTTTGTCTTCGACATATTTTACGGTGCAAAGTGGGCCACATGTGGATCCCATTTTGACCCAAAATTGTCAATCTTATCTCTGTGTTCAAATTAGACTTATGGGTAGTCAGTCCTACCTATTTCAAGTATTCTGAGAATATTGGTGATGTTTGTTTTAGCATCCGGAGTTGTACGTACAGATTCCACTTTTTTAAGTACAGTTGACGGAGTTCAGAACCCAGACAAGTGTACATTGCCATGATGTATCACAGTTTCTTGCATTTATCTTATTGAGTTATTATAGTTATTTGATATGTGTGATGTGTGTGTTTACCCTAGGACTGTGAGACGTTGCTTAGCGTCCGAACAAGATTTGGGTGTCGACGTCGATAATGTCACTTAGAGAGTTGATTCCACGATCCTATTTTTACGTGCTTGCTTTACCAAGTATGCAATACCCTAGGACACTTGACACTATTTTATGTGACATAATCTTTCTTGAGTTATTTATGGTGATTCTGTATAGGCTTAGAGCATTCGAGACATGAGACTTGCATATTATATGGATATTATTAGGACTCATTGCACTAGCTAGAGGTCATGATCTTGCGTGTCATGGACATAAGACATCGTGGATATGAGACGTAAGATTATATTAGGTAGGGAGAGTCTTCATCGTGCTCTCGACATATTTTACTTATTATTATTTATATGTATTAGGCTTTAGGTTCCCTATACGGAATCTAAGATGTTATATTTATATATACAGCTTCATCCTGGTTCCCCCACACGGAGCCTCGAGGGTACTGTCTAGCAGACAGATGAGTCCGTGAGTACCAGCCTAGGATATGATACCATACTCTCATTTGTATGTTGTAACGCCCCGCAACCGCTCGGAGCGTTACGCTGAGTCGGACTGAATAAATCAAATGCTGGTTACATTTGAAATGTCGGATTTCGGGAAGAAGGATTAATCGAGTTGGTTTCAATGTGCAGATGGCTAGCGGGTTCGATGAAAATCAGGTGTTCGTTGAGAACAGTACTGAATAGCTGGATGGAAACGATAATGCCGTCTTCCTTAGTCCGATCGGTCGGATGATTTGGAGAGCACGGCCTGCTCGCACGGTCATACCAGTTGAGTAGATCGCGCTTGCATCGGACCACGGGTTCAAGGGATTGGCCGTATCGGCAGGACAGGATGCCTAACGGATTCAAACAATGTGAGTGGGCTCTTTCCCTTCTCCTCTACTCCTTCATGCCTAATAGTATGGAAAACACGTAATGGCTTGTACACTTGGGCTGAAACATCGGGAAGCACTACACTGAGGCGTGCATAGAGTGTGCGTCGTTGGCTTGGTAGGATTGTGGCTTGAATGGTTTACGCATTGGATAGTTGGATACGATAGCGGGATTATTCATTTGAGGCGATCGGTTGGATTACTTGGGATTATGCTTGGACGGTTGGAAATATACAAGTTGGAATGATACAATTGAGGCAATAGGAATATCGAGAATATCGGGAATCCGGACGAGCGAGCGTGCATCCGTGCACGAGTATCACTGGGTCGCTTTGTCTTGCAAAGCGAGCAGTTGTGGTTCGAAACCGAACAACTGCATCGGCGAGGGTATTGTGCCACTGTTGGGGCATTGTGCCACGGGATTATTCGGAGTGTGGGGTGTTGCACCCAATGTGAAACACTGTATTGGGAAGCGGCAATGTGAAACACTGTAGATTTTGGTGCCTTGGGATTAAATCCTGAGGTCGAGATTTGGACTCCTTTGGGAGGATATGTTGGAAGAATGGTTATGGATGCTTTGGTTGGTTATTTGGTGGAACGAGTTTAGGATCGCTTGGTGGGGCGAGAATGTTCGATCCTCTCGCCTCACCTACCTTTTGCATGTCACGGACAACCTGGGTGCACAGGGTGTTGATTTCCTTGAAACGGTTTTTATCCGGGGCACTGGAGCCGTTTCAATCCGGAGGAAAATATTGATTCGTGCTTTGGCGCGGTGCATTACGGGACCTCCAGCGGGGCTTGCTACCCGGGCTGATAGGGCGCGCCGTAATGCTTGGAATATGTCCTTTATGGCTTGGCCAGTGACTTCATATAGATAAGAGTTGGCTTGCTTTTCTTTCGTTGGTTTGTGCATCGTGTAGGCGCGGCCACCTTGCCTCGGCAAGAGTGTGCATTCGAGATGGGAATATATACCTTCGGTTGAGGATGGATATTGAGGCGAGTCTGATGGTTCGATATGTTATCGTGCAAACGATGACATTGAGTTAGACGGGTCGGCTATATATAAACTGCTTGTCGTTTGGTTTGAGAATGAATGCTAGCATGCTTAAACTGCTTTACTACTTTCCTTAACATGTCATCCCTATGCCATGAAATGAATCTAGGATTCAACTAGAAAGATCACCATTTAACTGTGTGCATTCACTATTTTACTTAGTGTCGGCTTAGACGAGTGGGTTACCCCGCTCACCAGTACGGTTGTGTACTGACCCACGTTTGTGGGCAATATTTCAGGTACACAGGCGTAGTGGCGTTGCTTGGATATACGGGACAAGATATATGAACTGTAAGTACCTTTGTGGGCTAGAGAAAGAGCAAGAGTTATTTCATCGTCTCCGTGACATCGCCTTTGTGGCATTGACTCGGGGCATCTCATTTGGACCCTATCGTGAGCTTCGCTGCGTATACTCTGATGTGTGCTTGGTACACAATTGGCTTCCGCTGTAACTTGGTTGTTTCGATGATAACTTTCGTGTTTAACAACATCGCCTTGTACGAGCGCAACTCCAGGCTCGTACGGCATCACGTCCCGAATAGAACGATTGTCCCACGGGAGAGCTGCAACGTGGTGATTTCACGTTCAGCGGGGACTATTGGGCTTGCGGGAGTTTGGGGCGTGACAGATTGGTATCAGAGCGCCCGGTTCATTTCTTCGGACTTGGTCCTTCGCTTCATCACAAACTCTAAATAGCTTCCGCGTGTCATTTAGCTCTTGACTCTACTCAGTGCCGCATCGGATGTTTCATGCAATAAGTCTATTTATTGCTGGTTTTGGCTGCATGTTATTCTGTGTTGGGTTGCCTTGGTTGGTTTTCGTAGGATCGCTTAGCCTCGTTAGGCGTTGTTGCATTCGTGCAGCAAGTTGGTTGGCGTTGTTGCATTTGTGCAACAAGTGTGGGCTTTTGTTGGCTTGGCTTAGCGTTCGGGAGTTCTGATTTGCCTCAATGGATCAGTCGGTCGGCTAACGAGATTTGGTTATGCGGCATGTTTTGAGTAGAAACTTTCGATGGGAATGGATCCTTGCACGAGTTGCTCGTCAAGCGATTGTGTTGGATATAAGTTATAATTTTGGCTGTGGCGCATCGGTTGGGCAGATTTGAGTTTGGCTTAAGAAATATCAGATAAGTTGGCATGAGTTGCTCGTACAATAAACGTGTGGAACCGTTGGGTATTGGGTTGGACTATTTGGAAGACAATCGTTGCACGATTGCTCGTGCCGTGAAATTATCAGACGGTTTGGGAAATGTTGGAAGCATCGAGAATGGAACATAGCATGAGTTGCCTAACGAGATTGATGGTTAAAGAATCGGCTAAGTTTTTGTGTCAGACTTAAGATGGGAATGGCATGATCACACCTAAGGGATGGTTCGAACGGATCTTGGATTCGTGAGAGGAAACGTAATGTGAGTAGCAAATTGATTCGAAGTGGTATATGGGATCAAATGTGTTAAGCAAGGCATTGGAAATATTTTGGTTGGACATCTATTGGAATTGTCTGAACGGACTCGGATAACGAATACAAGTCGGTTAGTGCAAATTGATTGAGTTGGAAAGAGTAAAAATGGAGCAAGCGAATATTGAGTTATGATTCGGCAGAATTACCTCGGAATAGTCGGTTTGGGATAGACGCTGGTTGACGCAGATTTTGCACGAGGGTAACTATATTTCCAAGTGGTATATGGTGCAATAGAATTTGACTCGGGTATCCTTCGATACATTAGACTTGAGAACTCAAGGACGGACTCGTGCAAATGGAAGTATCATTGGGCTTAAAAGATGGGGGAAACCGGAATGAACATTTGGGTTATGCTTGAGCAAGGCGATGGGATTATCGGAAAGATAGCGAGCACGGACTATGATTTTGGGCAACGCATTTGAGCTGTTGGTTGAGCAACGAAACACGAACTTGGCTTGGAAGGGCAATGTGATTGATTCACACAAACTTGAAGGATTTTGGATATTGTTGCTCGAGAAGTTGAATCAGGTTTAGCGGAGATGAAATTTTGGGCAAAATGGTACAACGATGATAAACGGATTCTTTGGAAAGACGTGGACGGATTGTGGCAACAAGGGAAGGCAAAAAGATTTTGGCGGATTGATTTCTGAAGATAGCTAAATGTGGGAGCAACGTCGGAACGAATCACTGTGCTGCTCGAGTAAGTTGGAAGTGCAAGGTGGGACGTGGCAAACGGATGTGAATTTGGGCAAGTCTTGGATTTTGAGAATTATTGCAATTTGTAGTGCGAGAATCGAACATGCAATTCGGAAATTTGATGGATTCAGGACAGAACGACGGATTGATGGTAGACGGTTTCAACGAGCACATTGCTCGGATTCGGGAGTTCGCTCGGATGGGATGGTTGGAATTTTGATTCGGATTTGCAGATGAGATATAGCATGGTTTATAGTAACTGTCCATCGTGATGATTACAATTATCGAGCGTAGCTTCGGGACAGCTGACCCTAAGCGACCTTGCTCGCTGAATCGGATATGAATATGGTAGACCCATAGAACGACCCTTAAGGCAGCATATTTGGGAATGCGTCGAGGGCAGATGTGAGCAATGATTTTTGGCTTATTGACTGAGTGTTGGATTTGAGAGATCCTTGGGATAGCCTTCAGCTGAAGATACAGCCGGAAGATCGAAGCGATGGTGGAAGTAGCCTTGTCAACTGATGAGATTCAGAGTCGCAGATTTTTATCGATGGCATCGCCTCTGACTCATCGTGCCCTGGAAGGGAATAGCATTCATATGAATTGACGACTGTGAAACTAGCTCGTGAAGTTAAAGCAGCGGCTCGTTCAGATCAAATTCTTGCAAATACTGGAAGGGACAGATTTGCCTCAGATTTACAAGATGTCTCGGAACTTAGTCTGGGAAGTGTGCTCGTTCGGAAGGCAATGGTGATATCCTATGCTTCGAGGCAGTGGAAGCAGCGCGAAGAACTATTTCATGCGCAACCTAAGAATTGTGGCGAGTGTGTCCACGTTGAAATCGTGGTGACACAAATCCCTTTGGCGTGGCGACGAGATCTTCGTGGATCACACGAAACTCAATATAGATGTTCACCCTGTGAGATATTGAGATGGCAGGAAATGTGTTGGACTGAGCTGATCTAAGCAAGTTAATATTTGGGTAAGTCGCATAGCTGGGGTAGATCAGTTGTAAGAATCGTTCGGTGCACGAGATAATATTTGGAGATGTTGCTAGTACTGATTTCAGAAATAGTGGGACGGATTGAGCTGGAACACGAACTGATTGAGTCGGTAGAAAATCTGCATAATTGAGAATAGTTCTCAAGTGAAGGTGTTGGAATGGGAATTGTGATCTGGTTCAATTGGGAGCAAAGCAAATGGACGCCTCGAACATAAAGATACCCTTGTAGCTTGTTCAAATTTGCTATCGCAAAGCTCGGCTGAAATGCATGTATTTTAGGGACGCCTTAAATACGTGTACGATCCAGAACTAAGCGATACGAGAAATTCGTGTTGAGCTGCAAGGAGGATGTGGGAATTCGTGAAAATTTATTCGAGCGTTCAGCAGAACGAGATATTGTGTCAGAAATAGTAAATATGTGAGTTGCTTAGAGCAGATCCATGAAATTGGATTGTGGCATGCTAGTAAGGAATGAGTACCAGCACGGTTCGTGGACGAACCTGATTCTAAGTGGTATATTATGTAACGCCCCGCAACCGCTCGGAGCGTTACGCTGAGTCGGACTGAATAAATCAAATGCTGGTTACATTTGAAATGTCGAATTTCGGGAAGAAGGATTAATCGAGTTGGTTTCAATGTGCAGATGGCTAGCGGGTTCGATGGAAATCAGGTGTTCGTTGAGAACAGTACTGAATAGCTGGATGGAAACGATAATGCCGTCTTCCTTAGTCCGATCGGTCGGATGATTTGGAGAGCACGGCCTGCTCGCACGGTCATACCAGTTGAGTAGATCGCGCTTGCATCGGACCACGGGTTCAAGGGATTGGCCGTATCGGCAGGACAGGATGCCTAACGGATTCAAACAATGTGAGTGGGCTCTTTCCCTTCTCCTCTACTCCTTCATGCCTAATAATATGGAAAACACGTAATGGCTTGTACACTTGGGCTGAAACATCGGGAAGCACTACACTGAGGCGTGCATAGAGTGTGCGTCGTTGGCTTAGTAGGATTGTGGCTTGAATGGTTTACGCATTGGATAGTTGGATACGATAGCGGGATTATTCATTTGAGGCGATCGGTTGGATTACTTGGGATTATGCTTGGACGGTTGGAAATATACAAGTTGGAATGATACAATTGAGGCAATAGGAATATCGAGAATATCGGGAATCCGGACGAGCGAGCGTGCATCCGTGCACGAGTATCACTGGGTCGCTTTGTCTTGCAAAGCGAGCAGTTGTGGTTCGAAACCGAACAACTGCATCGGCGAGGGTATTGTGCCACTGTTGGGGCATTGTGCCACGGGATTATTCGGAGTGTGGGGTGTTGCACCCAATGTGAAACACTATATTGGGAAGCGGCAATGTGAAACACTGTAGATTTTGGTGCCTTGGGATTAAATCCTGAGGTCGAGATTTGGACTCCTTTGGGAGGATATATTGGAAGAATGGTTATGGATGCTTTGGTTGGTTATTCGGTGGAACGAGTTTAGGATCGCTTGGTGGGGCGAGAATGTTCGATCCTCTCGCCTCACCTACCTTTTGCATGTCACGGACAACCTGGGTGCACAGGGTGTTGATTTCCTTGAAACGGTTTTTATCCGGGGCACTGGAGCCGTTTCAATCCGGAGGGAAATATTGATTCGTGCTTTGGCGCGGTGCATTACGGGACCTCCAGCGGGGCTTGCTACCCGGGCTGATAGGGCGCGCCGTAATGCTTGGAATATGTCCTTTATGGCTTGGCCAGTGACTTCATATAGATAAGAGTTGGCTTGCTTTTCTTTCGTTGGTTTGTGCATCGTGTAGGCGCGGCCACCTTGCCTCGGCAAGAGTGTGCATTCGAGATAGGAATATATACCTTCGGTTGAGGATGGATATTGAGGCGAGTCTGATGGTTCGATATGTTATCGTGCAAACGATGACATTGAGTTAGACGGGTCGGCTATATATAAACTGCTTGTCGTTTGGTTTGAGAATGAATGCTAGCATGCTTAAACTGCTTTACTGCTTTCCTTAACATGTCATCCCTATGCCATGAAATGAATCTAGGATTCAACTAGAAAGATCACCATTTAACTGTGTGCATTCACTATTTTACTTAGTGTCGGCTTAGACGAGTGGGTTACCCCGCTCACCAGTACGGTTGTGTACTGACCCATGTTTATGGGCAATATTTCAGGTACACAGGCGTAGTGGCGTTGCTTGGATATACGGGACAAGATGTATGAACTGTAAGTACCTTTGTGGGCTAGAGAAAGAGCAAGAGTTATTTCATCGTCTCCGTGACATCGCCTTTGTGGCATTGACTCGGGGCATCTCATTTGGACCCTATCGTGAGCTTCGCTGCGTATACTCTGATGTGTGCTTGGTGCACAATTGGCTTCCGCTGTAACTTGGTTGTTTCGATGATAACTTTCGTGTTTAACAACATCGCCTTGTACGAGCGCAACTCCAGGCTCGTACGGCATCACGTCCCGAATAGAATGATTGTCCCGCGGGAGAGCTGCAACGTGGTGATTTCACGTTCAGCGGGGACTATTGGGCTTGCGGGAGTTTGGGGCGTGACATATGTCACATAGTTGGTTACAGTAGTTTACCACTGAGTATGTGGCATTACACTATTTTAATTTTGGCATACTGTTTCTTGTACCTTGTTATATCCCTCTAAGGACCTGGTCCCCTCCAATTTTGCAGCTTAGAAGGTTATAGAGCTTTGGAGTTGCTGATGGAGTTGCTTGTCTTACGGGCATTGGTACCAGGTACTTATATTATTTCTACCAGAGTTATGATTATTTATTCATATTGTTTAATCATCTACTGATGTAGCCTACTTTTATAGACTCATATTTCTTTCTTGAGTCTATTCGAGTTTGTGTGTTACTGGGCGGTCGACTTTAGCACATGTAATTTATTCTTGTGTATTATGTTCATTGTGGATTAAGGCATAGATATTTATATTACTTGATTATTTAGATAGTGACGATTATAATACAACTTATACTTATTCGAGTTGGACCAGAGTCTGGTCAAATACGTAGCTGACATGTTACGTATTCCTAGTCCTATGTATTTTGGGACTGGGGCGTGATATCGGCAAACCCCAATGACCCCCTGCCCCGGCGCCTCTCGACCTTGACGTCCCCCTCGCCCCCCTACCATGACCCCACTTGGCCCCAACGACCCCCTCGACCCCGATAACCACCCATCGATCAGAGGGTCAGGTAACCCTAAACCTAATCCTATCTCCCTCTTGCTGACACGGCACAGACATGCTGACATGACACATATATATACACACACACTAACATGACACGGACATGACATGGACAAAAAAATTAACACGAAACTAGGGTTAGGGCTTGTACGAAGGTGACACAAACATGATCATGATACAGACACATACATTGATACAACACAGGATATGACACAGACCCTAACCCTAACACTATCTCTCTTCTAGTTAGCTATCTGAGTTAATTAGATGCAACCTTGGGTATCGATATTGTGTATAATACGATGCAGATCTCGACTCAAGGAGAGTTGTATACTGTAAACTCCCTCGACCAAAATTAGGCCTACTTAGCTTCGATAGAGAGACTAGGGCTAATTTGAATCCAATTAGAAATAGAACACTGTGTTTTAGATAATTTTATAATATTTATATCACTTAGTGCACCTTACCGTTGCTTCAATAATTGAATCTTATTTAAATTAAGGGCATTTTCGTAACCCGCCTGTCACCCCCACTTTTCAGATTAAGGGCATTTTCGTCTTCTCGTAATTAAAGAGTAAATAATTGCATGATAATTAATCTTATTTAAATTACTGTGACTTTATTTGATTGTTGCGCTTATTGTTGTTCGAAAATTAGAACGCTACGCTAGTCATTGACTTACAACAGATTCACACCCTTGTCCTAAACGTGCCAGACCATTAATTTATGCTTGTGTTCCACTAAAATTCAGTCCCTTGTACTTCTATTTAATTATAGAATACCTCCTTGCATTAATTCTAATTAATTAAACAATAAATCTATTTTGTGCAATTTTCTGATTTTTGGGCACTCTTATGCAAAAAGTATATTAGGTGTATACCCGTTGGACACGGCACGTGTTATAAACCCATTTCTCTTTCATTATATTTTTTCATGATTTTGGGAGTGTGTAATTTAACATCAACTCCTTGAAACCATGGTCTCCAAACCCTTAGACCAATGAAATCCTCGCAATGTCATTAAACTCATTCGAACCCTAGCCCATTGAAATATCTCCATAACAAGCCAAAGCCTTTTTTCTAGTGTTGACCAAAGTCAATAGATTCTAGGTCAAACCCAACATCACATGTATATATATATATATATATATATATTCCTTTTTCCTTTTTTTCTTATTCCCTTAAACCTAAAACCAACCATAACAGCAGCCGATTCCTATTCCCATCTACTGTTCCCGAAACCTTTCTTCCCGTCGTTCCGCCGGAGCACGACCGCCTGCGTCGAACTCGAATCGTCGGACTCCGTCTGTCGACCGCTACCTAACCCTCCAGACTGCTTTACCGTTCCCCTCCACGCCCGACTTCTCCCCGTTTCCACATGACCACCCACCTAAAACTGCTGCATACACCGGAGTACTAAAACCAGCAACCCGACGACCCTTCCCCGCGTCGATAACCCTCGACGGTCCGCCGAACCGCTGTTGAAGACGAGCACCACCGCACGATGTTGTACTGAGCAGTTTGTCGACTTCCTCGACTGCACGAAGCCGCCAACCGCTGCACGGGTCGACTTCCCGCCAACTCGCCTACACGACGTTGTCGACTCGTCGGACTCCGCCGTGATCTGCTGCTGACGATCTCGACATCGAACCCTTTATTTTTACGTACATAGGTTCGAACCCCTCGTATGCATATAAACATACGCGTATACGCGTATTTCTCATAGTATTTCACACGTATTAGCCGGAGAGTACTTAGTATATGATGGTATGTATATACTTGCGTATGTATTAGTATGTGTTAAACGTATTTTGGAACATAATATATATATATATATATATAGTGTACCTCCATTGCATATATACATATATGTCTTGTATATATATATATATCACTAAAATATGTTTAATATGTATATATAGGTACCAGTATTAATTCTTAATTGGTATAATACATACGTGTATGTATTGTACGTGCATCCCTAGTACATGTTTAATATATGTATATATGTACATAGTATAAATTCAACAAAGTATGAATATATGTACATCTATTATATGTGTAATAAATTAGTATTATGAGATACGTTAGTCATAGTATGTACTATGTATTATATGTACTAGATATCTTGAATGTGACCACGGATACCCCATAGTTATATCGACCTGTGACCCTGTAGCATGATAGCAGACTGCCAAATGTACACTGACGTACTGGCGAGACCGTACTATTGACTGTCTGTTATGCACAGCAACGACAGACGTGACCACCCTTAGCGTCGTCTTTTGAGATTATTATGTTGATTGTGTACTAGAGTAATATCTAATGAAGTATTGTGTTATATGATATGTCTATAGGACTGTTGGATCATTCAGACGATACCTTGAAACCCGGATATTGGTATTGCAGCTAAGGACCCCAGGCGAGTACATTCTCTAACAGTTTTTATTATATTGATTATCTCTATAACTCTTGTTGTATAGCATACTTGACTCTGACAGTGTTATTTACACGAGTTGGCATTATTGACACCTGTCACGAGGAGTCGTGATTTGGAATCCATCATGCTAGCTGGGGAAAATAGGAGAAATATTAGTAGCTTATGTGATCATACCCAACTTTACATGCATCATAGTTCACCCACACCTCACGTCGGTGCAGCCTTACCATTACATGCCTCATCGCTGTTATATGTGGTTAGCCTGACCTGTTAGGGATGATCGCTAATCAATGTAATGAGTCATATAGTCCAAAGCCGATCACATAATATGCTGATGTTTTGTCACCCCCACTTTTTGGATTAGGGATATTTTTGTCTTTTTGTAATTAATGAGTAAATGATTGCATGATAATTAATTTTATTTAACTTACGGTGACCTTAATTTATTGTTGCACTTTATCGTTATTCGATAACTAGGACGCTACGCTAGCTTTGTCTTCCATCAGACTCGCACCCTTGTCCTAGACACGCCAGACCGTTAATTAATGCTCGTGTCCTACGTAAATCCAGCCCTTTGTACTTCTATTTAATTGTAGAACATCTCCTTGTATTTAATTTTAATTAAGCAAACAATAAACCTATTTCGTGCAATTTTCGTAATTTCATTGAACCCATTCGAACCCTAGCCCATTGGAATATCTCCATAATAAGCCAAGGCCTTTTCCTAGTATTGACCAAAGTCAACATATTCTAGGTCAAACCAACACCCTTGTATATATATATATATCATCCTATTTACTCCTTCCCCTTAAACCTAAACCTAATACTCCCAGCCGACATCCCCTCTTCACCCTACTGTTCACCGCCGAAACCTGACGTGAACGCCGGAGCCGAGCGGTCAGAGCCGACCACTACTCGACTGTCGACCCCCCCCCCCCCCCCGCGACTGAACGCCGGAGATAGGTCTGACCCGCTGACCCGAGCCGCCTGGATCCCATCGACCAAGCCTCGACTGTCCCGCTTGAGCGCTGGACCAAGCCCCGACTGCCCCGCTTGAGTGCTGAACCGACACGCACGACATCACAGAGCTAGGTCGAACTCGCCACGCTGAACTGAGCCCGACGCTGCCCAGACCGGATGACTCGCCTGCGCACGCCGGACGACTTGCCTGCACGCCGGATGACCGCTGACCTCGCTGTACCTGACCGGACCAGCCCTTCCGACTCGACGATGCCGCGACACACACGTCTCATTCCCGCGCCCAGGTTCGAGTCCCCTCTCGCGTACACGCACACGCGTATTCTTCCTTGTATGCATGCGTATGATTAGCTATGGTAGTATACACGTATCGTATGATGGTAGATTAGTGTGTTGTATGTACATATTATATATTTAGATGAATATAAACCTAATTAGTATATATGTTTGGTACATGTATTAGTATAGGGTTAAATGTATTTTTGGCATATATATATGGTTTCTCTCAATTAGTATAAATATATATATATGTATTGTATATATCTCCCCAGTATATGTTTAATATATATATATATATATAAAGTATTAATTCTATTTAAAGTATATATATACATATGTCTATTATTTTGTACTAATAGACATTTATGTATGATTAGATCATATTATAGATGACTTGAATGTAACCACGGATATCCCGTAATTACATTGACCTGTAACCATGTAGTATGTTAGCAGACTGCCATATGTACACTGACGTACTGGCAAGACCGTTCCATTGACTGTCTGTTATGCACAGCAACTACAGACGTGACCCCCTAGCATAGTCTGTGAGATCATGGTGTTTGATTGTGTATTAGTGTAATGTCTGATACAGTATTGTGTTTATGATATATCTATAGGACTATTGGATCACTCAGACGATACCTTGGAACCCAGACAGTGGTATTGCCAGCTAAGGACCACAAGAGAGTACATTCTCTGACAGTTTCCATTATGTTGATTATCTCTATAATTCGTGTTATATAGCATACATGACTCTGACACTGTTATTTACACGAGTTAGCATCATTGAGATCTGTCACGAGGAGTCGTGATTGGAATCCATCGTGCTAGCTGGGGGGAAGTATTAGTAGTTTATGTGATCATACCCAACTTACATGCTGCATTAGCTCACCCACATTCACGTCGGCGCAGCCTTACCCTTACATGCCTCATCGCTGTTACATCTGGTTAGCCTGACCTGTTAGGGATGACCGTTAATCAATGTAATGAGTCATATAGTCCCAAGCCGATCACATGATATACTGATATTTTACACACTTAGTTAGATATTCTTGACATGCATCTCTAGTACATTGATCTAGCATCTCTACATGTTCTAGTTGTTGTTCTTGTACACACTTACATACCAGTTTATTGTACTTGTGTATACTTGTAGTTCTATTCCTTGTCAGATGCATATTGATGATGATGTTCCAGTACTTTATTCCAGTATTTCTTTTATTCCAGTATTTCTTATTGCCAGTATTTCCTATCTGTCTTGTATTTCTTTACACTGTGTTATAGTTTTTGTCAATATATGTGGAACTGCTGTTAGAGGTGTATTTTTGTTCCAATCCTGACTAGATATTTTTTCCAGAGAATCTTGAAGATTTATGTACCATGCACTACAGACCAGGTATAGATGCAAACTATGCACCAGAGATCCTAGAGGAGACCATGCTTCTAGATGAGGCATTGCCTACAGCTATGTAGATAGTATTTATTTATGCTTGAGACTTATGGAGGTTGTTTCAGTTTATATTTAGACTTATGTTAAGTTTAATTGGAGACTTGTGTCGGACAGCTAGACTGTGAGTTATCTTTATGTTTGAGACATGGTGTTTAACTATGTCATTTCCTTTTATCTTTTATCGTGCCTTATAGTTGTTGTGATTGAGTTACCTTGTGAGATGTATATTGACCTCCTTATGGAGATGGATATCATTGACAGGTGTTTAGCTATATAGTATTACTGTGACCTAGACAGCGTTCTACCGCCGATGCTGCGGCGTAGGCTGGACGTACCCACGCTCTCGTGCCCCTATACCGGGTGCGGGTCATGACACATTTTTAGTGGTGGCCCATGCAGGTCTAGTTTTACAAGTTATGCGATATCGTGGTAGTGCGACAACTTAGTTGTACTGCTGCGAGCCTGTGCTAGGATATAGGAAATAGGATCTAGGATGAGAATATGCTCAATCACACTAGGAAATTCTGAACTTCTTATTGCTATTCTAATGGATTGCTTCCTTTAGCACTGTAGTGTCCTTCCTTGATAATATCATATCTATCACCTTAATTGATTCTTTGATCTGTATTCAGGATGCCGCCGAATACTAGATCTATGAGAGTGGGAGCAGCAAATTCAGAGAGGACTGCCACCCCTCAACCTGACGAACAGATACCTGGAGATTCTCCTACATCTCCTGTTCGTGTGGGAGTGTCTGCAACTAACATAATTCCTCCTCCACCTATACAGAGGATTGTCCCAGCTATGACAGACAACCTTCCACCACCACCGACACCGATTCCCGGAGGAGTGTCCGCTGACGGGGCATAGATGTTCGCATTGATGCAGGGAATGCTAGAGGCCCAGAGAGCAACAGCAGAGGCTCAGCGTGTTCAAACTGAGGCTCAGAGAATGCAAGCAGAAGCACCCCAGGCACAGACCGAACTGATGAGAGAGAGCATGGAGAAAGCTCATCAGGTGACTCTCCAAGCTGTGGAGAGGGTAGCACGACGACCGTAACATCAAGGTCAACAACAACAGAGGCCCGGTACCATAGTGGACTTTAAGAGGATGATACCTCGGGAGTTCAAAGGCACAGAAGGAATACTATATGCTGACGAATGGTTAGAAGACATAGAGAGGAATTTGCGCTTATCACAGATTCCAGAAATTCTTCAGATAGAGGTCGCTGGCAGTCAGATGTTTGATATCGGACTGACGTGGTATCGTACAGAGCCGAGACTCGCCGCTGAAGTACTTACTTGGGAGGACTTTAAGGAACTCTTCAAAGAGAAATTCTTTCCTGACGTAGTCTTGGGAGCATTAGAAAGTCAGTTCCATGACTTAGTCCAAGGAGGCATGTCAGTCGACGAATATGCTGTATAGTTTTGTCAATTGAGTCGATTTGCACCATCGATGGTTCGAGACCCAGGAGATAGAGCTCAAAAATTCAGGAAGGGATTAAATAGGGAGATCAAGTCTCGTACTTCGGGATAATGTACTGCTACATTTGAGAGTATTCTGATGGATGCCCAGATTGTTGAAGACGACTTGGACCTCAGGCCCAAGAGAGGACGCGATACATCTGGAGCAACCGGAGGTAACACAGGACCAGCCAAGCGCCCACACTTTTAACAACAACATAGGCCATACCAGCAACAACACCAGCAGCAACACCAGCAACAGGCACAAGTTCGAGGACATGCTCAACAGCAGCAACCACAAAGACATAATCAACTCGTTGCCCCATGTTCGTATTGCGGAAAGATGGGACATACAAGAGACATCTTCAGAAAAAAGGTTGGGCACTTGCTTATCGTGTGGATCAGCAGCACATCAGCTGAGCGACTGCCCAGCTATTTAGACTCGCCAAGAAGGAGGAGCAGCTCAGAGAGGACCAGCCAGAGCACCTATTATACCAGGAGGCCAGCAGAGAGGACCTCCACTTCCATCACAGTAGGAAAGGTTTTCTCAGCAGCAGCAGCAACAGAGAGGAGCACCACAAGGACGAGCTTACGCCATGACCACTGAGGAGGTCGAGCCAGCTGGAGACGTGATTTCAGGTTCAGTTTTACTCAATTCTATTCCAGCACTTGCATTATTTGATTCTGGCGCTTTCCATAGTTTCGTATCTGTATCTTATGCCCTTAAGCATCATTTAGAAATGGAACCATTAGATAGGACTTGCAAGATCACGACAGGAGGAGGCATTATCCTAATCCGTGATTGTTGCAAGGATCGGAGAGTGTCATTGGAAGGCCGAGAGTTGAGCGTGAGTTTACTCGTCATGCCACTTTCGGAATACGATATTATACTCGAAATGGACTGGTTAAGTAAATACCATGCTTCTATAGATTGTCGCAGAGGAAGAGTAGTATTTCGACTACCAGGAGAGCCAGAGTTTGAGATTGCCAGAGGAGCAGAGGAGCGGAGCAGAGGCACTTTTTGCGGAGCCAGGATGGAAGAAGAAGAGTTACCGCATCCACTTATAGCGGAATTCCTGGATGTATTTCCAGAGGAGTTGCCAGGTTTGCTACCAGACAGAGATGTTGAGTTCTCTATAGACTTGATACCAGGAGCAGAGCCTATTTTACAACATGTCTAAGAGTTAACAACAACGAATTGGTAGAACTAAAGAAATAAGTTGAGGAGCTGCAAGACAAAGGTTTTATTAGATCCAGTTCATCGCCATGGGGAGCACCGATATTATTTGTACCAAAGAAGGATGGCACGGTACGTATGTGTATCGATTATAGAGCTTTGAATAACCTCACTATCGAAAACAAATACCCGCTGCCGAGGATAGATGATCTTTTTGATCAATTGAACGGAGCGAAGGTGTTTTCAAAAGTAGACTTGAGGTCAGGCTATTACCAGGTGAAAGTGAAGAAAGAAGACATATCGAAGACCGCCTTTCGAACCAGATATGGCCAGTTTGAACTTACAGTAATTTCGTTTGGTTTAACCAATGTACCAGCAGTATTTATGAACTTGATGAACAAGGTGTTCCACCAGTACCTTAACAAGTTCGTAGTGGTGTTTATTGACGACATTCTAGTATATTCAAAAACCCCAGAAGAGCATGAAGAGCACTTGAGAATAGTCTTAGAAACACTCAGGAGAGAGAAATTATACGGGAAGCTTTCAAAGTGTGAGTTCTTTCTTGAAAATATTGAATTTCTTGGACATATGGTAACGGCTGACGAAATTTTAGTTAACCCAAAGAAGATAGAGGCAGTAAAGTCATGGGATACCCCCGGTACGGTAGCTGAAATCAGGAGCTTTCTCGGACTAGCAGGATACTACAGAAGATTTATACAAGACTTCTCCAAGATTGCAGAGCCAATGACTAGGCTGACCAAGAAGGATGTGGAAAATGTCAAGCCGCATTCGATGAGCTAAAAAGGAGATTGACTACAACACCAGTTTTGACGTTGCCATCAGGGACAGGTGGATTCACTATCTACAGTGATGTTTCAGGAAAAGGGTTGGGATGCGTTCTTCAACAACACGGGAAAGTAATTGCCTATGCTTTAAGACAATTATGCCCTCATAAAAAGAACTACCCCACTCACGATCTGGAGTTAGCGGCAGTTATCTTTGCCCTAAAGCTGTGGAAGCACTATCTGTACGGAGAGCGTGTGGAGATCTTCACAGACCATAAGAGCTTAAAGTACGTATTTACACAGAAGGGGCTGAATATGAGACAAAGGAGGTGGTTAGAATTGATGAAAGACTTTGATATCTCATTACAGTATCATCCAGGGAAAGCCAACGTAGTCGCGGATGCCTTGAGCAGGTACCCAATGGCTATGTACTTGACTTCGGATAGACACTTATTAGCTGATCTTGAGAGCTTGGAAATTGAGGTATTAGTTCCAGGAGCTGAGATTCACATATGGGGACTGCAGATTCAATCAAAGTTGATAGACAGAAATAGAACTGCGCAGTATGATGATGAGACTCTAAGGAATATTAGGGCACAAGTTCAGGCAGGATTGATAGACGATTTCACTATTGCGGATGATGGATCCTTACGACATAGCACGAGGATGTGTGTGCCAAGCGGAGAGCTGCGTGAAAAATTTTTACAGGAGGCACACCGCTCTCAGTACTCGATGCATCCCGGAGCCAACAAGATGTATCAAAATTTGAGGAAGCATGTATGGTGGTATGGTATGAAGCGCGATGTATCATGCTTCGTATCCCGATATTTAGTGTGCCAACTGGTGAAAGCAGATCGACAGAGGCCAGGGGGATTGCTTCAACCTTTACCCATTCCAGAATGGAAGTGGGAGCACGTGACTATGGACTTCGTTTCGGGACTTCCTCGTTCTCCAGGAGGAAAAGATGCAATTTGGGTTATCGTGGATAGGTTGACCAAATCAACCCACTTCTTACCTTTTAAAGTGGGTACTTCGACGGAGAAGCTAGCAGAGATGAACGTACGGCAGATTATCAGGTTACATGGAGTTCCTGTGAGTATTGTCTCAGATCGGAATAGTTGTTTCACTTCCCATTTCTGGAGGAGCCTGCAGTCTAGCTTGGGCACTTAGCTCAAGTTCAGTACCGCATATCACCCTCAGACAGACGGGCAGTCTAAAAGGACTATTCAGACTCTTGAAGATATGCTACGCACTTGTGTATTGGATCTCGGAGGTTCTTGGGAGGATCATCTACACTTGGTAGAGTTTTCTTACAACAACAGCTACCAGGCCAGCATTGAGATGTCACCATTCGAGGCTTTATATGGACGGAGGTGTCGTACCCCTTTATCTTGGGATGATATTGGAGAAAGAGCCTTGTTAGGACCAGAAATGGTCGTGGATGCAGCAGAAAATGTGAAACTTATCAGAGACAGACTGCGAGTGGCGTAGGACAGACAGCGGCATTGGGCAGATAGCCACCGTAGACCCCTAGAGTTTTAGGTATTATTTTGATTTGTTTTGTTTGGTTTACGATTTCTTTGTTTAGGTTGCGTGTTAAGATCGTTGTTCTAGGTTGGCGATTTGGTGTTCCTACGGATTTTTCCGACGCGGAGCACGATTCATTTTGGCAGAGGAGGAAAGCTTAGTCCACGATACATCGGGCCCTTTAGTGTTCTTGCAAGGGTCGGTACAGTAGCCTATAGACTAGACTTGCCGCCTGCTCTAGATGGAGTACATAACGTGTTCCACGTGTCGTAGCTGAGACGGTACGTGGCAGATCCTAGTCACGTATTAGATCACTCGGAGATCGAAGTTGGACCGACACTCAGCTATCCTGAACAACCGGTGGAGATCTTGGATCATAGAGAGAAGATATTGCGGAACCAGACTATTCCCTTGGTTCATATTGCATGGAGAAATCACTCTCCAGGAGAATTAACTTGGGAGAGAGAGGACGAAAAGCGCGAGCGGTATCCATATCTCTTCAAGACTTGAGGTATAATTCATTAATTGATTGCTTGTTCTTGTGTTAGTTATTTTAAATTTTGAGGACAAAATTCTTTAAGGAGGGTAGACTTGTCACCCCCACTTTTTGGATTAGGGGTATTTTCGTCTTTTCGTAATTAATGAGTAAATGATTGCATGATAATCAATTTTATTTAACTTACGGTGACCTTAATTTATTGTTGCACTTTATCGTTATTCGATAACTAGGACGCTACGCTAGCTTTGTCTTCCATCAGACTCGCACCCTTGTCCTAGACACGCCAGACTGTTAATTAATGCTCGTGTCCTACGTAAATCCAGCCCATTGTACTTCTATTTAATTGTAGAACATCTTCTTGCATTTAATTTTAATTAAGCAACCAATAAACCTATTTCGTGCAATTTTCGTAATTTTATTGAACCCATTCGAACCTTAGCCCATTGGAATATCTCCATAATAAGCCAAGGCCTTTTCCTAGTATTGACCAAAGTCAACATATTCTAGGTCAAACGCACACCCTTGTATATATATATATATCATCCTATTTACTCCTTCCCCTTAAACCTAAACCTAATACTCCCATCCGACATCCCCTCTTCACCCTACTGTTCACCGCCGAAACCCGACGTGAACGCCGGAGCCGAGCGGTCAGAGCCGACCACTACTCGACTGTCGACCCCTCCCCCCCCCCGCGACTGAACGTCGGAGAACGTCAGACCCGCTGACCCGAGCCGCCTGGATACCATCGACCAAGCCCCGACTGCCCCACTTGAGTGCTGGACCAAGCCCCGACTACCCCGTTTGAGCGCTGAACCGACATGCACGACTGCACAGAGCAGCGTCGAACTTTCCACGCTGAACCGAGCCTGACGCTGCCCAGACCAGACGACTCTGCCAGACCGGACGACTCGCCAGCGCACGCCGGACGACTCGCCTGCATACCGGACGACCGCCGACCTCGCTGCACCCGACCGGAGCAGCCCTTCAGACTCGACGTCGCCGCGACACGCACGTCTCATTCCCGCACCCAGGTTCGAGTCCCCTCTCGCGTACGTGTACGCGTACACGCACACGCGTATTCTTCCTTGTATGCATGCGTATGATTAGCTATGATAGTATACACGTATCGTATGATGGTAGATTAGTGTGTTGTTTGTATATATTATATATCTATATGAATATAAACCTAATTAGTATATATGTATGGTACATGTATTAGTATAGGGTTAAATATATTTTTGGCATATATATATGGTATCTCTCAATTAGTATAAATACATATATATACGTATTGTATACATCTTCCTAGTATATGTTTAATATATATATATATATATATAAAGTATTAATTCTATTTAAAGTATATATATACATATGTCTATTATTTTGTACTAATAGACATTTATGTATGATTAGATCATATTATAGATGACTTGAATGTAATCACGGATATTCCGTAATTACATTGACCAGTGACCATGTAGTATGTTAGCAAACTGCCATATGTACACTGACGTACTGGCAAGACCGTACCATTGACTGTCTGTTATGCACAGCAACTACAGACGTGACCCCCTAGCGTAGTCTGTGATATCATGGTGTTTGATTGTGTATTAGTGTAATGTCTGATACAGTATTGTGTTTATGATATATCTATAGGACTGTTGGATCACTCAGACGACACCTTGGAACCCAGACAGTGGTATTGCCATCTAAGGACCACAGGCGAGTATATTCTCTGACAGTTTTCATTATGTTGATTATCTCTATAATTCGTGTTGTATAGCATACATGACTCAAACACTGTTATTTACACCAGTTATCATCATTGAGACCTGTAACGAGGAGTCGTGATTGGAATCCATCGTGCTAGCTGGGGAAATGGGGAAGTATTAGTAGTTTATGTGATCATACCAACTTACATGTAGCATTAGCTTACCCACATTCACGTTGGTGCAGCCTTGCCCTTACATGCCTCATCGCTGTTACATCTGGTTAGCCTGACCTGTTGAGGATGACCGCTAATCAATGTAATGAGTCATATAGTCCCAAGCCGATCACATGATATACTGATGTTTCACACACTTAGATATTCTTGACATGCATCTCTAGTACATTGATCTAGCATCTCTACATGTTCTAGTTGTTGTTCTTGTACACACTTACATACCAGTTTATTGTACTTACGTACACTTGTAGTTCTATTCCTTGTCAGATGCATATTGATGATGATATTCCAGTACTTTATTCCAGTATTTCTTTTATTCCAGTATTTTTTATTGCTAGTATTTTCTATCTGTCTTGTATTTCTTTACACTGTGTTATAGTTTTTGTCAACATATGTGGAACTGCTGTTAGAGGTGTATTTTCGTTCCAATCCTGACTGGATATTTTTTCCAGAGAATCTTGAGGATTTTTGTACCACGCACTACGGACCAGGTATAGATGCAGACTATGCACCAGAGATCCTAGAGGAGACCATGCTTCTAGATGAGGCATTGCCTACAACTATGTAGATAGTATTTATTTATGCTTGAGACTTATGGAGGTTGTTTCAGTTTATGTTTAGACTTATGTTAAGTTTAATTGGAGACTTGTGTTGGACAGCTAGACTGTGAGTTATCTTTATGTTTGAGACATGGTGTTTAACTATGTCATTTTCTTTTATCTTTTATCGTGCCTTATAGTTGTTGTGATTGAGTTACCATGTGAGATTATTGTGAGATGTATATTGACCTCCTTATGGAGATGGATATTATTGACAGGTGTTTAGCTATATAGTATTACTGTGACCTAGACAACGTTCTACCGCCGATGCTGCGGCGTAGGCTGGACGTACCCACGCTCTCGTGCCCCTATAACGGGTGCGGGTAGTGACATATTTCACACACTTAGTTAGATGATTCTTGACATGTATCTTTAGTATATTGATCTAGCATCTCTACATGTTCTAGTTATTGTTCTTGTACACCCTTACATACCAGTTTATTTTCTTGCGTGTACTTGTATTTCTATTCATTGCTAAACGTATATTGATGATGATGTTCCAGTATTTCTTATTCCACTATTTCCTTTATTCCAGTATCTCTTATTGCCAGTATTTTCTATCTGTCTTGTATTTCTTTACACTGTGTTATAGTTTTTGTCAATATATGTGGAACTGCTGTTAGAAGTGTATTTTGTTCTAATCCTGACTGGATATATTTTTCCAGAGGATCTTGAGGAGTTCTATACTACACACTACAGACCCGGTATAGATGCAGACTATACACCAGAGATCCTAGAGGAGACTATGCCTTTAGATGAGACATTACCTGCAGCTATCTAGAGAGTATTTATTTATGCTTTGAGACATTTTGAGGTTTATTTCAGCTTATGTTCAGACTCATGTTAAGTTTAACTGGAGACTTGTGTTGGACAACTAGACTGTGATTTATCTTTATGTTGAGACATAGGGTTTTACTATGTCACTTCTCTCATCTTTTATCGTGCCTTATACTTTATAGTTGTTGTGATTGAGTTACATTGTGAGATATTATGGAGATGTATATCTTTGACTGGTGTTTAGTTATATAGTATTACTGTGACCTAGACAGCGTTCTACCGTCGATGCTGCGGCGTAGGCTGGACATACACACGGTCTCGTGCCCCTATACCGGGTGCGGATCATGACACGTTTTTAGTGGTAGCCCATGCAGGTCCAATTTTTGCAAGTTATGTGATATTGTGGTAGTGCGTCAACTTAGTTGTACTGCTACGAGCCTGCAATAGGATATATGAAATAGGATCTAGGATGAGAGTATGCTCAATCACACTAGAAGATTCTGATCTTCGCAATGCTATTCTAATTGATTGATTCCTTTAGCTTTTTATTGTCCTTCCTTGATAATATCATATCTATCACCTTAATTAATTCTTTTGATCTGTATTCAGGATACCGTCGAATACTAGATCCATGAGAGTGGGAGTATCAACTTCAGAGAGGTCTGCTACCTCCCTACCTGACGGGCAGACACCTGGAGTTTCTCTTATATCTCTTGTTCGTGTGGGAGTATCTGCAGCTAACGGGATTCCTCCTCCACCTATTCAGAGGATTGCCCCAGCTATGACAGACAACCTTCCACTACCACAGACACTGCTTTTCGGAGGAGTACCCACTGACGGGGCACAGATGTTCGCACTAATACAGGGCATGCTAGAGGCCCAGAGAGTAACAGCAGAAGCTCAGTGTGTTCAAGTTGAGTCTCAGAGAGTAAAAGCAGAAGCACACCAGGCGCAAACAGAACTGATGAGAAAAAACATGAAGAATGCTCATCAGGTGGCTCTCCAGGCTGTGGAAAGAGTAGCATGACAACCCCAGCATCCTGGCCAGCAACCACAGAGGCCAAGCACTATAGTGGACTTTAAGAGGATGATGCCTCGAGAGTTCAAGGGCACAGAAGGAATACTCTATGCTGATGAATGGTTAGAGGACATAGAGAGGAACTTGTAGAAGCATAAAAAATACGCCGGATGATTACGCGGCATATCGGTGCAGAGCAGCATAGGCAGAGGCCTTCAGAGCCATCAAGCGTGCAACAGAGCCCTTTTCCGCTAGAACAGAGCGTGAAACATAAAAAAGCTCAAAGGACCATCCGTGTAAGGCAATACGTCCAAGCCGCTTCAGCGTAAACAGGGTGCTTCTTCGCCTCCAGGGCGTTAAACTCATCCCCTTTTCATACGCAGCATGAAGGTGTACAAGAGACGCTTCGTATTCTCCAAAGTGGACCTGTTAGATCCTACAATGAATCTGTCAGAGCCTGCAAAGAACCTGACGTCTGGACTTTTGGCAAAGGGATACGGCTCGACTACCCAAGCGACGGCTATAATGATGGCACTGCACTGCCACCCAGGCTGTCAAATACCGCCATCCCCTTCGCATAAATTGCTTTTTTAAAGCATGAAGGGATATGCTGCCTTGTTTTACACAGGCAAAATATGAGCTGTTTACGTTCTGCAGTAGACAAACCGCCTGCTACGCCAAAAGCTGCACTCCGTACGAGGTTCGAGGCACGTCTCTTCGCCTAATGCACAGTACAATGATAGTTTCTTGAGGCACGTCTCTGCGACTGATGCGTAGAAAGGGTTGCAGGCCGTCAAAGAATACGCCTCCATATTTAATGTACGGGATGATGGCAAGTCTCGGCATTTAATGCGAGAGATTTGATTATATCTTCAAAAGCCGTAATTCCGACTAAGACGTCCACGTCAGCACTGTGGCACGGTACGCAGCGGCTTCTACGCCCATCTAGTGATTGTGCCCCTTCGGCTTCTATGCCTGCTCAGCCCCTGTGCCCCTTCGGCTTCTACGTCTGTTCGGCCCCTGTGCCCCTTCGGCTTCTACGCCTGTTCGGCCCCTGTGCCCCTTCGGCTTCTACGCCTGTTCGGCCTCTACGACCCCTCGGCTTCTATGCCTGTTCAGCCTCTACGACCCCTCGGCTTCTATGCCTGTTCGGCCTCTACGACCACTCGGCTTCTACGCCTATTCGGATTCTACGCCTGTTCGGCTCCTATGCCGGTTTGATAACTATTTGGCTTCTAAGCCATGGTGACAGACATTTGGCTTCTATGCCAACCTCTTTTACACAATGGATACCTACCTACGTGGCTTTTACGCCGTGATCTTCGTAGCAATAGTACGCGTTGTATCCCTTAGTTGGACCCGCGTCACACGCTCATTCAAAAGATCATCTATACGCAGGCATTGGTTACTTTAACCGTTGTGTAAAAGGGTACTGTACTTTCTACTCCTCGGTTGTTACACCGACGGAGTGGTCACTGTCACTAAAACTCTATAAATAGAGACCTCTATCAATGAGGAACAAGGAGAGAAAAATTGGTCAAGAAAGCCAATATCAGATCCGAGGTCGAAAAACTGAAAACTTGAAGATCGAACCAGGTCAACAAGAATCGGAAGATCAAACCCGGGAGAGAGAGAGAGAGAGAGAGAGAGAGAGAGAGAGAGAAAGAGCACCCGGAGCTCAGGCGAAGAGTAGGGATCGACGACTTTGGCATCGTGCATCCACCCTCTCCTGCAACCTTCGAAGCTGCTTCCTGTCTTCTACGGCACTTCTTCAACATCGTGTGGTCCAAGGACTAAAGTGATCGACTGCAGATCAGACACCTATAGCCATATCTACCCAGATTAAATAAATTGTACTCCCATATCCTCGTATATGATCAAATTGTACAAGTTTGTTTGTAAACAAAAGAAGGCGGGTTCTGTGTAAACCCCATATTGAATACATCTTCATTCTTTCGTTTAATACCACAAACAAGATGGAGACTCTGCTGGGGACATCTTTCTCTTCTGACGAGGAAGCAATTGCTCAACACGATACGATATCCGTGGGATCCGTGAAGAAGACACTGGTCGTCCAATTCGACCAGTCTGCCTACGAAGACATGCTTCGAACCGGGGGTAGCTCTCACTCTCTCTCCGTCCAAGACAACAGGAAGCTGCACAAAGTGTGGATGCCCAAGACATCCTCTACCGTTCCTGTGGACTCTCTGATCTCTCCGACCAATGAGGTGGTAGCACCGCTTCCTCCGTGCCCTGCACGTAAAATTCAGTCTTCCGCTGTGCGCGGTACAGACGAAACTTCGGACAAAGCCTCAGCGCTAACCCAAAAGTATCCACTGCGCTCTACGCGTAGGAACCAGTCTCCCGCTATGCGCGGTACAGACAAAACTTCGGACAAAGCCTCAGCGCTAACCCAGAAGTATCCACTGTGCTCTACGTGCAGAAACCAGTCCCCCGCTATGCACGGTACAGACCAAACTTCTGGTGATGCCTCAGCGCCAGGACAGAAGTACAAATCACTCTCCAAGCGCAAGACAACATCTGACCTCTACGAGGAACCAGATGAGCGCCGTGATTTTTACGAAGGGAAGCAGGCAGCGGAATACTCGACTCCTCGGCCGTTACGCCAGCGAAGGAGCAATCTGCCTACCCTCCGGATTATGCGGGAAGCCGACGGCCAACTGAGGACCTCTTCAGCCTTACGCCACTCTGAGCGAATCTCCAATTTACGCCAGGCAAAGTCCAACAACGTAAAGCAAGCTCAAGTTGCTACTCCCCCTGACCTGCGCAAATACTTAATCCAGAAGCGTAAGGAGAGGGGACCTTCCAACATGTCTATTACGCCCCTAGCGAGCAATGTTGTAATAGTCATAAAATTGTGATTGACTGTTGCTGTTCTAAAGCAAAACGGTCAGTTTTTGACCGATTGAGCTACTCTCAGTCTTTCCCGAAAGAAGAGCCCGCGTATACGTCCGTGAACATGGCTTCTCACGTACCTAGAGGAGGGCCGAGCTCAAGACGTCATCCCTCAGGGCCTCCAAGCCGAAGAAGATTTGAAGACCTCCTTAGGAACACTGAAGCTGGGGTGTTCCAAAACACCCGTGCAAGGTCACAGCAACCGGCTTCGTACTCATCTGATTTCGACGCTGGGGGTCGCCAATCTCCCAGATCAGATGCTGAGAGTATAGAGTCAACTTCTGCAGCGACCTATACTTATCCTTCGAGGACGCCCAGAGAAATAGGAGTCTACGCCATTGAAGACGAACGCGAGGAAGCTTTGCCATCAGGAAATGCGGAACAACGCATCACTATGCTGGAAACGTCTCTGAAACAAATGCAATCCATAATGGAGAACATGCACCAGATGATGCTAACTCAGCACGCAACTGCCATGGCTCAAGCGTCGGTCCCGCCAACTCAGATACGTGCGGGGGTGGACTTGCCACCATCCAACCCAAGCCAAGAGCCTGCTCTAGATCAAGAGTCAGCAGTTCCTCCGCTTTCTCATTCGGTGAATATATTACCTCCCGTTGGAGTCACGATACAACCAACTCCCTACTACACCGTAGCCCGGTCCTAAGCTGCAGGATCGTATCAGGAGAATAGGCTATTACTGGCCCACTATGATCACAGACGCAATCAGCTATGCAAGACAATGCAGAGCCTGTCAGATCCATGCAAACTTCATACATCAACCGTCTGAATATCTACATCCTACGATTGCATCCTGTCCTTTCGAGGCATGGGGTATGGACATCGTTGGTCCTATTCACCCGTCTTCTCCAGAGGTCACCGGTTCATACTAGCCATCACGAATTATTTCTCCAAATGGGCGGAGGCGATCCCTCTTGCTGAGGTAAAAGCGTCTGACGTAATCAGCTTTATCAAACACCACGTCATTTATCGCTTTGGGATTCCCCGAAGGATAATCCATGACAATGGGCCTCAGTTCATCAGCCAAGCATTTCATCGATTTTGCGATAAAAATTGAATACGTAATATTGCCTCTACGGCATATTATCCAGCTGCTAATGGTTTGGCGGAAGCTTTCAATAAAACCATTATCAAACTCCTGAAGAAGTTCGTCTCTTCGAACAAAAGAGACTGGAACGAGAAGCTGGGCGAATGTCTCTGGGCATACCGCACAACGGTACGGACACCGACAGGTTGTACCCCCTTTTTACTGGTCTACGGGAGCGAAGCAGTTCTTCCCATCGAAATCCAGATCCCGTCGCTCAGGATAGCCGTAACTAATGAGCTGACCCAAGAAAAGAATGAACTGTTAAGGCTTCAAGAGCTGGAAGGATTAGACGAGAAATGCCTCCAAGCTCAACAGTGCATCGCGCTCTACCAAGCACGTATTTCTAGAGCTTTCAATCATAAAGTAAAGGAAAGAGTGTTCAAGATCGGCGAGCTAGTCTTAGCCGTAAGAAGGCCGATGATTCTCATTCACAGGAGTAAAGAGAAATTTTAGCCCAAGTGGGAAGGCCCTTATATGATCGAGACAACGTTCTCGAATGGCGCTTACAGGTTAGTCCAGCCTAATGGAGACCTATTAATGGCTCCTATCAACGGTAAATTCCTGAAGAGGTACTATGCTTAACCTCCTCTACCCCAGGGTAGAATACGGCGGGAATCCCAATTCTGACAAAACTACTTCCACAACGAAGCTAGTTAGGTCATATTCTATCATGTCCGTACGACCTCTGAATAGATATGTCCTGCTAGAAGTTTATCGAGAGTTTATCACGTCCATACTACCTCTGATATCACTCTCACCTAAACCTGTCATTTACATTCCGAAATGATGGGTCCACAAAGTCAGAAAAGATGCATTTTATTTCCAAAAAGAGCAGAATTACATTGGGGAAGCTAAGAGAAAGGAAGGGTACATCATTGCGGGGGAGCAGTCAGATCGCGAATCAACTTCGCCAGTGCAGCTACCTTCTCGCCCCTGGAAACCAAGGCATCAGCGCGGGCCCGTTCCAGCAGTGCCTCAGGATTGTTCGTAAAGGCCAGCTCGGCCCTTGCCCGGAGAGAGCCAGCTCGGGCAGCTTCTGCACGATCCAATTCCCGTCGAGCAGTGCTCAGCCGACCGGATGCTACGCCTAGACCTGCCAGCGACTGAGAAGCCCATTCCTCTGCCCGAGCGAGTTTCTCCTTCAACTTGCTGACCCTCGCTGCGTTCCCTTCGTGCTCGGATTGGCACCGTGTCACAACAGCAAGAGCCTCCTCCACGACGGCTTTTCTTTTATCCTTCTCCAGCTCATGCGCCTTGATGAAACTATCCAAGCTCTCCAGCTGTTTGGTAAGCCGCGCAGTCATGGAGTCTTATCTGGCCTGGACTTCAGCTTCAAAACTGCCCCGAGCCAGCTGCAAGTATTCGTTAATGGGTTGATCCAACCCATTAACCATCGCCTCCAGGGCGTCGGCTACCCCGAAATTGCCAAACGCTCTGACGGCCCCAATCGAAAACTGGGAAGCCTTCTTCAGGCTCTCAAAATCCAGATTCTTTGCCAACACCATTGTTATCAGCGTGTTCAAATTGGCGTAGAAGGTGCCGATATACAGCTCAGTCAGCGCAACCAGATCTGGTTGGACGCCAGGAGTGGCCGCGATATTGGCGAGTTCCCCTCCAAAGACGATTGCAGACGAGGTGGCCACAGCCGCCGCCTCGACAGGGGGTACGACCGAAGAAGGTGCGGCAACGATGGTCGAAGTCATCGCCATACTCACAAGAGGCGAGATCACGACGACGGGTTCGTCCTCCTCTTGAGGTGACGAAACTACTCCGGGCGTACTGGCCCCCGAAGCCACTTCCTCATCGAAGTCGAACGCCTCCGTATTATCGTCAGGAGCCCGAGCGGAGCCAGAATGCGCTTCAACGCTATACTCCCCGTGGGCGCCATCTTCTGAGAAGAGGACAAGAAAGTTGACATCAATATGATAGTAATCTTTCTAAGAGGAGACATAAAGATGACCTTTACCCGTAGCCAACGGCATATATGCCGCGTCTGTAGCCGAAGTAGCTATATCGCGCCTTAATGACGCAATACGAACTGTCATACCTGGAGAAGGAGGTGGGCCAACCGACATCGCCTGGAGCTCCACCAAGCCTCCGCCAAGACGTGTTCGAGGTTCGTCAGCTGGAAACTCGCTGGTCATGCTCACGGGCGCAGCAGGAGTTTCCTCCGTTGCTGGCCTAGAGGAAGATTCTCCCATTTGCCTCGGCCACGCGGGCAATTTCATTCCACTACCAGAGGCAGTGGCAGCAGTGGCAACAATTGCAGCCTCAAGCAGGAGTTCTCCGACACCGCCAGCCGAAACTGAGGGTCCCTCTCCGAGAGGCCGGGAGTCTCCAATCAAAGAGGCATCCCCAACAGGAGAGGCAGCAAGTTCCTCTCTAGGAGCCTCTATGCCAGGAATCCGGAGAGGGCGGCCAGCCGTCTTCTTCTTCCTCTTGCGAGGGGAAGTTTGCTTCGAGACAGAAGCCCTTCGCTTCCCTGAGATCGCCAGTGCCCCCGCAGGCGGAGGCACTTCGCACCTCGGCACCGACACCAGAGGCTCATCCGGAATGACGGACTCCTCACCCTCGTCAGATAAAACTGAGGGGACTTCGATTCTTCCTCCAGGCTTGGGAGAAGGCACCCTGAAGCTTCCACGCATGTCAAAATCGCGATGGAGGGTATTGATCGCCACGTAGAACTGAGCATACGAATGGGGGATGCGCAGCTCCGTGGAAAGGGTGGCGACCGGCACAATGAAGATTGCTCCCGTGCAACCCGTAATGAAGTACCGCCATCCCCTGGCTCCATCAATGAGTCCACCCCTGGACCTGAAGCTGGTAATGGCATTGCCCACGTGCAGCTGATCGTACCCAAACTTCCTGGCAAACCGACTGGGCAAGTAAGGCTCAAAGAAGCAATGATCTTCGCTTCTGTACAGCAAGTGGGAGGGTCTGATGCAGACCAACCAATTAAAGGCCTCCGGAGAAAGATTGGTCTTTTCTCCGCCTAAATCCTCGAGCCTGATCCCCGACTGATTACGATGTACAGAAGGGACAGTGCAGAAGAGCTTCCAACAATGGCCAAGGCCTAGCGTCAGCCGACAGTCCACGACTGTGTTCACGTTCCAGAGGGAGCCCTTGTAGTTCAGCAAGAAACTACCCCCGCACTGCTACCAGGACCGGGAGACATCACCCGGGGGTTGTGGAGAATTAACCATCCCATCAAATACAGGTATGGTAGTTCCACCCGGGGAAAACTCTCACGCCGAGCTTCGTCGACGAGCAGTCCGTCAGCCATGGCTCTCAGGCCAGCCTGTATACGGTACACCATGGCAGGAAGCAAGCCCAGCCTTGCCCCGAACACCAGACGGACGGCGGGCCATAAGATGTTCCGATGAATGCGGTCCGCAGACGCGGTGCCAGACACCACTACTCGACGCAACCATAGGGAGAGAAAGCCAGCCAGCTTGGCTTCCTCAGACAAAGGCCTGCGGCAGCGCCTCAGGTAGCTATAGGCCTTAGTGCCTCCAGGGTACTTTCCTACCCCGTCAGCGAGGAAATGATCTGGAGCTTTAGCCTCCTCCATAAGATCCACAACGACCTCAGCACTGAGCACGCCCAAGCAGTTCACGGGCTTATGCTTGTCCCCCGAAACCTTCACCGACTTGACGGCCCTGGCCCGGTGGAAGAAGAGGTAGGACATCCACTTAGTGGTATGAGCCAAGTCAGAGGGCTCATTATAAAAAGCAGTGCACGCGAGGTAGTGGCACATCAGCTCCTGATACACCTCCACCACCCGAGGATCCGAGTCCTCCAACTCCCGGTTGGTAGGAACATACTCTTCATACGGGGTATCCCCCATCGACAGTCTCGAGATTTCTGCCATTTCGTGGAGGGCCAATCCTAACTCCCCCAGTGGAGTGGCGAAGGTCCCGGTGATCGAAATATATTGCTCCATCAGTGCCAGAAAGAAGTTAGGGTTGGGAGGCAACCCAACACTCGTCACGCTCACGGCGGCATACAGTCCGATGACTTCCATCTCTCTCCGAAAATGCTTCAAAGCCCAGTCAACTAGGCAGGACCATCGGAGATTTGTTGGGGTAATCCACCCGTTGCATCGAGGATTCTCCTTGGGGTATACCCCCCCTCGCACCATGAAGTCATTACAGAAAGTCGGCAATTGCACCGGCTGGATCGTTGAACTGTCTTCACTCGGGACGCCGTTCGGGCACAGTCCCCTGAACAACGTCACAACGCCAGTGGGGTGGCTGACAAACGACCCCCGGTCGGCTCCTTTCAGATGAAAGATCTTCCCCGGTTTCCCGTGAAGATCAGGAGTCAGCGTCCACGACATCCTCCTGCGATGTGTGGCATAGAAGAAAGCCGAGATGGAATAATCTCTCGGCATCGTGGGCAAATACAAGACCACGCTCTCGGCAGGGAAAACCCAGGGTTCTCTCTTGGGCTTCGTCTGGGACTGCTTGTCTATCATGTCCCCAAAGAGGAAGGCTGGCTTGATGTACTGCTCCCCATCTACGTACGTTAGGGGCTCCCCGTTGATCATGCTCAGCAGCATTCGCTCGCCCTGGGTCGATATCAAGATCCTCCTCCCTTCAGGATACTGGGTCCGGAGATAGGAAATGTCACATGCGACAGATCCTCCAAGTAGTTCGAGTGCAGCATCCCAGCAGCGGATCCCATCACCTCGGCCAGCGAAGACTCCTGCAAGATGACTGCAAAAATGCAAGGAAAATACGTCAATATGAACCTTGCAACATAAGGGCCAAGAAGCGACAGTCGGTGCTTTACGCCAAGACTGTATAAAATTTGGTCCTTCTACGCCAGGAGTCATATCCCGAAAGCGTAATTGGCGGTATACCGTCCGTGCTTTATGCCAGACTGCCAAAAATCTAGTTATTATGCTGGAGGTCCCATCCAAAGCGTAAAACTAAAATTCTATAGTATACACCAAAGCCTTCGGCAGCCAGAGCTTTTACGCTCATAACTACGAAGACATGGAGTTTTTACGCTGACATATTAGAAATGTGGGCGTAAAAGATGAAAACATCTCCGTGCGTCATCTTCCTCAAAGAGGCTATCAGCACAGAAGACGACCTGGTGCGGTCACGTTCAACGTGTGCGAAGGATTTTGCATAGTTCTTTGTCATTCCCAAATGGCTATACCTCTAAGGACGGGTGCGCTACTCGTCGGCAGAACGCTTCGCTCAGAGGGAAGTTCGCCTCGCCCAACCGAAGACTCCCTCATCGGGGCAGAAGGACGAGAAGAAGAGCCTATGCTCTTTTCCTTGGTGGAGAGGGTTTGTTTCGGCGCCATTTCTGGAAGCTTGGAGTGCTCGGAGAAAGAACGAGGGGAAAAACTTAAAATCAAAAGCTCTCTCTCACAGAAGACGGATAAAAAGTTTCTCTCTCCAAAGCTCGGGATATATATAGCGTTCGGATTGACTCCTCGAATCCTCAGGCGGCTCCTCGAAACCCCCAACCAAATCTCACAAATTAATATTTGTTTATGATTGGGTGCTACGTCAGCCCACTACTCTCGAAAGACGGACAGTCAGCAGATTCGAAAAGTTTTTCGCGCAAAAGCAGGTCAGCGGTTCCTATGCTAAGGGACTTTTCTACGCTCGACAGCAACAGATCTACGGTTTTACGCTCGCAAGCTATAAGTCTATGGTTTTACGCCCGGATGCCTTTGTGCTCGGTAGCTTTTATGCTCGAGAGGCCACAAACCTACGACTTTTTACGCTCAGCAGATACCAAATCAATGATCTCACGCTCGATGGCGCTTAGTTTATGCTCGGAGGCAACAGATCCGCAACCTCTACGCTCGAAAGATTTCTTTCATTCACAGGCTACAAATCTACAGTTCTACGCTAAGGAGCTTTCTATGCTCGACAGCAACAGATCTACGGTTCTATGCTCGCAAGCTATCAGTCTATGGTTTTATGCCCGGATGCCTTTGTGCTCGGTAGCTTTTACGCTCGAGAGGCTATAAACCTATGACTTCACGCTTAGCAGCTCCAAATCGATGATCTCACGCTCGGTGGCTTTCTACGCTCAATAGGCCTACGAACTCAAGATTTTTAGCTCATCTACGCTACGGATATCTGACTTTCCGCATATCCGAACTCAAGACGGTCAATTATAGGAGTTCATACAGAAGATACTCCTTCTTGGCCTCAACATATCCCAAGTACCCGAAGCATACAAGAGTTCAAACATTGAGAAATTACTCTTCTCGGGTCAATTGGAGGTTCATCCAGACTCCAGTCTGAATATCTCGTCTATCAAAAGATGGCAACTCAGTTAGACAGCCATTTCTCAACCCTGTTCCAAGGGATTTTTCGGGAAGTCATTCTTGAAGACGAAGTCTGAACAAAAATTCTGTTTATCAGAAGTTCAGAGCTCTACGCGGTTCTTCAGTCCTAGCAACAGGACAGTCCTAAAATATTCAAAATACTCTACAACATTCTATGCACTATTCGCTATACGTAAAGGACAGGACCTAGCACTCTTCCTACAGAGTCGGCGTAAAGATTCAGACGTGTCGAAGCTACACATATTCAGACTTCACAGCAACGTATGGAAAGATGATCATATGAAGAAGCAAGAAGATTTTATTAAAGATTAAAGTCATGATTACATATGAGGGAAATCCAATCTACAAGGATTTTCTTTTCATTTTTATGATTACAACTAAGGGAGACTTCGTCTACAAAGGAGATACCCCCTCGTCGTCTGAAGATCGCCCAGAAGCTGTTCTTACAGGTTCTCGCATGGGTGAAGATCTTCCTCTTCTTCGAAGACAGTTCATCGACTACCACAGTCATGAACAAAAAGATCCTCCATATGCCATGGTCGATCCAGTTGAGGCATCTTTAGCCCAACTCGGTCGAGGACGACAGATTACGGTTTGTCTAATCTCGTCCACGGGGGTCTCAGGAGAAGAGATACAGCTTGCAAGCAGTATGGTGAAATATGATCCTTCTCTCTTCCCGGAAGAACCACCATACAAAGTTGCTGATTATCCCGAGCAAGGGAGGCTAAGATATCCTTCCATGATCCATCGTTGCAGTGGACACTTGCTCGAAGACACCGTCTTTTTCGGCTCCTTACACGCTGGAAGAATATTATCTCCTTCTTCCTCAAATCGACCCGGCAAACTCCGGCGATCATCTCTGCGTGGTGATAAAAGTGTGGGGAGAACAGGCTAACTCCCCCAGCCTTTTTATAGGCGAGAGGGGTCACACCAGTCCCCAATAAATCTGCCATAAAGTCGGCATCGACCGTTTCAACGCCCCATTCAGAAACGTTTTGAGTCACGAGGTGCGGTTCATGCTTCATTCAAAGCGTTCCAACTTTCGAGGAATTTGAAATCTTTGAAGGGGGTCTTGTAGAAGCATGAAAAATATGCCGAATGACTACGCGGCATATCGGTGTAGAGCAGCATAGGCAGAGCCCTTCAGAGCCATCAAGCGTGCAACAGAGCCCTTTTCGCTAGAACAGAGCGTGAAACATAAAAAAGCTCAAAGGACCATCCGCGTAAGGCAGTACGTCCAAGCCACTTCAGCGTAAACAGGGTGCTTCTTCGCCTCCAGGGCGTTAAACTCATCCCCTTTTCATACGCATCATGGAGGTGTACAAGAGACGCTTCGTATTCTCCGAAGTAAACCTGTCAGATCCTGCAATGAACCTGTCAGAGCCTGCAAAGAACCTGACGTCTGGACTTCTGACAAAGGGATACGGCTCGACTACCCAAGCGACGGCTATAATGATGGTACTGCACTGCCACCCAGGCTGTCAAATACCGCCATCCCCTTCGCGTAAACAGCTTTTTCAAAGCATGAGGGAATATGCTGCCTTGTTTTATACAGGCAAAACGTGAGCTATTTACGTTCTGCAGTAGACAAACTGCCTGCTACGCCAAAAGCTGCACTCCGTACGAGGTTCGAGGCACGTCTCTTCGCCTAATGTACAGTACGGTGACAGTTTCTCGAGGCACGTCTCTGCGACTGATGCGCAGAAAGGGTTGCAGGCCATCAAATAACACGCCTCCATATTTAATGCACGGGATGATGGTAAATTTCGGCATTTAATGTGAGAGATTTGATTATATCTTCAAAAGCCGTAATTCCGGCTAAGACGTGCACGTCAGCACTGTGGCACGGTACGCAGCGGCTTCTACGCCCATCCAGCGATTGTGCCCCTTCGGCTTCTATGCCTGCTCGGCCCCAGTGCCCCTTCGACTTCTACGCCTGTTCGGCCCCTGTGCCCCTTCGGCTTCTATGTCTGTTCGGCCCCTGTGCCCCTTCGGCTTCTACGCCTGTTCGGCCTCTACGACCCCTCGGCTTCTATGCTTGTTCGGCCTCTATGACCACTCGGCTTCTATGCCTGTTCGGCCTCTACGACCACTCGGCTTCTACGCCTGTTCGGCTTCTACGCCTGTTCGGCTCCTATGCCGGTTTGATAACTATTTGGCTTTTATGCCATGGTGACAGATATTTGGCTTCTATGCCAACCTCTTCTACACGATGGATACCTACCTACGTGGCTTTTATGCCGTGATCTTCGTAGCAATAGTACGCGTTGTGTCCCTTAGTTGGACCTGCGTCACACGCTCATTCAAAAGATTATCTATACGCAGGCATTGGTTACTTTAACCGTTGTGTAAAAGGGTGTTGTACTTTCCACTCCTCGATTGTTACACCGACGGAGTGGTCACTGTCACTAAAACTCTATATATAGAGACCTCTATCAATGAGAAACAAGGAGAGAAAAATTGGTCAAGAAAGCCAATATCAGATCCGAGGTCGAAAAACTGAAAACTTGAATATCGAACCAGGTCAACAAGAATCGGAATATCGAACCAGGAAGAGAGAGAGAGAGAGAGAGAGAGAGCACCCGGAGCTCAGGCGAAGAGTAGAGATCGACGACTTTGGCATCGTGCATCCACCCTCTCCTGCAACCTTCGAAGCTGCTTCCTGTCTTCTACGGCACTTCTTCAACATCGTGTGGTCCAAGGGCTAAAGTGATCGACTGCAGATCAGACACCTATAGCAATATCTACTCAGATTAAATAAATTGTACTCCCATATCCTCGTATAAGATCAAATTGTACAAGTTTGTTTGTAAACAAAAGAAGGCGGGTTCTGTGTAAACCCCATATTGAATACATCTTCGTTCTTTCGTTTAATACCACAAACAGAACTTGCGCTTATCACAGATCCCGGAGACTTTTCAGATAGAGGCCACTGACAGTCAGATATTTGATATTGTGCTGACATGGTATCGTACAGAGCCGAGGCTCACTGTCGAAGGACTTACTTGGGAGGACTTTAAGGAGCTCTTCAAGGAGAAATTCTTTTCTGGCGTAGCCTTGGGAGTATTGGAAAGTCAGTTCCATGACTTAGTCCAAGGAAGTATGTCAGTCGACGAATATGCCGCAGAGTTTTGCCGATTGAGTCGATTTGTGCCATCGATGATCTGAGACCCAGGAGACTGAGCATGGAAGTTCAAAAAGGGATTAAATAGGGAGATCAAGTCTCGTACCTTGGGACAACGTACTACGACATTTTAGGGTATTCTGATGGATGCCCAGATTGCTGAAGATGACTTGGACCTCAGGCCCAAGAGAGGATGCGACACATCTGGAGCAACACATGGTAACACAGGACCGGCCAAGCGCCCATACTTTCAACAACAACAACAACAACAACAGAGGTCGTACCAGCAGTAACACTAGCAACAGGTACCAGTTCGAGGACATATTCAGCAACAACAACCACAGAGACAGAATTAGCTCGTCGCCACATGTTCGTATTGCAAAAAGATGGGACATACAAGAGACATCTGCAAAAAAAGGTTAGGCACTTGCTTGTCATGTGGATCAGCAACACATCAGCTGAGGGACTGCCCAGCTATTCCGACTCGCCAGGGAGGAGCAGCAGCTCAGAGAGGACCAGCCAGAGCACCTATTATACCAGGAGGCCAACAGAGAGGACCTCCACTTCCACCATAGTAGCAGAGATTTACTCAGCATCAGTAGTAGCATCAGAGAGGAGCACCCCGAGGACGAGCTTACGCCATGGCTACTGAGAAGGCCGAGCCAGCTGGAGATGTGATTTCAGGTTCAGTTTTACTCGATTCTATTCCAGCACTTACATTATTTGATTCTAGCACTTTCCATAGTTTAGTATCTGTATCCTATGCCCTTAAGCATTATTTAGAAACAGAACCATTAGATAGGACTTGCAAGATCACGACAGGAGGAGACATTATCCTAGTCCGTGATTGTTGCAATGGTCGGAGAGTATCATTGGAAGACCGAGATTTGAGCGTGAGTTTACTCGTCATGCCACTTCCAGGATACGTTATTGTACTCGAAATGGACTGGCTGAGTAAACACCATGCTTATATAGATTGTCATGAAGGTAGAGTAGTATTTCGACCACCAGGAGAGCCAGAGTTCGAGATTGCCAGAGGAACAGAGGAGCAGAGCAGAGGCACTTTTTGCAGAGCCAGGAGGGAAGAAGAGGATTTACCACATCTACTTATAGCAGAATTCCTGGATGTATTTCCAGAGGAGTTACCAGGCTTACCGCCAGACAAAGATGTTGAATTCTCTATAGACTTGATACTAGGAGCGGATCCTATTTCGCAACATGTCTATAGGGTCAACAACAACGAGTTGGTAGAATTGAAGAAGCAAGTTGAGGAGCTACAAGACAAAGGTTTTATTAGATCCAGTTTATCGCCATAGGAAGCATCGGTATTATTCGTACCAAAGAAGGATGGCACGACATGCATGTGTATCATTTATAGAGCTTTGAATAACCTCACTATCAAGAATAAATATCCGCTGCCGAGGATAGATGATCTTTTCGATCAATTGAGCGGAGCAAAGGTGTTTTCAAAGATAGACTCGAGGTCAGGCTATCATCAAGTGAAGGTAAAGAAGGAAGACATACCGAAGACCGCCTTTTGGACCAGATATGGCCAGTTTGAATTCACAGTAATATTGTTTGGTTTAACTAATGCACTAGCCGTATTTATGAACTTGATGAACAAGGTATTCCACCAGTACCTTGACAAGTTCATAGTTGTGTTTATTGATGACATTCTAATATATTCAAGGATCCCAGAAGAGCATGAAGAGCACCTGAGGATGGTCTTAGAGACTCTCAGGAGAGAGAAGTTGTACGGAAAGCTTTCAAAGTATGAGTTCTTCCTTGACAAGGTAGAATTTTTTGGATACATGGTGACAGGTAACAGAATTTTAGTTAACCCAAAGAAGATAGAGGCAGTGGAATTATGGGCTACCCCCAGTACGGTAGCTAAAATCAGGAGCTTTCTTGAACTAGCAGGATACTACAGAAGATTTATACAAGACTTCTCCAAGATTGCAGAACTAATAACTAGATTGACCAAGAAAGATGTGGAGTTTGTCTAGACAGAAGAATGTCAAGCCGCATTCGATGAGCTGAAAAAAAGATTTACGACAGCGCCAGTTTTGACGTTGCCCTCAGGGACAAGTGGATTCACTATCTACAGTGATGCTTCAGGAAAAGGGTTAGGATGCGTTCTTCAACAACACGGAAAAGTAATTGCCTATGCTTCAAGAAAATTATGCCCTCATAAAAAGAACTACCCCACTCACGATCTGGAGTTAGCAGCAGTTATCTTTTCCTTAAAGCTGTGGAAGCACTATCTGTACGGAGAGCGTATGGAAATCTTCACAGACCATAAGAGCTTGAAGTACGTGTTTACGCAGAAGGAGATGAACATGAGACAAAGACGGTGGTTAGAATTGATAAAAGACTTTGATATCTCATTAAAGTACCATCCAGGAAAGGCCAACGTAGTCACCGATGCCTTGAGCAGGTATCCGATGGCTATATGTTTGACTTTGGATAGACATTTATTAGCTGATCTTGAGAGCTTAGGAATTAAAGTATTAGCTCCAGAAGGTGAGATTCATATGTGGGGACTGCAGATACAATCAAAGCTGATGAACAGAATTAGAGTTGCACAGTATGATGATGAGACTCTAAGGAATATTAGAGCACAAGTTCAGACATGATTGATAGACGACTTCACTATTGTGGATGATGGATCCTTACGATATGGTAGGAGGATGTGTGTGCCAAGTGGAGAGCTGTGCGAAGAAGTCTTACAGGAGACACATCGCTCTCAGTACTCGATGTATCCCAGAGCCAATAAGATGTATCTAGATTTGAGGAAGCATGTATGGTGGTATGGTATGAAGCACGAAGTAGCATACTTCGTATCCCGATATTTAGTGTACCAACAGGTAAAAGCAGATCAACAGAGGCCAGGAGGATTGCGTCAACCATTACCCATTCCAGAATGGAAGTGGAAGCACGTGACTATAGATTTCATTTTGGGACTTTCTCGTTCTCCAGGAGGAAAGGACGCAATTTGGGTTATCGTAGAGAGGTTGACCAAATCAGTCCACTTCTTACCTTTTAAATTGGGTACATCGACGGAGAAGCTAGTAGAAATATACGTATAGCAGATTGTCAGACTATATGGAGTTCCTGTAAGTATTGTCTCAGATCGGGATAGTCGTTTTACTTCTCATTTTTGGAGGAGTCTGCAGTCTAGCTTGGGCACTCAGCTCAAGTTCAGTACCACGTATCACCCTCAAACAGATGGGCAATCTGAAAGGACTATTTAGACTTTTAAAGATATGCTATGCACTTGCGTATTGGATCTCGGGGGTTCTTGGGAGGATTATCTACACTTGGTAGTGTTTGCTTACAACAATAGCTACCAGGCTAATATTGAGATGTCACCATTCGAGGCTTTAAATGGACGAAGGTGTCGTACACCCTTATCTTGGGATGATGTTGGAGGGAGAGCTTTGTTAGGACCAGAAATGGTCGTGGATACAGCAGAAAAGGTAAAAATTATCAGAGACAGACTGCGAGTGGCGCAGAACAGACAACGACATTGGACCGATAGCCACCGTAGACCCCTAGAGTTTCAGGTATTGGATGATTTGTTTTGGTTTGTGATTGTTTTGTTTAGTTGCGTGTTAAGATTGTTTGTTCTAGGTTGGTGATTTGGTGTTCCTACGGATTTCTTCGATATGGGGCACGATTCATTTTGGCATAGGCGGAAAGCTTAGTCCATGATACATCAGACCCTTCGGTATACTTACAAGGGTCAGTGCAGTGGCCTATAGACTTGACTTGCCGCCTGCTCTAGATGGAGTGCATGACATGTTCCACGTGTCGCGGCTGAGAAGGTACGTGGCCGATCCCAGTCACGTACTAGACCACTCGGAGATTGAAGTTGGACCGACACTCAGCTATCATGAATAACCTATTGAGATCTTGTATCGTAGAGAGAAGGTATTACGGAACCAAACTATCCCTTTGGTTCATGTTACGTGGAGACATCACTCTCCAGGAGAGTCAACTTGGGAGAGAGAGGACGAAATGTGCGAGCAGTATCCATATCTCTTCGAGACTTGAGGTATAATTCATTATTTGATTATTTATTCTTGTGCTAGTTTATTTTTAATTTCGAGGACAAAATTATTTTAAGGAGGGTAGACTTGTCACCCCCACTTTTCGGATTAAGGGTATTTTTGTCTTCTCGTAATTAATGAGTAAACGATTGCATGATAATTAATCTTATTTAAATTACTGTGACTTTATTTGATTGTTGGCTTATCGTTGTTCAAAAATTAGAACGCTACACTAGCCATTGACTTCCAATAGATTCACACCCTTATCCTAAACGTGCTAGACCGTTAATTTATGCTTGTTTTCCACTAAAATTTAGTCCCTTGTACTTCTATTTAATTGTAGAACACCTCCTTGCATTAATTATAATTAATTAAACAATAAATCTATTTTTTACAATTTTTTGATTTTTGGGCACTCTTATGCAAAAAGTACATTAGGTGTACACCCGTTGGACACAGCACGTGTTATAAACCCATTTCTCTTTTATTATATTTTTTCACGATTTTGGGAGTGTGTAATTTAACATCAACTCCTTGAAACCATGGCCTCCAAACCCTTAGACCAATGAAATCCTCGCAATGTCATTAAACCCATCCGAACCCTAGCCCATTGAAATATCTCCATAACAAGCCAAGGCCTTTTTCCTAGTGTTGACCAAAGTCAATAGATTCTAGGTCAAACCCAACATCACATGTATATATATATATATATATATATATATATATATATATATATATATATATATATATATATATATATATTCCTTTTTTCCTTTTCCTTATTCCCTTAAACCTAAAACCAACCATAACAGCAGCCGATTCCTATTCTCATCTACTGTTCCCTGAAACCTTTCTTCCCGCCGTTCCGCCGGAGCACGACCACCTACGTCGAACTTGAATCGTCGGACTCCGTCTGCCGACCGCTACCTAACCTTCTAGACCGCCTCACCGTTCCCCTCCACGCCCGACACCTCCCCGCTTCCACACGACCAACCGCCTCCAACCGCTGCACACACCGGAGTACTGAAACCAGTAACTCGATGACCCTTCCCCGCGTCGATAACCCTCGACGGTCCGCCGAACCGCTCTTGAAGACGAGCACCACCGCACGACGCTGTACTGAGCAGTTTGTCGACCTCCCCGACTGCACGAAGCCGCCGACCGCTGCATGGGTCAACTTCCTGCCAACTCGCCTACACGACGATGTCGACTCGCTGGACTCCGCCGTGACCTGCTGCTGACGATCTCGACATCGAACCCTTTATTTTCACGTACACAGGTTTGAACCCCTCGCATGCATATAAACGTACGCGTATACGCATATTCCTCATAGTATTTCACACGTATTAGCCGGAGAGTACTTAGTATATGATGGTATGTATATACTTGTGTATGTATTAGTATGTGTTAAACGTATTTTGGAACACACACACACACACACACACACGCACATATATATATATATATATATATATATATAGTGTACCTCCATTGCATATATACATATATGTCTTGTATATATATATCACTAAAATATGTTTAATATGTATATATAGTTACCAGTATTAATTCTTAATTGGTATAATACATACGTGTATGTATTGTACATGTATCCCTAGTACATGTTTAATATATGTATATATGTACATAGTATAAATTTGACCAAGTATGAATATATGTATATCTATTATATGTGTAATAAATTAGTATTATGAGATATGTTAGTCATAGTATGTACTAAATATTATATATACTAGATATCTTGAATGTGACCACTGATATCCCGTAGTTACATCGACCTGTGACCCTGTAGGATGATAGCAGACTGCCAAATGTACACTGATGTACTGGCGAGACGGTACTATTGACTGTCTGTTATGTACAGCAATGACAGACGTGACCACCCCTAGCATAGTTTTTTGAGATCATTATGTTGATTGTGTGCTAGAGTAATGTCTGATGAAGTATTGTGTTATATGATATGTCTATAGGACTGTTGGATCATTCAGACGACACCTTAAAACCCAGACATTGGTATTGCCAACTAAGGACCCCAGGCGAGTACATTCTCTGACAGTTTCCATTATGTTGATTATCTCTATAACACTTGTTGTATAGAGTATATGACTCTGAAACTGTTATTTATACGAGTTGGCATCATTGAGACTTGTCACGAGGAGTCGTAATTTGGAATCCATCATGCTAGCTGGGGAAAATAGGGGAAATATTAGTAGCTTATGTGATCATACCCAACTTTACATGCATCATAGCTCACCCACACCTTACGTCGGTGCAGCCTTACCATTACATGCCTCATCGCTATTACATGTGGTTAGCCTGACCTGTTAGGGATGATCGCTAATCAATGTAATGAGTCATATAGTCCCAAGCCGATCACATGATATATAGTGTATTTCGCACACTTAGTTAGATGATTCTTGACATGTATCTCTAGTATATTGATCTAGCATCTCCACATGTTCTAGTTATTGTTCTTATACACCCTTACATACCAGTTTATTTTCTTGCGTGTACTTGTAATTCTATTCATTGCTAGATGTATATTGATGATGATGTTCCAGTATTTCTTATTCTAGTATTTCCTTTATTCCAGTATCTCTTATTGCCAATATTTCCTATCTGTCTTGTATTTTTTTATACTGTGTTATAGTTTTTGTCAATATTTGTGGAACTGCTGTTAGAAGTGTATTTTGTTCCAATCCTGACTGGATATATTTTTTCAGAAGATCTTGAGGAGTTTTGTACCACATACTATGGACCAGGTATAGATACAAACTACACACCAGAGATCCTAGAGGAGACTATGCCTTTAGATGAGACATTACCTGCAGTTATCTAGAGAGTATTTATTTATGCTTTGAGATATTTTGAGGTTTATTTCAGCTTATGTTCAGACTCATGTTAAGTTTAACTGGAGACTTGTGTTGGACAGCTAGATTATGATTTATCTTTATGTTGAGACATGGTATTTTACTATGTCACTTCTCTCATCTTTTATTGTGTCTTATACTTTATAGTTGTTGTGATTGAGTTACATTGTGAGATATTATGGAGATGTATATCTTTGACAGGTGTTTAGTTATATAGTATTACTATGACCTAGACAGCGTTCTACTGTCGATGCTGCGGCATAGGCTGGACGTACCCACGCTCTTGTGCCATTATATCGGGTGCGGGTCGTGACATCCTGTGACCCAAGTTTGGTTCGATTCTGAGAACTTTGACAAAATACCGTTTTATGGGCCCTATGGTTCTACTTGACTGGTGATTTTGTGACCGGCTCACCGGAATCCAATTTTGGATACTCCGTTGAGTTTTTGTCATCGTTCTGGACTTATAGACACTAAGTTTGTCAAATTTGGAGAACTTTATCTCTAATATATTTTACGGTGCAAATTGGGCCACAATTGGATACCGCTTTGACCCCAAAACTATAATTTTTTCCTCTGTGTCCAAATTGGACTTATAGGTGGTCAATCCTAGCTATTTTTTATGTTTTGGAAAATTTGGTAATATTTGTTGCAGCATCCGGAGACATTCGTATAGATTTTACCTTTTTGGCAGCAGTTAACGCATCAAGCTCGTTACTTAGATCTCGTTATATCCAGAATCCAGGCAAATGTAACTTGCCATAATGTATCACAGTTCCTTGCCTTAATAATCTTGCTTAGTTATTATAGTTATTTGATCTGGTGGTGAGATATTGCTTACATTCGAACAAGATTCGGGTGTCGATGCCATACACGGAGTCGTGTAACGTCACTTAGAAAGTTTATTCCACGATCCTATGTTTATGTGCTTGTTTTACCAAGTACTTCATACCGTAGGACACTTGACACTATTTTATGTGACAAAATCTTTCTTGGGGTATTCATGGTGATTCTATATAGGATTATAGGACTTGTGATATAAGACTTGTATATTATATACATATATTATTATAACTCATTGTACTAGCTAGAGGTCATGATCTTGTGTGTTATGGACATGAGATATTGTGGACATGAGATGTGAGGTTACATTGGGTGAAGAGAAACATACCATACTACAGGCTGATTATGTTTATATATATATATATATATATATATATATATATATATATATATATATATATATATATATATACACACAAAGTTACTAGAGGTGCCTTAGACTCTGTCCTAGATCTTTGGCACATTTACTAGCCCTACTAGATATAACTTGCTGCTATAGGCTCTCCCACACAACGCCTGTAGTGGTTTCAGCCTGAGTATGTATGATATTCTCATGTGCATATCACTTAGAAAGTTACAGTAATTTACCCTTGAGTATATGGCATTATACTGTTTTACTTTGGCATGCTATTTTATGTACCTTATTGTGTCCCTCTGAGGACCAGGTCCCTTGCCAGTTTTACAGCATAGACCGTCGTGGAGCCTACCTGGAGTTGCTGATTTGGGTTGCTTTGCCATGTGGACATTGGTACCATGTACTTATATTATTTCTACCAGAGTTATGCTATACATTTATTCATATTGTTTATTCATCTGCTGATATAGCCTAGTTTTTATATACTCGTATTTCTTTCTCTAGTCTATTTGAGCTTATGTGTTACTGCGCGGCCGACTTTAGCACATGTAGTTCATTCTTGATATTTTATTCTTTATGTGGATTATGACATAGATATTCTCAGTATTCTTAGATAGTTACCTTTATTATACAGATTATACGTATTCGAGTCGGATCAGAGTCTGGTCAAATATGTAGATGGCATGTTACGTATTCCTAGTCCTACGTATTTTAGGACAGGGGCGTTACAAGAATAACCTCAATATCTTGCAACTATGCGTATTTTGTGATGGCGTCCTCCGTGCTATCGAAGAACCTCGGGTCAAATCAAAAAATCTAATTGATGCCCCTGAATCAGTCATTCTGCCTCTCACGAGAGCCGTCTGCTTGATTATTATCGTAGCGTATATGAGTCCATATGTGCAATATATATTAAACCTTTTTATAATACTATTAGAATATAATTTTTTGTATCATGCCTAAGATGGATTCTACAGAATGTCATACCCGAATTCATATAAAAAACTGTTAAGGGTTAAATAACTAGAGATTCGCTTAGTACATGGCTAGGGATTTTTCTAGATTGCATGCAGTCTCGGTTATTCATACTGTTATCTTGAGGAGTATCCAGTGGTTTATATTGTGCTGTATCTTAAGGAGTATCCAGTTGGTTGTGTATATGGATATCCCGAATGGACTGTAGGGGCATGTGATCAGAAGGAACTCTAGCATCGCATTGTATTATAAAGTTAGTAATTAAGGATTGTGATAACCCTAGTTAGTTAAAGGTATCAAGCCGTATTTATGTGATTTGGTGTGATTGATGGTTGATGGTTAGTCTAGGTTTTACATGATCACCTTTACTTTCAGTACTTATTATTTCACTAATATTATCAGATCCGGGTATGTCTGATTGTAGGTTTTACAGTATTTATTATCCTGAGAACTTTTACATTCATTCTTTACTTTCCAGTATTTTTATTTGCTTATGTTGTTGGTTTAAGTTCCTAGATCGACTTTATTTGTGGTAATTTCTATTTGGGGATCTGACCCCACTGATTTTGTATGGCCAGATCTAGTAGCAGCACCGAAGGATCTTTCGTACTTTCCTGAGGATGGTGGCCACCAGGATCACTAGACCGCTTGAGTGAGTTTTTCTTACTTTTCCATACTGCTGTACATTCTATTTTGTGGACATTTAGCCATTAAGCATGTGTTTAGCTCATGTTTGGTTTGATCAGTTAGCGGTTTAATCAGTTACCCTACGGGCATTAGCATAATTGACATATACTAGGGTTGATCATGATCATCTGTATATTATACTTTGGAATGCTTTACTATTATATTTCAGCTGATCTTACATCTTGTTATTATTTCTGTTGTTCTTGTGATTGAGATAGTAGGGTTTCTTGGACCTAGGCTTGACTGATGGTTTGTAGTAGTAACCCCTCATGTCATACAACTTTGTCGTATATGCAGAGTACTAGAGTGATCTAAGTATGTGTAGCTGGCCTTGTCAGCCCCGCCCTCCAGAAATCTGGTTCTGGGGCGTGATATCATCTCAATGTAATAGTATAAGCTAATATTATGCTACTAATCAACGGTTGCTTTATTATTTTTTAGTGCATATAATGATGATCTGAGGTCGGTTAGACCCTATATAACAGACGAAGAATTAGAATAAGAAATGAGACGTTATTTTCCTTCTAGGTTGAGCACATATGTAAGAAGCTAGGTAATTACTTTTTTGTATGCACTTGCACAATAAATAACATACTATCGCTTCTTTGGTATTTAGGTCGATTGTCTAATAACATCCGAGACTGAATCTATTAGAACTCTAGCCAAAGGACCAATTGCTGTCATCAAAAAATGGCCAAGTTACTGTGTGAATGGGTTTAGGTTTAAGTCAACAAATGCTTCGATCAGAGACAGCTTCCTGGATCTTGATTCCACAAAAAATAGTTGTTTATGTATCAAATCTTCTAACTACAAAGACATCGATCCAGACAATAATTTCTTTGGCATTTTATGAGAGATTGTGGACTTGGAATGTAATTATAGCACATAACCTACTAAGATCGTGTTATTCAAGTATGAATGGTTCGATCCGATTCAAGATCAAGGTTGAAAAATTGACAAGCATGGTCTTGTGGATATAAACTACAAGCATAAATACCAAGTCTACGAACCATTTGTCCTATCAAATCAGGCTCAACTCGTGTACTTCATAACTTATCCTAGATGGGGAACAACGAGGTCGGATTGGTGGGCAGTATACAAGCCTAAAACTAGAAATACCTTTGACGCTGACGAAATAGCTTATCAGTAGGACAAGCTACCTCTTGTAACAAATATTATAGATGTGGACTCAACATAAGTTACTCATTACATGACTAATAATGTAGAAGAAGTAGAATTATTCGAAGAGGAAGACGAAGTAGATAAAAGTAAAGATAAGAAGGAAGAGGAAGAGGAGGACGAGAAAGACGAACAAGATAAATTTTTTAAAGATGATTGAAAATAAAATATATCAATTTGGACTTGTGACATCTATTATATTTTGACTGTAGAATGTACTATCTATTTAAACTTGTGACACTACTAGTTATTTGCTGTGCAATTCTATTAATATTGTGAGATATGTATAATATTTTGACTATAAAATGTACTATATATCTGTTTATTTATTCTATCATCATATGTTATTATCAGGTATGTCAGGACGACGTAGAGCATTTGGCAGATCCCGAGGTAGACGAAGTGCTCCTTCGGTGCGGCCTACTGGTTTTGGATCTTTGTTGCCAATTACTCCAGTATATCGACCAACTACATCTCCGACTGTGATGATGTTACGTGGCACCATGTCATGTCCCAGTTCCAAAATATCGAGAGACTAGCCACGTGGCAATGGCCAACAACACAACTCCAATGGGCAAACCCAATTTAATGGACCCATTAGAGTGTACTTAAGCTATAAAAAAAATACAATAGTTTAAGATATATGTCACAGTCTAATTCTAATCTCATCCACAGAAGGTAAACATAATTTAAATTGTCAAACTAATCAAAAAGAAATATAATCTATCAACGAGTTCCAATAAAAAATGTCTCGAAGAACAACCCGATAATAAGTTTAATACAGTAATCCAAGAGTCAAGATATAGAATAACTAAAAACAAAAATAATTGAGTATATAACAGAATACTCAAGAGAAATCCTCTGGCACAACCTCGTCCTATAGTGCCAGTACTGCTCTAGTGTCAGCTCCTGTCCCGTATACCTCAGGGTAAATCTACTCTGCTATACCTGGGGACATAATCCAGATCCAGGTCCTCGGGGGACATAGCATGGTACAAGAATAACTCAAGCCAAATAAAATATAGTATATAAAAATAGATCAACAGGTCAGCTATGTAACCAGCTATGTGATATGCAAATGAAAGCATCACTAGAACTCAGGCTGAGACCTCTACAAGCTCTGTGTCGGGGAGCCGGCAACAGTAATATCACATAATGGGCCAAGCTATGAAACAGAGACTAAAGTACCATAATAATAAATATATATGTATGTAATCAGCCTGTAGCCTGTATGTCTCTCCCCACCCAATGCAATTACACGTCTCATGTCCACGACGTCTCATTTCCATGACACGCAAGATCATAACCTCTAGCTAGTACAGCAAATCATAATGATATCTATGTATATGCAAGTCTTATATCACGAGTCCTGTAAGCCTATACAGAATCACCATGAATGACTTAGAAAAGATTCTGTCACATAAATAGTGTCAAGTGTTCTCTAAGTGACGTTACACGACTTCGCGTACATCGTCGACACCTGAATCATATTCGAATTCTAAGCAACGTCTCACGGTCCTAGGTTGAGCAGGTACATCACAGAAATAACTTAAGTAAATAATATTAAAGTAACTACTACAAGTTTGACAAGGTATACTTGTCTGGGTTTTGAACTCCTTCAATTGCTTCTGTAACAGCGAAATCTCCAGGAACGTCTCTGGATGCTGAAACAAATATTACCATCACTCTCAGAATACATAAAATAGCTAGAATTGACTATTCATAAGTCCAATTTGGACACAAGAATAGAATTGACAGTTTCTAGTTAAAGCGGGGTCCACATGTGGCCCACTTCACACCCAAAAATGTGCCAAAAATAAAGTTCTCCAAATTCATCAAATTTAATGTCTACGAGTCCATAACGATGATATGAACCCAACGGAATATCCAGAACTGGATTTCAATGAGCTGGTCACAAAATTGTCCGTCAAGTGGAGCCGTAGGGCCCACGAAATGGGATTTCGTCAATGTTCTCATAATCAAACCAAACTTGGGTCACAGGACCAGCGTAATGCTACGAAACCGATGGCGTAAGTTTCGTTGTAAAACGACAAGCATACACAAAATTATGACGAGTGTCAGAACAGGCCGATACGGGACTATTTAACGGATACACGTTAATTTTGGTGTACACGTACATCCAAATTAACTTCCATAAAATCTCACACGTCCGTGTTGATGATACGCATCTTTTGATATAATTTGCATACGATAAAGTTGCCTCGTTTAGTAGAACGTATCCCGTTTTGAGAAATTTCGGGTTTAGAAAACCAAGTTTTTTGGTCAACTTCAATCGCGAATAAAATATAGCATACAAAAAATTAAAATAAACTAAATAATAGGATTAAATCTTGGTTATGTTATCTAAATTACTATTTATGTAATATTATAAAAATATTAACTAAGTTGGAAGAAAAATGCCTATGAACATGGGGATTTGGGACAATTTTCTTAATTATAAATTGGGTTATTTTTTTCTGTTTTGTGTCACAATTTATGATCGACACAGGACACGATATCCCAAACTAATTATACAGTATTCCAGAGGGTCATACTATGAAGACAATGTAAAAGGTCATTTAAGAATCGATACATCATGGAGGAAGATAACTCACTTGAAATAGAGGGGCTCAAATTTGTGTTGTGCTGCGCGTGAATGGATGCGGATCGTGGTGCATGATAGTCGGCGGTGTGCTAGCCAGGGAGGTCATCGATGGTGGATTGTTATGGCTGCTACCTGTCACCCATCCTATGCTCAGGTGCGTTCAGTCACGGCCGCTCGGGGAAGTTTTTGTCTGGGCCGGAGTCATCATCGAGGCCGGGGTCATCGGAGTGAGAGAAGGTATGATGGTGGTGGGTTTCGGCTCACTGGGAATTTATAGGGGCGAGGTACGGCAGTTACCGGGATGTGAACGGAGTAGTCGTCGGAGTGTAGGGGAGGTGAACAGAGGAGTCGGCGGCGGCTACTGTAGCGGTCGGGAAAGAAATAAGTTTTCAGTTACTATTGACAAAGGGTTTTGGGTTAGCGGGTCGAGTACGGGTACAGGTCCGATTTAGATCCAGTAGTTGGTTTTGCTCGGTTTGGTTTGGTTCAGTTTGGTTTGGTTTGGTTTGGCTCGGGTTGGTTTAAGTTGATTTTTTAAAAATAATATATTTTAGCAATTTAAAAATGGTTTTTGAACCCAATAAATTCCAAACAAATTACACAATATCCTATTATTAATTATACACTCAAAAATATATTTTTTTTATAATATTTTAATAATTAATTTAATAAACAAAATATAAATCCCTGAAGAATATTTATTATAATTAATTAAAAAATTTAGAAAATCTCCAAAAACTCAAAAATTTATAATTAAAATTTTAAGATTAATTTCTAAAAATCTTGGTGTTTACAATCTACCTACCTTAAAAGGATTGTGTTCTCGTAATTAAGAATTAACTACTAAGAAAAAATAATTATGGTACTTATAGGTAGTTTCTCAGGTCATACCTATATCTTCGAATAGGTGAGGATAACGTTGGCATATGATATACTCTCGTTACCAAGTTGATTCGTCAGGGGAGTGATATTTCCAAGCTACCCAGACCAATCTAATTGTTTGACCCCGTAATATCTCTCAGTAATGTCAAGTATCCCAACTGGCTTCTCTTCATACCTCATGCTAGGTCCCACTAAAATCTTAAAATAATTGACTACATGATTTGGGTCAGTCACGTACCTCCTCAGCTATGAGACATGGAATACATCATGCACTCCCTCTAGAGATAGGGATAATACAAGACGATACGTTACCTCACTAATACGCTCCAAAATATCAAATGGCCTAATGTACCTCGGGCTCAGCTTGCCTCTGCTCCCAAATCGAATAGTACCTCGAGTAGGTGAGATCCTCAATAATACATGTTCTCCTTCCTTGAACTCTAAAGATCGGCGTGTATGTCAGCCCAATAATTTTGTCTATCCTGAGCTGCACAAAGATGACTCTAAACTTTCTTCACCTTCTCAACTGTCTACATCACTAACTCCGGATCGAGTATCTGATGCTCGCTAACGTCACTTCGACATATCAGTGACCTGCACTTCCCGCCGTACAATGCCTCAAAAGGTGATATTTGGATGCTCGCTTGGTAGCTGTTATTGTAAGAGAACTCCACAAAGTACAAATGGTCTTCCCTAGACCCTCTGAAGTCTAACATACACGACCTCAGCATATCCTCCAGGATCAGAATCGTGCACTCCAACTGACCGTCTGTCTGTGGATAGTAAGCAGTGCTGAACTTGAGTCAGGTGCCAAGACTCTCCTGCATGCTTCGCTAAAAATGGGATATGAATCTTGAGTCACAATCTGACACAATACTAACCGGTACTCCATGTAATCTTATGATCTGTCATATATACATGTCAGCTAAAAACTCTGTGGATTGTCCAGCTCTGAATGGCAAAAAATATATCGATTTGGTGAGTCAATCCACAATAACCCAGATTGCATCCTTTCCACTGGGGATTCTTAGAAATCTTGTAATGAAATCCATAGTGATATATTCCCACTTTCATTCGGGTATTGAAAGCGGCTGTAACATACTAGCAGTTCTCTGATGCTCGACCTTAACTTGCTGATAGACTAAATATTTTGCCATAAATTGTGCAATCTCTATCTTTATCCCATGCCACCAATAGTATTGTCTCAAATCTCGATACATCTTCGTACTCCTGGATGAATAGAGTACATGGAGCTATGTGCTTCAGATGGAACATATAGGCAATTTGGAACATATAGGCAATTTTTGTACCTTAACGTCCCATCCTCATGGATTCGAAGTCCCGTCTGTATGTCGACTTTCGTCTTTACTTTAAGTCTCCGGAACCTAGCATCTGTGGGTAATGACGCCTTAATCCTCTCCACTAGTGATGACTTAACTTCAAGATTAAACAATAATCCGCTATGCCTTGACAAAATAACCTCTATTTTGAGCTCATGTAGATCCTCTAATAGCTGGGGCTGCATCGTCAAGAAATAAGCTGTGGGCTTCCTGCTGAGTGCGTCTGCTATGACATTCGTCTTGCCCGGATGGTACTGTAAATCTATATCAAAATCGACCATCAAGTCTAGCCAACGTCTCTATCTCATATTGAGCTCTTTTTGAGTATAGACATACTTCAGACTCTTGTCACTAGTGAAGATTTTTACCTTCTCTCCTTAAAGATAGTGTCTCCATATCTTTAATATAAATATTACTGCAACTAGCTCAAGATCATGTGTCGGGTAGTTCTTCTCATGAACCTTCAGCTGTCCCAATACATAAGAGATAACTTTGCCATGTTGTATAAAAACACATCCTAGTCCATTGTCTGACGCATCACTATAAACAACGAAGCCTCCCGATCCTGAAGGAAGAGTCAAGATCGGTGTTGTCGTCAATTGACTTTTCAACTCCTCAAAAGCCTTCTAACAATCTTTTGTCTATGCAAACACCTGGTCCTTACGCGTCAACCATATCATAGGCTCCACAATCCTTGTGAATTCTCCATGAACCTCCGATAGTATCCAGCAAGTCCAAGAAAAATTCTCACTTTTGTAACTGATGTAGGTGTAGGCCAAGTTTCTATTACAGCAACCTTCTCTAGATTAACTGAAAGTCCTTCTCCCGAGATAATATGTCCCAGGAAAGGTACCCTATCCATACAAAACTCACATTTACTGAGTTTGGCATACAACTTCTCCTGTCTCAGCGTCTCTAGCATAATTCTGAGATGCTCCTCGTGCTCTTCATGACTCTTGGAATATATCAAGATGTCATCGGTAAACACAACCACAAACTTGTCCAAGTACTGATGGAAAAATTTGTTCATCAAACTCATGAACACAGCTGGCACATTGGTTAAACCAAACGGCATAATAAGAACTTATAGTGTCCATATTTGGTCCTAAAGGCTGTCTTTGGTATATCATCTTTTCGTACTCTAATCTGGTGATAACCAGATCTAAGATCGATCTTTAAGAATATACTAGCACTACTCAATTAATCGAATAGATCGTCAAATGGTGGTAAGGGATATCGGTTCTTGATGGTTATAATGTTTAGTTCCCTGTAGTCAATACACAGGCGTACCGTCCCATCCTTCTTTGGCACAAATAGTATGGGTGCTCCCTATGGTAAAATATTGGGTCGAATAAAACTCTTCTCCAGAAGATCATCAACTTGCTCCTTCAATTCCACCAGCTCCTTAGGTGCTAGCCGGTACATTGATGAAGTGATAGGCTCCGCTCTATTATGAATTCTATTTTTTGACCAGGTGGTAAGCCTGGAAGATCATCGAGAAATACATCCACAAACTCAGATACAACCTTTGGATACTCGGACTCCCCTTGTACAGAGAGTACCCTAAGTGTAGACTGAACATCTTGCTCTATGGTTCCCCAAAGAAACTCTAACTCTGGATGTCCAGGCGGTCTAAATATAACCAGTCCAAGCCGGCAATCTAGAGTCATAAGATACTGACTCATCTAGTCCATACCAAGTACAACATCATAATCCGATATGAAAAAGATCAAGAATTGAGCTCACATCTCTCTCCCACAGACTATTACCGAACAAGATCTACAAATATCACTAATTGGGATAATTTTACCTCCCATAATAATTCTCTTAGTCTTCAGAAGGGGTACGGTAGCTACTCTATGTGTGGCTATGAAGCTAGCAGCTATGAATGAATGCGATCTTCCAGAATCGAATAAAGCTACAACAGGTAATGAAGCTACTAATATAGTACCTGCTATGATCTCTCCTATAGTAGCTTTATCTATAATAGCCAATACAAATGCCTGTCTTCATCCCTAAGCTGGACCTCTCTATTGTCGAGCATGCTGGAATAGTACTTCTTATGATGCCAAAGGTAACCTCGGCTGATACCCTTCTGGAGATGGTGGTCTGACTCCTCCAACTCCCATCTATGGTGCTTCCAATGCTGGATAAGCTAGCTTAGGTGGCTGTTGGGCTGGTCTCGATGCTAGTAAAGTTGGTCGATCTACCATTAGTGCTCTCTATCGACGCTCATGGCAATCCTTGGCTGGATGTTGGTTGGATCCGTAAATCAAGCATAATCCCAACTTGTGTCTGTACTCCCTCTTAATATGGCCTACCTTGCCACAGTAGTGACAAGTAGGAAGGGATGTGGCTCTTGGTGCTGCTCTTTGTGGTAGATTCCTCTGGGATCGCTTTGCAGACTCCCTTTGTGGTGCTCTGGCTAGTGCTGATATGAACGGTCATTTCAGGCTAGACTCTCTCCTGGTGACGCGCTTCATACACCGTATTGAAGCAAGGACATCCGTGTATGAAGTAGGTACAATAGATTTGATCAATCTCTGTAGCTCAAAGCTAAGTCCGTCGAAGAACTTCTTTGCCTTCTCCTCTTTTGTCAGAATCATAGTAGGGGCGAAGTGACCCAATCAGATGAACTCTATATTATACTATTCTACCGTCATATTGCCTTGCATGAGGCGGTTAAACTTATCTTTAAGTTTTGCTCTGGAAATGGCAGAAATATACATCTCCTGGAAGAGCCTAGACAACTCCTCCCAAGTGACTCGGTCTGGCCCGAGCCATCTCTCCTCAGATAACCACCAATGATGTGCATTGCCCGCCAACTGCTTTCTGATGGCAGTCATCCATCCCTCCCTCGGAAGCTCAGCTACTTCTAACTAGTGTTGAGTGTTTGTGAGCCACTCATAAACTTCAGTGGACTCCTCCTTGCCAGAAAATATATGGGGCTTCAGCAGGCAGAAATCAGTGATAGATCTCGTCGATGGTCGCCTAGCTGGTGGGTTCGCCTACTCTAGTGCGGTTACTAGGCTGTTCCTCATATTTTTTGACAAGTGACGCTGAGCCTCTTGATGAACCTGCTGTTGGGCTTACATTATTGCATAAAATATTTGGAATATCTGTTTTCCATCCATAGCCTGTCCTGGTAGAAAAACAGGCATTGGTGGAGTAAACAGCGGTGGTGGTGGAATATCATCTCGCCGAAATCTTGAGGCATGCTGACCTGCTTGATTACTTTATTGAGCGGATGAACCTCCACCCATTAGTTTTACTCCATCGTCGTATGTGACCACATCACCTTGTAGTATACCTACGGGAGTCTCGTCGCCGGTTTGTGGGTCTATTACTCTGATTATAAAGTAAACTATGAGAATTGCACAAAGAAATCAAGACAGGATGCAAGTTAAGAAATTATTTTAAAGTTGATATAGAGGTCAAGAACAGATCAACAAGTAGATGAGATGCTATAATTTATCCTAATCGTAGGTGTGCTCGATTCCTTAGTTGAAACTAAAGCAATATAGTCGTGGACCTGCATGGGCCACCATAAAAACTATCTCCCACCCCAGTCCTAAAATACCGAGGGACTAGCCACGTGGCAATGGCCAGCAACACAACTCCAATGGGCAAACCTAATTTAATGGACCTATTAGAGTGTACTTAAGCTGTAAAATAAATACAATGGTCTAAGATACATGTCACAGTCTAATTCTAATCTCATCCACAAAAGGTAAACACAATTTAAAATGTTAGACTAATCAAAAAAAATATAATCCATCAATGAGTTCTAATAAAAAGTATCTCGGAGAACAATCCGATAATAAGTTTAATACAGTAATCCAAGAGTCAAGATATAGAATAACTAAAAGCAAAAATTACTGAGTATATAACAGAATACTCAGGAGAAATCCTCTGGCACAACCTCATCCTCTGGTGCCAGTACTGCTCCAGCGTCAGCTCCTATCCCGTATACCTCAGGGTAAATCTCCTCTGCTATACCTGGGGACATAATCCGGATCCAGATCCTTATGGAACATAGCAAGGTACAAGAATAACTCAAGCCAAATAAAATAAAGTATATAAAAATAGTTCAACAGGGCAAGCTATGTAACCAGCTATGTGATATACAAATAAGAGCATCACTAGTACTCTGGCTGAGACCACTACAAGCTCTGTGTCGGGGAGCCAGTAGCAATAATATCACGTAATGGGCCATGCTTTGGAACAGAGACTAAAGCACTGCAATAATAAATATATATGTATGTAATCAGCTTGTAGCTTATATGTCTCTCTCCACCCAATGTAATCGCATATCTTATGTCCATGATATCTCATGTCTATGACATGCAAGATCATGACCTCTAGCTAGTACAGCGAGTCATAATGATATCTATGTATATGCAAGTCTTATGTCACGAATTATGTAAGCCTATACAGAATTACCATGAATGACTCAGGAAAGATTCTATCACATAAATAGTGTCAAGTGTCCTATGGTATGACATACTTAGTAAAGCAAGCACAAAAAATATAGAATCGTGATATCAACTCTCTATGTGATGTTACACGACTCCGCGTACGGTGTCGACACCCGAATCTTCTTCGGATGCTAAGTAATGTCTCACGGTCCTAGTTTGAGCAGGTGCATCACAGAAATAAATCAAGCAAATAATATTAAAGTAACTACTGTAAGTTTGGCAAGGTACAATTGTCTGGGTTTTGAACTCTTTCAATTGCTCCTGTAACAGCAAAATCTTCAGGTATGCCTCCGGATGCTGAAACAAACATTATCATCACTCTCAGAATATATGAAATAGCTAGGATTGACTATCCATAAGTCTAATTTGGATATAGGGGCAGAATTGACAGTTTTTGGTTAAAGCGGGGTCCACATGTGGCCCACTTCGCACCGAAAATATGCCAGACATAAATTTCTCTAAATTTGTCAAACTTAGTGTCTATGAGTCTAGAATGATGATATGAACCCAAATAAAAGTCCAAAACTGGATTCTGATGAGCCGATCATAAAATTGCCCGTTAAGTAGAGTCATGGGGCCCATGAAACAGAGTTTCGTCAACGTTCTCAGAATCGAAGCAAACTTGGGTCACAGGACCAGCGTAACACTACAAATCTGATGGCTTAAGTTTTGTTGCAAAATGACAAGCACACACGAAATTATGATGAGTGTCAGAACATGCCGATACGGGACTTTTCGACGAATACGCGTTAATTTCGGTGTGCATGAATATCCAAATCAACTATCACAAAATTTTATACGTCCATGTTGATGATACGCGCCTTTCAATATAATTTTCACATGGCAAAGTTGCCTCGTTTAGTGAAACGTACCCCGTTTCAAAAAAAATTGGGTTTAGAAAACCAAGTTTTGGGTTAGCGGGTCGGGTACGGGTGCGGGTACGGGTCGGGTTTGGATCCAGTAGTTGGTTTAGCTCAGCTTGGTTTGGTTTGGTTCGGGTTGGTTTATTTAAATATAATATATTTTATCAATTTAAAAATAGTTTTTGAACCAAAAAAATTTCCAAAAAATTATACAATATCCTATTATTAATTATACACTCAAAAATATAATTTGTTTGTAATATTTTAATAATTAATTTAATACACAAAAATATTAATCCCTGAAGAACATTTATTGTAATTAATTAAAAATTTTAAAAAATCTCCAAAAACTCAAAAATTCATAATTAAAATTTAAGATTAATTTCTAAAAATTTGGATATTTACACAACACTCCTGGGATGAGTATTTCCAGGCCTGAAACTACTCCCTCATCCAACGTGCCGCGGTTCCGTCTTCATCATTCATGAAATGCTTCTGCTAAAAGAACCATGGAGATAGATGAGAAGATGGCGGAGGTTGAGCCGACACTGCTCTGTATCAGTGAGATCCTCCATGCACACCTCCAGACGAGACGAGGACTAAGATTTGGGCCGACGGTACAAAATAAGTCAATTAGTTGGTTTATCATCATATATATCGTGCATTTCTTTATTCATCATATATTCAAATTTTTATGAAAATACTTATCTCTGTATAGATATCATCCCTCGTCGGTACAGAGACACCTGGACCACTTTCTGAGGTACAAATATGGTGTCCCTTGGATCAACTAGTCTGATGCTCCGGACGAGAGAAAGATGTTCTGGTTTGCGTACTTCAAGATAAAAGTATATTTGGTTTTAATATCAATCATCTAATTTATGTATATTATATAACTTACTAAATTATTTCTTGTAGGAAACGTATTTCTATCTACCGCACAGGGCTAAGTTGATCGAGCAGATATTTTATGCTGTTGCTGCCAAGCTGATCTGTGATACTTTAGATGACTAGAAGGCTCGTGATCCTGAAAAAAAATTGATCCAAGGTTGGATCATGTCTGAGCAGTGGACTGCGATGAGGGCTAGATTCGAAGATCTAAGGTACAAGAAAAGGTCTAAGAAGGCCAAGTCGGCTAGAAAAAAGGCAGAAAAGTATATGGTGGGTCGATTCAGATGACGAAATATTTTTGTCGTTTGGTATATTTTTTTTCCAGATATATTATTTTAATGCGACTACGATAAAATGGTAGTAGGATAAAATATTTAATTTTAGTACTAAATAATATATTTTTAACAGGTACAAAGGGGTGAGGATGCCAACATGGTGATTGTCTTCCTGGCCACCCATCGTAAGGGTGGGAAGCTCTTTGATGAGAGGGCCTCACAGACCTATGTAAGTATTACTTTACTTCTGTTAGTTTTAATATAACAAAGAAAATATGCAAATAAATATCCATGTAGTTAGTAATAAGTACCTTAGACATTATCAATTATCGAGTATCCATACTTTTCTAGGCCGAGTATCTTAGGCTCCGTGAGCGGGCGACTGCTAGCGCACTTACAGTGGGAGAGGCTGGTAGTTCCTCGCAGCCCTCTCCAGCTCTGTTAGCAGATGAGTTGTGGGTGACCATAGTTGGTGGTCTCCAGAGGGTGGTACAGGATCCTATGGCGCCCATGTTGTGACGCAGTCCTCTACGACCTCCTCTGAAAGTGCACACTTTCCACAGCCCTCACAGGCGTCTGCCCGAGTCTAGGAGACCGTTGACCGTCAGATTACATCTCTTCATGACGAGTTATAGCGAAGGATGGAGGAGCAGCCACTTTTTCATCCGTAGACAGATGATGTGACACTCATTGCACGATTTGATACGCTCAAACGCAACATCGTGGAGCTCAGGGATATGACTGAGAGGATGGAGCATGTTGTTACTGATCTTAGAGCGTTGACAGAGAGCAGCCTGATGAAGTTGCAGGCATCACAACTGTCCGTGGATGAGAGGCTGACATTGATGTAGGATTCAATAGCTGATAGCAGGACGAGGATGTTATCTACCATGGTCATACAACCATCGACTAGCAGCATTGGAGCAGATACGTCCTTCTGGTGCACCTTGATCGACACTGACTCCACCGATGTCACTTTCTTCTTTATCGATATCAGTGTAGATTTTACAAGAGCAGTATGAGTTATTCTTATCCCTGGTACGTGTCGGTGCTCATGCTCCTCAGATCCACAGTAGTCCTAGTTAGGATAGTTTACTGGTTGTTTGTGTTTTGATCTATGATATTGGATCATTTATGAATACTATACATTTATTGAGGCTTTTAGACTTTATTTCTTGCACTCAATTATATGGATATTTATTGTATTCTTTACGACTGGATTTTCTTAAGACTCGATTTATAACTCCAATGTGTCATTTTTTTTAAATTTTACTTTATTATTCATATAAATGTATGTGAATTTGCCGGTGTTGAGTGTTCCACCGAAGGAGTCGACGAACCCAAAAAATTCAATGGAGGGTTACTCCGGATCTATTTATATAAATTATGAATTCATAAACTGCAGGACGATTGGTTTAAAATTATTTTATATTCTATTTTTTACTTTTTTACCGGAAATTTAGTGACTCTTAGCGATATTTATATACGTCGCTAAATACGTCAATAAATGTGTCGCTAAAAAATGTTACTAAATACGTCGCTAAACGTTGCTAAATTGCTGACATGACAGTATTTAAAGGTCAGTAAAATGTCGCTAAATGTGTTACAAAATATTACTAAATAAAAAATATTAGCAATATTTAGCGACACATAATATGTCGCTAATATAGCTGCATTGCGTCACTAAATATCGCTAATATGAAAAATATTAGCGACGCGAATACATCGCTAAAAAATTTTGCTATAGCGAAGTTTTACGATATTTTCCCTGTCAACGACTAGCTTAAATACGACTTCAATAAAATGCCGCTAATTATGTCGCTAAATTATTTTAGCAACATTTTCATGCCATTTAGCGACGTTTCCAAATGTCACTAATTTGACTTATTCTGGTAGTGATGCTCAAGCTGAAATAACTCTGCATCTAGTTTCAGTCCACGGCCTACAACTCAACAACCAAATAAGGATATGAGTCCTACAGCTTCAGAGGAGATACCACCACCACCACCACCAACAGTTGATCCGGCACATGTGTTTGTGCTTTTTCAGCAGATGATGGAGGCACAGAGGACCTAGTAGAAGAGGTTCGCACAGCAGTAGCAGAGAGGTACACAGCAGGGCGAGCTTTTGCCTTGATCGTCGAAAAGGAGGAGCTAGTTGGTGATGTCATCTCAAGTTTAGTCTATCTTGATTCTTTTCTAGCTTATGCATTATTTAATTTTGGTGCTTCACATAGCTTTGTATCTGTATCTTTTGTTTTGAAGCATCATCTTAAGACTAAAATATTGGCGAGGACTTAAAAGATCACGACCAGGGGTGGCATTATCCTGGTCAGTGATGTTTGCAAGGATCAGGGTATTTCTTTGGGGGACCGAGAGTTGAGCGTCTGTCTACTCGTAATGTCACTTCCGAGCTATGATATAGTACTCGAGATGGATTCGTTATAGACACTATGCTAGTATCGATTATCGTGGAGACAGAGTTTTATTTTAGATGCCTGGAGATCTAGAGTTTGAGTTCGCCAGAGGAGCAGCAAAGCAGAGCGAGGGAGCCTTATGTGGAGCGATCGTGTAGGAGCAGGAGCCGCCACATCCCTTAATTACAAAATTTTTGGACGTCTTTCCGGAGGAGTTGCCAAGGTTGCCACCTCCAAGATGTGGAGTTATTCATAGACTTGGTGCCAGGCATAGAGCTAATATCACAGCATGTCTATAGGGTAAACAATAGCAAACTGGCGGAGTTGAAGAAGCAGGTGGATGACTTACAGGACAAGGGCTTCATCCACTCCAGTTTATCACCGTAGGGTGCTCCGGTATTATTTGTACCAAAGAAGGATGGGTTGGTATGCATGTGTATCTACTATAGAGCTTTAAACAACCTCACTTTTAAGAATAAATATCCGTTATCGATGATTGATGATGTCTTTGATCAGTTTAGCAGAGCAAAAGTATTTTCAAAGATAGACTTGAGGTTGAGGTACCACCAGATGAAAGTGAAGAAGAAAGATATTTCAAAGATAGCTTTTAGGACTCGGTATGGGCAGTTTGAGTTCTTGGTGATGTCGTTTGGGTTGACCAATGCCCCGACAGTATTTATGAACCTGATGAATAAGGTGTTTCATCAGTACCTGGATTAGTTTTTTTATGGTATTCATTGATGATATATTATTATATTCGAAGACCCTAGAGGAGCATGAGAAGGACATAAGGATAGTTCTGATGACCCCTCAGGAAGGAGAAGCTATATGGCAAGCTTTCGAAGTGTGAGTTCTTCCTTGATAAGGTTGAATTCCTCGGGCATATGATTACATGAGACAGGGTCTTAGTGGACCCGAAGAAGATTTTAGCAGTTGAGTCATGGTCTACCCCAATTTTAGTGGCAGTGTCAGGAGTTTCTTAGATTGGCAGGCTATTATCGAAGATTTGTTCATAATTTCTCCAAGATTGCAGAGTCGATGACTAGGCTGACCAGGAAAGACGTAGAGTTTGTCTGGACAGAGGAGTGTCAGAAAGCTTTTGAGAAGCTAAAGAAGAGATTGACTACAGCTCCAATTTTGACGTTGCCATCAGGGACAGAAGAATTTACTATCTATAGTGATGCTTCGGTAAGGGTTTGGGTTGTGTGTTACAGCAGAACGAAAATGTGATTGCCTATGAATCTAGGCAATTACGTTCTAATGAGAAGAATTATTCGACCCATGAGTTAGAGTTGGCAACAATCATCTTTTCTCTAAAGCTATAGAAATACTACTTGTATAGACAGCATGTGAGATCTTTATAGACCAAAAGAGCTTAAAGTATGTATTTACACAGAAAGAGCTCAACATAAGGCAGCAACGATGGTTGGAGTTGATGAAGGACTTTGATATCTCTTTGCAGAACCATCCAGGGAAGGCCAACATAGTCGTTGATGCCTTGAGCAGGTATCCAGTGACTATGTACTTGACGAGGGACACAAATTTATTGGTCGATATTGATAGCTTAGCTATTGAGATGCTAGTTTCTGAAGTCACAACACATATGTGGGGACTTCAGGTACAGTCAGAGTTGATGGACCAGATTAGAGCTACACAGTTTGAGGATGAGTCTATGAGGAGCATCAGAGTGCAGGTCCGGATATAATTAGCAGAGGACTTTAGTATTGCAGAGGATGTATCATTGCGGTACGGTACCAGATTGTGTGTGCCGAGTGGAGCGTTGCGCCAAAAGGTGCTTCAGGAGGCGCATCGATATTAGTACTCTATGCATCTAGGTGCCAAAAAGATGTATAGAGACATGAGAGAGCATATTTGGTAGTATGGTATGAAGTGGGAGGTAGCAAGCTTCGTATCCAAATGCTTGGTTTGCCAGCGGATAAAGGCGGATAGACAGAGGCCAGGTAGATTGCTTCAGCCTTTACCTATTTCGTAATAGAAATAGAAGCATGTGACGATGGATTTTATTTTAGGGATTCTGCGTTTTCCATGAGGTAAAGACGCGATTTGAGTCATCCTTGACAGGTTGACTAAATCGGCCAACTTCTTACCATTTAAAGTGGGTACGTCTAAGGACAAGCTCGCGAAGATGTATGTGCGGCAAATAGTCAGATTATAGTGTGAACTTGTGGATATATTTGTGTAAACCCCCTCGAGCAAAAGTTAGGCCTACTTAGCTTAGATGAAAAGATTAAGGTTAATTGGGAGTCAGTTAGAATTAGTACACAGTATTTTATAATTGTTGTACAATATTTATATCACTTAGTATGCCTTACCCTTGCTTCGATATTTAGAGTACTACACCAGTTATTACCTGCAAACAAATTTTATACACTTTTTCTAGTCATGCCAGCCTTCCATTCTGACCCTTGTGTAACTCATAAATATCCTCCTTTGTGCTTCATTTAGTCGTACAATATTCGTTACAAACGTTCGTTCTTAAATCCAAATAAATTCAACTTTGCATTCCTTGTACGTTCCAATCAAAATTGGAGACACAACCTGGACCCGTTTTGTATAAACCAATGTATGATAATATTCTATTATGAGTACTCTATGTCCATGACACTTGTGTTCCACCAAATTTTGGCCCCAGGTACTTCCAATTAATTCAAGAACACCATGCACATTAATTTTAATTAATTTAAATTTAATTTCTGTCTTTGTGTAATTTTCCAATTGTTTGGCACTTTTATGCAAAATTGCATTGAGGTGTCTATACCATTGGACAATACATAAAAAACCCATCTTTCCCCTTCAGGCAAATTTTCTCATAATTTTTAGAATGTGCAACGCGGAACATCGCCCTCACTTAATCCTAGCAATTTATTCTAAATTAAACCAAATCCTAGCCATTAAAATACCTACATAACAACCCAAGCCCAATTCTGAGAGAGTGTTGACCAAGTCAAACTATTCTAGGTCAACTCAAATGCATTGAACACATATAAATATCTTTCTTTTTCCTTTCTTTTTTCTTTTCATAAAATCACCTAAACCCAAACCCCAGATCTAGCCGCCACCACCTCACCCTGTTCTCTACCTTATCTTCCAACAGTAGAGCCACCCCTCACCAACGCCACTAACCGTCGGAGCAGACCATCACCACCGCCATCTTCCCGAGTAGCCTCGCCACCGCCACCCCCGACATCACGACCACCGCCACCTCGCCTCCTCGACCTCGATCGCCTCCTCCAACCACCGCCAACCACCATCACCACCCCAGCTCCTTCCTCCCTTCTCATCATCACTACCACCATCAACACAGCCTCCTCCACCATCTTTATCCTCTTTATCGATCCCTTCGCCTAGCAGCAACCCTCCCTCATCGTCGAACTCCACCCGTTGGACCCCGAGCGCCGACATCAGCCACCCCCTCGACCGCCCGAGCTTTACCTCCTCCTTCTTTTCACATCGCGGCCCCCGCAGCCCTCACCTCGACGACCATCACTAGAAGACCGCCGTCCTGGCCCTACGCCACCGCCCCGACAACGGCGAGCCAAACCACCGCGACAGAGCCACCACTGCCGCTGCTTCAAACTGCTGCTGCTGTTGCAAATTGTTGCTGCTGCGATGCTGCCTTAACGCCGGAGCCCCCATAGGAGACCACCAAGCACCGCCCGACGGCCATCGAGCAACCCCGACGATGCCTCCCCGGGCTTCCCCTTCCATTCTTCTCCTCCGGAACGCCGCCGCGACGATACCCTGTTGCTACTACTGTTCTTCTTCTTCTTCTTCAAATTCGCAGAATCGAGCCTCGACCAACCCACTTCACGGTACGATCACGCCTCCGTCCCTCGACCATTCTGCGAGCTATCTTCGCAGGTGTGTTCCCTATATAACCCTCTTTCAACATCTTCAATTAGAATAATTTAATTTGATTTATATTTTTTGTAAATTAAGATCCAAAATCAAAGAAAAATAGTTTTTAAAATATTAAAATTTCTTGGTACGGAGTTGGCCCCGTCAATCCGGACATCCACGTCGCGTGCTGATTTCACCGAAAGGTGCGCACTGTTGATGCGGACGTGTGAGATTTTGCGAAAGTTGATTTGGATGTGCGTGCACACAGAAATCAACGCGTATCCGATGATGACATCCTATATCGGCCCTATTTTGGAATGCATTGTAACTTCGTGTATGCTCGATGTTTCAAAATAAAACTTATGCCATCAGACTCGTTGCGATACGCTGGTCTTGTGACCCCAGTTTGGTTCGATTCTGAGAACGTTGACAAAATTCCGTATCGTGGGCCCCGCAACTCCACTTGACGGACGATTTTGTGATCGGCTCATCAAAATCTAGTTCTGGATATTCCGTTCAGTTTGTATCATCGTTTTGGACTTGTTGACACTAAGTTTGACAAATTTGGAGAACCTTGTCTCTGGCACATTTTTTGGTGCAAGACGCACTTGTGAATTTCGTGTTGATCAAAAACTGCATTTTTGCCCCTGTGTCCAAATTGGACGTATATATATGTTTTTCTGAGTATCTTACTCATTCTGGGACTGTTGGTGATATTTGTGACAGCATCCGGGGATATCAGCTCCAGTTTCCATTGTTGTAATGCTACTTCCATGGCTAGTTCGTGTTTGCATCTTCGCCTGGCTTCCAGGCAAGTATACCTTGCCTAAATTTTTACTGTTTTAATTATAAACTATTGTGTGATATCCTGTTACAATATACATGTAACTGTGCACGTTCGATATTGACTCGGGTGCAGTCGACGAATACGTCGATATGTAGTGTAACTGACTTAGACACTAGCAGACTCACCTACTATTGCGAAGGTATTTTGATATCTTTCTAGACCCTGACACTTGTACACGCATCATAATTATAACTCATATTGGGATACGGGTTTGCGTACTTGACTAGCTACCGGTGTGTGTGATATGTATCACAGTTTAGCACGTAATCAGGATTATCTAGTTAGTTATGACTTGGCATATAGCTACATGGTATACACGTCATATATTCGACTTGTATATCCGTATTGGGCGGGAAAGACAACTAGTAGGCGTATGGAATACACACATTGGACTCCATAGTATCCAGAGGAGCCACGGATCTAATGACTTTCTTTATTCAGATACCGCGTTCTTCGGAGCGATACGAACGTATATATTTGCAGTTATCTCATTCTTCAGAATGATGGACATTACATGATCAGATACTACACTCTTTGGAGAGTGGATGTTATGCCTACGCCTACCCATACGTACCAAGGTTGTCCTCAAATTGCATTTTACTTAGCTGGTTAGTTCAATCCTGAGTTTTTAAAGTATTTACTTTATGGCATATATTTTTGTATCTTGTTACATCCCTCTGAGGATCTGGTTCCCTTCCAGGTTGTTTGTGCAGTTGCAGGATATTTGATCTATTAGAGTGTGGACATCATTGCTGGTATATTTATATTTCCAGCTATTTCAGTTATGTATTACTCCCTATTTTTGATTCTGCTTTTATAGTCTAGTGTTTATAGACCTATATTATTCTTCTGGTCTATTCGAATGGATGTATTATTGGGCTGTAGACTGATGATATGTATCATTCTTTCTTGAGATTGTTTACCATGGATTGAGATTTAGATTTAGTTGTTGTATGTTAGAAATAGATTATTATTTGGAATACTTGACCATGGACAGCGTAAGTGCGCTTCGTCGGGTCTATTAAATTGGAAAGCCCTACGGAGTTGTTCCAGCTGGCCATTGCCACATGTCTGGTCCCACGTATTTAGGGACTGGGGTGTGATATGGTTTTAGTGGTGGCCTATGCAGGTCAGAGTATATTGTTTCAGTTACGTTATTGTACCGAATGAGCCTGCAACTTAGGATTAATATGAATAAGATCTCAATCCATAACTGATTTTAAAACGCATCTTGTATTCGATTATCGTCCTTGGACTTTATTACTGTATTCGTTCATTTACCACCGACATCATTATTATTGTTTCTCATCTTCCTTATTTTGGGAAGATGAATGCTCGCGTACGTTGATTTCTCCAGGAGCAGATCCTCATTAAGACAAAGAAGGCATAATTAATAGGGCATTTTGAGTAGATGGTTAACCATGGTAGAGAAGGTTGATAAGTTCTTTTTTGTTACTAGAGCTAGTATAGACTGTTGGAATAAAAATTAGACATATAGAGACTTATAAACTAGAACCTTACTTAAGGTAGCCATGACCTGTCAGTATTAGAAGCTAGAAGGGTTATTTGATTCTAAGGCGCTAGAATAAATTAGGAGAGACATAGCTAGATACTATAAATTAATTGTAGTCTTAGGGTACTGATACAAGGAACGACATTATAAACTTGACCAGACAGAATGTTAGACTCACATCTAGAAGAAGATTATCGGATACTAATGATAGTAGGGTATGAAATAGCACTTTAGGAAGCAAACCATAGTAGTTACCCCCTAGTTACCTTGTGACTTACAATATCTGATCTAGAAATTCTTCCACCCTTTAGACAATAATGATTACGACTAAGCTAAAACAGATAGGTAGATTGCTAGACATAGATTGCTAGACCCAACATTTGGATGAAGAGATAGCTGAGTACTACAGGCAGCTTTCAAAATTAGATTAGATGTACTTAACTTATTTGGGTTGTCAGTGACTATTTAGTCTCATATTTTCACCTTTGATAATTCGATTAGTTAAGCTAGTATCTGGAATAAAATAATTGGATTGAAGGTGAAAGTATCGACAGATGTTAGCCTTGAGTTGGATATCATAAATTACCTATAATGAATGACCAGTTATAAACCAGATGATACCATATCGTTTGGATGAAGGGTACGCATGGAGTAAACTAGAAGAAATCTCAGGTTTGAGGTAAAAGGGTAGAGTGGCAACAATATGAGATTCGTGACAAGTACCTAACCTTGAGTTTTTTTTAAAAAATTTAAAAAAAGAACCTGAATCGGAGACGAGGACATTGGCTCAAAATGATGACAGACTTTGAGAGTGAGCTACGGTACCATCCGAGAAAAAGCCAATGTAGTAGCTGACGCATTGAGCAGGAGATCCATGGCATTCTTTTAATTACCAGCAATACCAGTTGAGAGATCTAGAGCAATTAGGTATATGACAGACCAGTTGTCATATACCTAATTGACAACTTGACAACCAGTTGTCAAGTTAGCAGGTGCAATTGACATTGGTTGAGAAGATCAAGGCTGCCTTGCCAACCGATGCCAGATTCCAGAGGCTTTGACAGAGGACAGAGGCCGGGATACAGACAGGATTACGCATACACGAGGATGTACTTTGAGATGTGGGGATCGTTTCTATATTATGAATGAAGAACTTCATCAGGAGCTGATATCGAAGGTGCACACTTCAACATGCTCTATTCATCCAGGAGACACAAGATGTACAGAGATCTTAAGAAACTACTCATGGTAGCATAGAATGAAGAGGGATATAGCCACTTTATGGCAAAGTGCCTGGTGTGTCAGCAGGTCAAGACTGAGCATCAGAGGTTTGCAGGTCTACTTTAATCCAATCCTGATAACTGAGTGATAATAGGGGCACATCACTATGGATTTATTTATAGTTTTTCTGAGGAGTCCTAGTGATCGAAATGCGGTATGGGCAATCGTGGATCAACTTACGAAGTTCGCTCACTCTTTACCTTTCAGAGTTTGACAATCTATAGAGGTCTTAACAGATTTGTATATAAGGAAGATCGTGCAACCGGATGGAGTGTCAATCAGTATAGTATCTGATAGGGATACGAGGTTCATATCTTACCTTTGATGGAGCTTAGAGTTGGAAACAAGATCAACGTACTAGAAATATATGAAGGAGTGTAGGAGACAAAGGATAAGAAAAATATATTGGAGTCACGTAACCCAAGGACAAAATTTTTGATATAAGACTGGAGGGATAATAATTATAGTATTGTAATGCTTTTGGAATTTCGAGGATTTAGCACAAGTAGAAATTAATGATTAGCCTCGTAGTGCTACGAATTTCGAGAAATAAGATACATATTTAGGTCACACACCGACTCATTAGTCAATCGGTAGACGATTACCACTAGACTCTTAGGTTATATATTGACACGTGAGTATGGGGTATAAACGGAAGATAGAAGTCTGACAGGAATGACAGCTGAATGTTGTGGATTACACATAAACTGCTTAGAGATAGGGATTTAGACTTTGGACTAATAGGACAAGAGCTTGCTGAACCTAATCCTTAGTAGTAGGTGGTGTTATGGGAACTTATATCCTATTTGTACTAGCCGATAAATTTTAGGATTAGTATTCTTATTGGTTATATTTTATTCTAGGGTACTTAGAATGGCTGAATAGATATTTATTATATAATTTTTATATATTCTTAGTACTATGTAATTTGCAGGGTCTTATGTTGTATTTTATTATATATACTTCTCCTAGGAATTGGCTGAGTTGAACTTTTAGACTAGGTATGACTAACTAGCTAGATTAGACTTGTTGCTGCTAAAGAAAATTATAAGAAGTTAAGTTACCTGATTCTATTGTGGATACTATAGGATGATGATGTTATACCTAGGAAGAAATATTGAGTTATTAATCGTACGAGTTGCAGAAGAAGGTTAGGACATTGTTCGAGGTATGGATCGAACAAACACCAGGCTCAGGAGTATTCCCAGTATGTCAATAGAGCCAGCAGATAGTGCAAAGGCCAACTCCAACGGTCCTAGATATGTCCGTAGCATTGCTAGAAATTTTGTGGTTTATTATGTATTTATTTTAATTTTGAGGACGAAATTCTTATAAGTTGGGTAGATTGTAAACCCCTTTGACCAAAAGTTAGGCCTACTTAGCTTAGATGGAAAAAATATGATTAATTTGGAGCCAGTTAGAATTAATACACAGTATTTTATAATTATTGTACAATATTTATATCACTTAGTGCGCCTTACACTTGCTCCGCTATTTAGAGCACTACACCAGTTATTACCTGCAAACAAAATTTACATACTTTTTTTAGTCATGCCAGCCTTCCATTCTGACCCTTGTGTAACTCATAAATACCCTCCTTTGCGCGTTATTTTAGTCACACAATATTTTTTACAAACGTCCGTTCTCAAATCCAAATAAATTTAACTTTGCATTCCTTATGCGTTCCAATCAAAATTGGAGACACAACCTGGACCCATTTTGTACAAACCAATATATGATAATATTCTATTCTGAGTCCTCTATGTCCATGACACTTGTGTCCCACCTAATTTTAGCCCCAGGTACTTCCAATTAATTCAAGAACACCGTGTCCATTAATTTTAATTAATTTAAACTCAATTTTTGTCTTTGTGCAATTTTCTAATTGTTGGGCACTTTTATGCAAAAGTGCATTGAGGTGTCTACACCATTGGACAATACATGAAAAAACCCATCTTTTCCCTTCATGCAAATTTTTCTATAATTTTTGGAATGTGCAACGCGCAATATCGCCCTTATTTAATCCTAACAATTCATTCTAAATTAAACCAAATACTAGCCATTAAAATACCTACATGACAAGCCAAGCCCAATTCTAAGAGAGTGTTGACCAAGTCAAACTATTCTAGGTCAACCCAAATGCATTGAACACATATAAATATCTTCCTTTTTCCTTTCCTTTTTCTTTTTATAAAATTATCTAAACCCAAACCCTAGATCTAGCCGCCACCCCCTCACCCTGTTCTCCACCTTATCTCCCAACAGTGGAGCCACCCCTCCCGGCGCCACTGACCGCCGGAGCAGACCGTCACCACCGCCATCTTTTCGAGCAGCCTCGCCACCGCCCGACAACACGACCACCGCCACCTCGCCTCTTCGACCTCGATCGCCTCCTCCAACCACCGCCAACCACCATCACCATCCCAGCTCCTCCCTCCCTCCTCGTAATCACTACCGCCATCAACACAGCCTCTGCCACCATCTTCATCTTCTTCTTCGATCCCTCCATCGAGCAGCAACCCTCCCTTATCGTAAAACTACACCCGCCGGACCCCGAGTGCCGGCATCAGCCACCCCCTCGACCACCCGAGCTTCACCTTCTCCCTCTCTTCACATCGTGGCCCCCGTAGCCCTCACCTCAACGACCACCACCAGCAGACCGCCGTCTTGGCCCCGCATCACCGTCCCGAAGTCGGCTAGCCAAACCCCCGTGGTAAAACCACCACCGCCGCTGCTTCAAACTACTGTTGCTGCTGCAAATTGCTGCTACTGCGGTGCTGCCTTGCCGTCGGAGCCCCTGCCGGAGACGGTCGAGCATCGCCCGACGGCCACCGAGCACCCCCGACGAACGACGATGCCTCTCCGGGCTTCCCCTTCCATTCTCCTCATCCGAAACGTCGCCGCGACGACACCCTATTACTACTATTGTTCTTCTTCTTCTTCAAATTCGTGAAACCGAGCCCCGACCAACCCACTTTACGGTACGATCATGCCTTCGTCCCTCGACCATTCTATGAGCTATCTTCGCAGGTGTATTCCCTATGTAACCCTCTTTTAACGTCTTCAATTAGAATAATTTAATTTGATTTATATTGTTTATAAATTAAGATCCAAAATCAAAGAAAAATAGTTTTTAAAATATTAAAATTTCCCGGTACGGAGTTGGTCCCATTAATTTGGATATCCATATCGCGTGCTGATTTCATCGAAAGGTGCGCACTTTTGATACGGACGTGTGAGATTTTGCGAAAGTTGATTTGGATGTACGTGCACACCGAAATCAACGCATATCCGACGACGACATCCCGTATCGGCCATGTTCTGAAACTCGTTGTAACTTCGTGTGTGCTCGTCGTTTCAAAATAAAACTTGTGCAATCAGACTCGTAGCGATACGCTGGTCCTGTGACCCAAGTTTGGTTCGATTCTGAGAACATTAACAAAATTTCATATCATGGGCCCCGCAGCTCCACTTGACGGGCAATTTTGTGATCGGCTCCTCAGAATCCAGTTTTGGATATTTTGTTGGATTTGTATCGTCTTTCTGGACTTGTTGACACTAAGTTTGACAAATTTAGAGAACTTTGTCTCTGGCACATTTTTTGGTGCAAGACGGGCCTACTTGTGGACTCCGTGTTGACCAAAAACTATATTTTTGCCCCTGTGTCCAAATTGCACATATGTATATGTTTTTCTGATTATCTCACTCATTTCGGGATTGTTGGTGATATTTTTGACAGCATCCGGGATATCAGCTCCAGTTTTTATTGTTGTACTTCTACTTCCATGGCTAGTTCGTGTTCACATCTTCGCCTGGCTTCCTGGCAAGTATATCTTGCCTAAATTTTTACTGTTTAAATTATAAACTATTGTATAATATCCTGTTGCAATATACATATAACTGTGCGCGTCCGAGATTGACTCGGGTGCAGTCGACGAATACGTCGATATATAGTGTAACTGACTTAGACACTAGCAGACTCATCTACCTTTGCGAAGGTATTTTGATATCTTCCTAGACCCTGACACTTGTACACGCATCATGATTGCAACTCATATTGGAATACGAATTCGCGTACTCGACTAGCTACCGGTGCGTGTGACATGCATCATGATTTAGCACGTAATCAGGATTATCTAGTTAGTTGTGACTTGGCATATAGCTATATGGTATACAAGTCATGTATTCGACTTGTATATCCATATTGGGCGGAAAAGACAACTAGTAAGCATATGGGATGCACATATTGGACTTCGTAGTATCCAGAGGAGTCACGGATCCAATGACTTCCTTTATTCAGATACCGCATTCTTCAGAGCGATACAGACGTATATATTTACAGATACCTTATTCTTCGGAATGATGGATGTTACATGATCAGATACCATGCTCTTCGGAGAGTGGACGTTATGCCTACACCTACCCATACGTACCAAGGTTGTCCTTAAATTGTATTTCACTTAGCTGGTTAGTTCACCCCTGATTTTTTACAGTATTTACTTTATGGCATATATTTTTGTATCTTGTTACCTCCCTCTGAGGACCTGGTTCCCTTTCAGGTTGTTTGTGCAGTTGCAGGATATTTGATCTATTAGAGTATGGATATCATTGCAGGTATATTTATATTTCCAGCTACTTCAGTTATGTATTACTCCCTATTTTTTATTCTGCTTTTATAGCCTAGTGTTTATAGACCTATGTTGTTCTTCTGGTCTATTCGAACGGATGTATTATTGGGGTGCAGACTGATGATGCGTATCATTCTTTCTTGAGATTGTTTACCATGGATTGAGATTTAGTTTTGGTTGTTATATGTTAGAAATAGATTATTATTTGGAACACTTGACCATGGACAACATAAGTGCGCATCGTCGGATCCATTAAATTGGAAAGCCCTACGGAGTCGTTCCAGCTGGCCATTGCCACGTGTCTAGTCCCACGTGTTTTGGGACTAGGGCGTGACAATTTATGATTCTTATTTCACCTTTTATATTCCATATCGTGCTTTATCTTTCTTAATTTGAGATTGTGACTGATTATTGATATCTTTATCATGTTATTATACTTATTCCTCCATTTATAGTTGAGATGGTATGACAGGTACCATATATATATTGTATGAGATATTTAGATAGTATTGTGGACCTAGACAATGTTCTATGTCGTTTTTATGATGTAGGCTAGGCATAGTTTATCATTTGTGCCCTTATTCGATATACGGGTCATGATATTCTGACAGAACATCATACCCTCTCTATCAATGTCATATTCAATCACTTCTCTACACCATTGAGCTGAGGTGTCCTTGACGGAGTCTTCTGGTATCGAATCCCTTGCTTTCTACAATAAGCATCAAAGGGACCAATGTGTTTCTCGTCATTATCGAACCAAACACATATCAACTTCTTTTCCGTCTCCTTTTCAACACAGGCCCAAAACTCTTTGAAAGTAGACAACACCCGATCCTTAGTCTTTATAGCATAGAACCAAACTTTCTTGGAATAGCATCAGTAAAAGTTATAAATAAGAAGTACAACCAATAATTTTTACCTTCATTGGACCATAGACATCCGAATGAACTAACTCGAGCAATGCTGACTTTCTTGAACTTGGATGGCTTTAGAAAGACATCATATTTTGCTTTCCAACAATACAGTACGTGCTTCACTCCAATTTTGTAGGCTTGGGTCTCATAATCACTTTTCTATTCAACAAGTAACTCATTCCCTTCTCGCTGATATTGCTAAGCCATATGTGTCATAACTCGGTAGATCAACCCACCACTGACTAGGTTCACCTTTTGTGCCCCTTGTGCGCTCTCTTTCATATAGTAGAGATAGAACTTCTTGCTTCCTCTGGCAATCATCATCGAACCTCTGGAAATCTTCTATTGACAATTTCCAAAGAGATTGAAGAATCCCTCACCATCCAACCTTTCAAGTGACTCAGATTGAAATAGATATCAGGGACATGTCAAACACCTTTGATCACAATAATATCTCTTACATTTGTTCTCAAATCCACATATCCAATAACAATAGTCTTTGAAACCCCCTCCATCTTAAACACTCCACAGTCTCATATTGTGTGATATGTGCACGAAAGCCCATGATTCCACCAGCAAATAACTTCCATCACAGGCGAGGTTCATAATAACCTCATAACCTTTAATGATAACATCGGTCCATATGCTGAGGCAGCTGATGTTGTGTTCTCACTCCACTTTCCTTTGTCTTCCTTCTTCTCTTTCTTTCAAACAAAATATTTTGCTTGATGTGGCCTTTCTTGCCATAATGGTAGCGCTCAAAGTTCTCATACCGACCCTTGGACTTTTCTCTACTCTTGTCTTTTCCACCGCCCAGACCCTTGTTATTACTCATACCACGGATATCTGAAACAAGTGTCACTCGATGAGATATAGATGAAGTGCCCTAAAATTTCCTCTATATTACTTTATTTAATATCCCGATCTTGGCAAACTCCAGACTAACCACGTCTTCTGGAGCAAAAGCGATCATGGACACTCGTATGGTCTTCCACGAGTTTCAGAACGTACATAACAACCACATTCTGTGAACTTCATCGTCAAACTTTACTACCATAGAGGATAAATTGTCAATAATGTCCTAGAACTCACTCAAGTGATTCGTAATGGACATATCATCCTTGTACCTTAGACCCATCATCTGTCGGATCAAAAACAACTTGTTTACCCCAGTCTTCTTCGCGTACAAGGATTCCAGCTTCTCCTATAGTGTTCTTACGTGCTCAATATTGGTGATATGATTGTACACATTCTCGTCCGTGAATTTTCTGATATACCCACACACCTTTATATGCTTGAACTTTTAGTCCTCATCGAATTTTTTTACTATATTTCGTAGAAGTAAATACCAAAAGATGCAGCTTCTTGATGAACAATAAATCCTTCATTTTGCTCCGCCAATAATGGTAGTTGAAATCATTTAGGTTTACCATGCACACCGGCTTTACATCCATCTTTTCTTCTTGGTTTGATTGTCAACTATGACACCTGATACTTTGATCCCAAAGCTCTAATACCACTCTATTGGAAAGGAAAATGAAAACTGTTTTTCCAAACCAAAAAGACTACGAGAGAACCAAAGAAAAATGCATTAGCCAATTTGCCAAAATCACAATCAGGCAAAACACAAATACAATAATTTTTGAAGTGGAAAATTCTTATGAAAAAATTCACGGGACAATCGGAGTTCAACCCTGAAAAATCCTTCACTAATGAATTAGAGAAATAACCTTCTACAAACTTCTCCACCGATCCAACCGGATCGCCACTACTACTTGAAGCAATAAAAACGGATTACATTGACTGCCGAAGAAAGAAGATGACGAGAACAATTACCCGAAACTATCTTTCTTTAGAAGTATCCGTCAATCCCTATCTTTTTCAAAAATTGTAAGTTTTGAGAAAACTTTCCCTTTGATCTCTCTCGCTAGATGCGTTGTTGTAATTTAGGGTTTGGAAAGACCTCTATAACCCCTAAATTTTGCTACAAATCTGAACCATTAATTTGATCAAACGGTGTATAAAACTACCCAAAATTGACTTCAACGTCCGACAACGATATCGACGGTATACCAAGTCGGCAAATATGAACCAGTGTAAAATAGCAGCAGAGACAAAATAGCTTCAGCGGTGGTATACCGATACTGGTGTCGATTTCCGCTAAAAACTCTTCTTTCGTCGCCTCTGACCCCCTGAACTTCTTCAACATCCAGATGATCGCACTTAAAATATTCTCTATATTTATTAAAAATTCCAACTAACACCAACAAAATCTACAGTAGCAGAAATTAAGGATTAAGTACTAATTGGAAGTATTCTTTAGATACTAATAATATTTAAGTGCTTTATTGGTGCCTAGACGTGGAGTCCTCTTCTACGAACCAATACTTGGAGCTGCCAATGTGAAGAATACTATTATATGTTGTGGGAAGGACAAAGCCTGCTGGCATCATTTGACAGATTTGAGTATATTTTATGGAAAGATTGGTGTCTCCCTATCAACATACCAATAATGCTAAGTTTACTACTAAATGCTTATAACTTTCTTACAATTATCTATCTTTCTCCTAATATATGGACCACATTCGGTCTCATTTTTTTCTCAATAAACGATTGTTACGTGACGTTTCTGTCACGTGACGGTGATTCGAACAGCCATAGGATCCCACCTCTTTCTTATCCTCCAATGAACGGCCGTCTTGTGGACGTTACGTGACCGTCACGTAACGGTGTAAGAGGGTTGTAGACATTTGATTATAGTAATAGCACAGTCCATCAAAGGTCCACTGCAATATCATACAAAATTACTGCCACTACCAAATCCGTTGACCTTTGACATTATTGATTAAGCTCTATGATCAAAGTGAATAGCTGGTGGCACCCATTTGGACTCTCAATAACATTTTATTCTCTCTCTCTCTCTCTCTCTCTCTCTCTCTCTGTCTCTCTACCGCATTATTACATTACTGCAAGACTCCGAACACAACTGAAAACTGACCTAACTATGCTTTCGTATACACCGTTCAAACAATAACTCTTCAAAGACGCAAGAGGTCACTTCTCAAGCATGTTTTTTTGTCCGAGAGACTGTTTGGTTCGATGAAATAGAACAAAATAAAAAATCTGAATAACAATAACATAAAAGAAGAGATTGTTGGAGTGGATGAGATTCTTAACCTGTGGAGAATATTTCAGAGTGCGACGAACGTCGTCTGTGGTCAGAGAAGTTCGAAGAGGCGACGAGAGCCATTCAAGAAGTCGAAGAAGCTCGAGAAGAAGGAAGAGCAGCTGTTGTCCAGGGGAAGACAGAGTTCAATCCGAACTCGGTCCGAACTCTGTCGGAACTTGGTTCAAATTCTGTCAGGCTGCTCCAGAAGCTCCAGAAAGCTGATATCTTCTTTTACTCGCAAATCACCGACTCGGACGAATTCGGTCCGAGTTCGGTCGGCGGGCTGGACGAAAATTCAGAGGTATTTTATACACCGTTGGATCGTATCCTACGATTCAAAAAAAATTGTGGGATTAGGGGATATATATACTAGGTTTTCCTAAACCCTAATCCAAACATATCACCTCAAGAAAGAGGAGAAAAGGAGACAAACGTACCATTGCAACTTTGAGAAGGAGAAAGGAGGATTGGAGGCAGATTTGGAGGAGGATATCAATTTTGGATAATTTTTTATTATCTTCTATCTTCATGATGTGATCTATTTTCTATTCCTAAATGTTGTGGTGATCCGTGTTGGATCAGGAGGAGCTTGTAGATGGTGTATTCTCTTTATTCCATTAGTGAAGGTTTTTCAGGGTTGTACTATGATCATCCCATGGTTTTTTCCGCAAGGGTTTTTCACGTCAAATTCTCTGTGTCTGCGTGGATTATTTTTCTGTGGTTTGGTGTTTGATTTGTGCGTTGTATTGCTCAGTTCTCTCGAATGTACTTTCTAATTTGGGGGAATGTTTCTGCACTTCTTTCCCAACGGTGTGGTATCAAAGCCAGGTTCTGAAATTTCAGAAGGGTGTCAGGAGTTGACAGACAAATCAGGGAGGAGAGATAGAAGCGAAGCCCACCTGAAAGGTACCAACTATCATTACTGGAGGAGTAAGATGAAGGATCTGCTATTTGTCAAGAAGCTGCATCTGCCGGTATTTGCTTCCTAGAGGCCCAGCAACAAATCTGAAGAGGACTAGAATTTTGAGCATATACAGGTGTGTGGGTACATCAGACAGTTCATTGACGAGAACGTGTACAACCACGTTGCCAGTTTTATGCACGCGAGGAAACTGTGGGATAAGATGAAATCTTTGTATACGAAGAAGACTAGGGTAAATAAATTATTCCTGATCCGGATGATGATGGGTCCGCGGTACAAAGATAGGGCATCTATTACGGATCACTTGAGTGAGTTACAGGACGTGGTTGACCAGCTAGGCCTTGGTAGGAGTCAAGTTCGACGACGAGGTTCAGGGACTATGGCTGTTGTGTACATTACCAGACTCGAGGGAGACCGTACGAGTGTCTATGATCGCTTCTGCTCCGGAAGGCGTGGTCAGTCTAGAGTTTGTCAAGAGCGGGGTTCTGAATGAAGAGATGCAGAGACGTTCTCAGGGTACTTCATCCACATCCCACTCAGTGGCGCTTGTTTCAGAGAGCCGCAGAAGAGATAAAAGCATGAGTCCAGTCGGTGACAGAGAAAAAAGCAGAGGAAGGTCCAAGGATCTGTACCTGAACTCGGAGTGTTACCATTATGGAAAGAAGGGCCACATCAAGGGGAACTATTTTGCTTGGAAGAGAGAGAAGAAGGACGACAAAAAAAAGTAAAGTGAGAACTACAACGACGGCCTCGACACATGGAGGTGACGTGATCATTGTAGGTGATGAGGTAGTTATGAACCTCGCCTGCGATAATAACTCTTGGCTTGTGGACTCAGGTGCTTCAATGCATGTATCTCACAACATTACATTTGCTACTTATACAACAGACGACTGTGGAGTGTTGAAGATAGGCAATGGAGATGTGTCAAAGGTAGTTGCCATTGGAAATATGCATTTGAGGATAAAGACGGATGCAGTTATTATTCTCAACGATATCCGTCATGTCCCTGATATCCGTTTTAATCTGGTGTCTGTTGGAAGGTTAGATGACGATGGTTTCTTCAATCTCTTTAAGAATAATCAGTAAAAGCTTCCAGAGGTTCGATGGTGATTGCCAGAGAAAGCAAGAGGAACGGATTCTACGATATGAAAGGGAGTGCACAGGGGGCACATGAGGCTAAGGCAGCTACTGATGCGTCTACTGAGTTATGGTACAGGTGGCTCAGCCATATCAGCGAGAAGGGGATGAGCTACTTGGTGAACAGGAATATAATTTCAGGGCTAAAGTTTATAAAGTTGGAAAAGCGCACACACTGTTTGGCAGGAAAGCAAAATAGGGTATCTTTCCAAAGTCACCCAAGTTCAAGGAAGTCGGCATTGCTCAAGTTGATCACTCAGATGTCTACGGTCCTATAAAGGTAAAATCTATTAGTGGTGCTTCTTATTTTATAACATTTATTGATGACTGTTCCAGGAAGGTTTGGATATATACCATAAAGACCAAGGATCATGTGCTGCCCACTTTCAAAGAGTTTCAGGTCTCTGTTGAAAGAAAGATGGACAAGAAGCTGCTATGTGTTCGGTCGGACAATGGCGGCGAGTATATTGGTCCATTTGATGCTTATTTCAGAGAGCAGGGGATACGACACCAGAAGACTCCATCAAAGATACATCAGCTCAATGGTGTAGCGGAGCGGATGAACATGACACTGATGGAGAGGGTACGGTATTTGCTGTCAGAAGCAAACTTGTCGGATAGCTATTGGGGTGAGGCACTTTACACATCTGCTTATTTATTAATCTATCTCCTAGTGCTTCTTTGCAGGATGATGTGCCTGAAGAAGTATGGTATGTCAAAGAGCCGTCATACAATCACCTGCAAGTATTTGGTTGTAAGACCTTCGTGCATGTATCGAAGGACAAGAGATCCAAACTTGAGCCAAAGACGAGGCGGTGTATCTTTGTCGGCTTTGGTCGTGATAAGTTTGGTTATAAACTCTATGATCTAGTGGGAAGAAAGCTCTACAGAAGCAGGGACATAGTATTCATCGAGGATCAGACTATAACCAATACTCAGGATTCCGAGATGTCTTTTGAGGCTAAGAAATTGCCTGAGTTAGAGTCATTTTGTTTCGAGCAATTTTTAGAGGACATCATAGAGGATCCAATTATAGGAGAGCCAGTACATGGAGTTTCTTCCAACCTTGATCATCAGCATGCTGAGGGCGGTCAGGGTAACCCTTAGGTGGATGAGCATACTGATGAGGCAGTTCCTAGAGGGGAGGAGGTTTTAGATATACAGCCAGTAACAGTGGTTCTGTTGAGGAGGAGCGATAGAGAGCGTCGACCATCTACGAGATACTCATCGGATGAGTATATGCTACTAACTGACGGGAGAGAACCCAAAAGTTTTACAGAGGCTATGGAAGACAAAAATAGGCAGGAGTGGATGAAGGCCATGCATGAGAAGATGAGTTCCTTGGAGGCCAACCGTACTTATAATCTGGTACGATTTTCAAAGGGCAAGAAGGCTTTGATGAATCGATGGGTATTCAGAGTGAAACAGACAGATGATGCTACTCGCCCTCTATACAAAGCGAGACTGGTAGTTAAAGGCTACGGTCAGCAAAAAGGCGTAGATTATGATGAGATCTTTTTGCCAGTCATCAAGCAGTTATCTATTCGGGTGATGCTAGCTTTGGCAGCTAGTTTTGACTTGAAGGTCGAGCAAATGGGTGTGAAGACGGCATTCTCGTACAGTAATCTTGAGAAAGAGTTGTACATAGAGCAGCCAGAGGGATTCGGTGAGAAGAATAAGTCACATTTGGTCTACCAATTTCGTAAGAGCTTGTATGGTCTAAAACAAGCTCCGAGAAAGTGGTACAAGAAGTTCGAGTCGTTTACGGGGAGCATGGCAATATATGGACGATGTCGGATCATTGTATTTTTGTGAGATACTTCGTCGAGGATAATTTTATTATTTTATTGCTTTATGTTGATGACATGCTGTTGGTGGGTCAGAATGCCACCAGGATAGCAGAGTTAAAGTGCCAACTGGGCACGACCTTCTCTATGAAGGATTTGGGCGCAGCAAAGGCTATTCTTGGGATGGAGATCAGCCGAGAGAGAGAGAGAGAGTACAAGCTGCTATACTTGTCCCAAAAGAAGTACATTCACCAGATACTTCAGTATTTCGGGATGGACGGGTTGAAAAAAGTGAGTAACCCCCTTGCGGCTCATTTTAAGTTCACTGAGGAGCAGTGTCCATCTACCGAGGACGAGAAGGAATATATGGAGCAGGTTTTATATACCTCAGCTGTGATAAGTCTTATGTATGTTATGGTATGTACGGGGCCAGATATTTCTCACACAGTCGGCACAGTTAGCAGGTACACTTCCAATCCTGGAAGGGTACATTGGAGTGGGGTTAAGTGGATTCTACGATATCTTCAGGGCACTACCGATTGGAGACATTCATTTAGTGGTGACGAGCCAAAGCTAGTTGGGTATACCGACGCTAATATGGCTAGAGATGTAGACACAAGACGATCGGCTTCGGGCTATATGATGATGTTTATTGGTAGAGCAGCATCGCGGCAGTTGCATTTGCAGAAGTGTGTTGCCTTATCAAGGGCTTGCAAGGATTTGTTGTGAATGAAGAAGCTGCTGCAGAAAATAGGGCTAAAGCAAGAGCAGTATCCTTTGCTTCACAAAATTCAGAGTGCTATTCATCTTGTGAAGAACCAGACATTTTATAGCCGGTCCAAGCATATTGAGATCCGATATCAATAGATATGTGATGTTGTGGAAAAGAAGAAAATTGTGCTTAGGAAGGTTCATACAGATGACAACGGAGCAGATATGTTCATAAATATTCTCCAAGAAAAAGTTTGAGTACTGCAAGTAGATCGTCGGGATGATGATCCCTTCCATATAGTTGTGAAGGAGAAGATTTGTTGGAGTGGGTGGGGTTTCCAACCTATGTTGAGAATACCCCAGAGTGCGACGAGTGTCATCTATGGTCAGAGAAGCTCGAGGAGGCGATGAGAGCCATTCGAGAGGTTGAAGAAGCTCGGGAAGAAGGAGGAGGAGCTGTTGTCCAGGGGGAAGACAGAGTTCGGGCCAAACTCGGTCCGAGTTTGGGCCAAACTCGGTCCGAGTTCGGTCAGGGTGGTCCAGAAGCTCCAAAAAACTGCTGTCTTCGTTTTCTCACAAATCACAGACTCGGGCGAATTTGGTCCGACTTCGGTCGGCGGGTTGGACAAAAATTCAGAGGTATTTTATACGCCGTTGGATCGTATCCTACGGTCCATAATTTATTGCGGGATTATGGGGTATATATTAGGTTTTTCTAAACCCTAACCTAAATATATCATCTCAAGAAAGAAAGAGAAAAAAATGAGGCAAGAGTGCCATTGCAACTTTGGAAAGGAGAAAGAAGGATTGGAGGCCGTTTTGGAGGAGGAAATCAATTTTGGATAATTTTTTATTGTCTTCTATCATCGTGGTGTAATCTATTTTCTATTCCTAAGTATTGTGGTGATCCGTGTTAGATCGGAAGGAGCTTGTAGAGGGTGTATTCTCTTTATTCCATTAGTGGAGGTTCTTCAGGGTTGGACTCCGATCGTCCCGTGGTTTTTTTTCGCAAGGATTTTCCTCGTCAAAATTCTCTGTGTCTGCATAGATTAGTTTTCTGTGGTTTTGTGTTTGGTGTTTGGTGTTTGATTTGTGCTTTGTATTGGTCGATTCTCTTACGGGTACTCTTTGGTGTGGGAAAAGATTTTCACGCTTCTTTCCTAATAGAGAAATCTACAACTTTACTGCACTATGAAAACTACAATGGACTTTGTAATGTACTTTCTTAGAAGACCTATCAAGACTTTTCTTGTATCGAAAAAATATATAATTTAATACCAAAATCAACAGGTCATCCTTTCGAAAAAAAATTCTTTTAAGGAGGTATTATTTTGGTCCAAAGATCAACAAACACAATCAAAAGGACTACAACTCCAGTCTGAAGACCTTACAATTATAATCCGAAGAGTACATCTCCACCCAAAAGCCCACACCACACTGCACTTGCATCGACTGTTCTCATGTTAATTCCCACTACTTTTCGATTGCTCGAATCTGAAACATATGGGAGAATACCTCTCTTCTTAACCACTTAGGCTACAAGTTCTTGACTCTTCTTCAAATCTTTATAAGCATATATAGATTAACTTGAATATGAGCTAGCATATGGTAAATTGTTGCATCAGGCTTCATTTCCTTTCTCCTTCACTTTCTTCACTTCTCTCCAAACTTAAGTGCTTTTGGTTCTCTTTAAGTGGCGAAAGAAGTTCGTCCTCTGAGTCACAATCAGATCCATCATCATCTTTAATATAAAACACCTTGTTTGTTCCTGCGATATCATGCAAGGCACTTAGCTAATTTTATTAAATCTAGTGTTTAGTGACTACATGTTTCAAGTAAAAAAAAAAAACTTTGATATAATCCTTGTGTTCGCTGAAAGCCAGGAGTTCTGCACAGAGTGAATTTCAAAACAGTCTTGTAGTAAAATAGCCCAGTAAAGAGGAAACAGGACACAAGTTTTGTGGAGGATGAATATACTTGGTAATTTTTTATTGAATGAAATGGTAGCTATATATAGTTGAATATTTGATGTAAAGAGATAGACTAAAAAAAAGATATATCAAAGTTGTTTCAACAAACAAAACAACTTATCAATCTAAATAAACTAATAATATAAACCAACTAACAAGATTATCACCAACAATCACTCCATTAATCTTGTTGCATCAATGCTTCACTTTCTGCACCCGGATCTTCTTGTGCATCTCGAGGAACTTTAGTCGTCCAAGTGATTTAGTCAAGATATCGGTGAGCTGATCATTTGTATTTACATATTCCACTTCAATCTCCACGTTGCTTGATCCTGTGATAATCAGGTCATCAACGTACACGCCGACCAACAAGCTTGAGTCATCCACGCTTCTCTTGTATACGGCATGCTCCAAAGGGTACCTCTCGAAGCCAAGTGACATCAGGCTTTTATCGAGTTTGGAATTTTATGCACATGGAGCTTGATGAAGGCCATAAAGTGCTTTCTTCAGCTTTAGCACTTTGTGTTCATTGCCCTGTTCAGCATAGCCAGGAGGTTGAGATACGTATACCTCTTCACAAATTTTGTCGTTGAGGAACGTTGATTTGACGTCCATATGATGTACATTCCAACCTTCTTGAGCAGCTAAGGCAATGAGTAGCCTTACCGTCTTAAGTCTAGTTACCGGTGCAAATACTTCTTTGAAATCCACTCCTATTTTTGCATATACCCTTTTGCAACAAGGAGCGCTTTGTGCTTGATCACGGCTCCTTGTGGATCCTTCTTCAGTTTATAAACCCACTTCAGGTCAATAGGTCTATGTCCACTCGGTAGATTTGTGATCTCCCATGTCTCGTTGTCTTCAATAGCGGCCAATTCTTCCTCCATTGTACGTCGCCAACATGCTTGTTTCTCGGCTTCGACAAAACTTGCAGGCTCCTCCGCACCTAGCATACATAGCCCAACTTCTTCCATCGGTGTTGTGGCATCGTATGCCTCTTGGATAGATCGATAGCGTGGCTGACGTGGTTGACCGCCTATCATCAAAGAAGTATCAGCAGCGGCATCGTCCGCTACACTTGATGCTGTCGAAGAAGAAGTGACAACAATGGCTTCCCCCGAAGCTGCCCCATCGTGTGGAACAGCAGCAGCCGCAGCAACCGCATGTTGCTCGTCATTGTCACCGTCTTCCTCATCTCCTATGCTGCCATGCTTCTCAATTAGCATGATGAATATATTCTCCGAGGTAGGACAGTCCCCTGGTGCCGAGTCCCAATTCCACTCCTTCTCTTCCTGGAATACCATATTCCGGCTTACATGCAACTTCTTCGCAACTGGTTCATAAAATCGATAGGCCTTGGATCCAGTTTCATAGCCAAGGAACACCATTTAAGTGCTCCTATCCGCTAACTTCTTGAGATGTGACATCACAGTTTTCACGTGCGTCACATAACCAAAAGTTCGGAAATGACGCACCTTTGGTTTCTTGAGATACCAAGCCTCATATGGAGTCTTTCCTACCAGACTTCACGTCGTCGCCCGATTAAGAAGATGTACGGCTGTTGCCACTGCTTCTCCCCAAAAGATTCCGGGCACCTTCTTGCTTTTTGAAGACTCCGTGCCATGGCAAGGACGGTTTGATTTCTTCGTTCGACCACACCATTTTGCTGTAGAGTATATGGTGTAGGGAGAAACCTTTTAATTCCCAGGTCCTCACAATAGCGGCTAAACTCCTTTGATTGGAATTTGCCACATCTGTCGGTTTGGATCCCCTTCAACTTGCGATCGACCTCCATTTCAGCATTTGCTTTTATTTTCTTGAAAGCACTCAATGCCTCATCTTTGTTTTTTTAGAAAATCTACCCACATATATCGAGTGAAATCATCAACAAGTAGAAGAAAATATCTTTTACCTCCCGGAGTTACTGGAGAGATTGGCCCACACAATTACCATGTACGAGCTGGAGTGGCTTCTCTGCCCGATACGATGACTCCTGAGGGAATGGTACACGTCGTTGTTTGCCTACCATACATCCCTCGCATAGTTGGTCAACGTGCTCAATAGGCGGCATTCCCTCCACCATCTTGTTTTGCGTCATATTTCGCAATGACTGAAAGTTTAGGTGCTCGTACCGTGCATGCCACAACCATGCATCCTCGTTGTATCTTGTCAGCAAGCACACCGGTTGAGTTAGACTCAGGTTGAGAATATACAACCGGTTACTCGACCGTTTTACCTTCGCCACCAGCCACCTTTATCGGTCAAACATGCATAAGACCCCGCCTTCCATGATCATCTTGCATCCTTGTTCATCAAGTTGTCCTAAGCTTGCAATATTGGTATGGATCTTTGGAATGTAGTATACGCCGGTCAGGACCTTATGTTCTTCATTTTGGCATTTGAATAACACATCACCACGGCCACAAATGTCAACAACAGACCCATCTCCGAATCACACCTTACCTTTTACTTATGTATCAAGATCGATGAAATTCTTTCTATATCTCGTCATGTGATTGGTAGCCCTGTGTCAAGATACCATAGGTGGTTCTCGTCCTTCTCGTCGCCTTTTAATCTTTGTTGCACCTTCTCTTCATGGATCTGCACTTTTTTCTCATGAAGCATGGCCATGAGTAGTGTTGGTTCATCGTCTTCTATCTTCTCGGCTAGGTGAGCCCTTTCCTTCTTGTTAGAACGACATTCAGAGGCAAAGTGCCCATAACTTTGACAATTGTAGCATTGTACCTTGGTCTTGTCGAACCTTCTTCCACGGTGATTGAGAGTCATCCCGTGGTCGCCATTGCTTCGTCCAGCGGTCCCATGGTCTCCATTGCTTCGTCCATGACTTCGGCCATGTTACCATGTCACCACTCACCAGCAGATCCTTCGCCTGATGCTTTTGTATCTCGCACCTTCCACTCAGCTCTAGACAACAGGACTTGCTCCTCACCGTTGTCATCAGTACTGCACAACCGTTCCTCGTGTGTCTTTAGACGGCGATGAGCTCCTCTAGGGTCATCATTTTGAGGTCACAGAACTGTTCGATCGTTGATATGATCTATAGAAGCTTCGATGGCACTACCCGAAGAAATTTCTTCACGACATAGGTCTCGTCTACCTTGTCGCCCAATGCACGAATCTTGTTGACCATAGTTGTCAACTTCATGGCAAAGTCGTCAATCGTTTCTGCCTCTTTCATGCGGAGAGTCTCAAACTCGTTCTTTAGAGTCTGGACCTTTGCCTCCCGGAGGCGCTCAGCGCCCATGTGCATTGTTTGTAACATTTCTCACGCCTCTTTAGCCATCTCCTTTTCGGCCAGTAGAATCAGCGTCTCCTCCAGGATCGCTTGATAGATGGCAGAAAGGGCCATCTTATCTTTCCTTGCTTCAACTGTCACCTTCGGGTCGATAGGTGCAATGACGTCCCATACTCCTTGGGCTTGCATATACATCTTCATCTTGATCGCCCATGCTACATAGTTGCTCTTCGTGAGCATTGGATATTGGAATGTGATCTTCGACGACTCCATAGCTTCTCTGTTCCTCAACCCGAGCTCTGATACCAAATGTAGTAAAATAGCCCAATAAAGAGAAAATACGACACAAGTTTTGTGGAGGATGAATAGATTCGGTGATTTTTTATTGAATGAAATGGTAGCTATATATAGTTGAACATTTGATGTAAAGAGATAGACTAAAAAAAAAGATATATCAAAGTTGTTTCAACAAACAAAACAACTTATCAATCTAAACAAACTAACAATCTAAACCAACTAACAAGATTATCACCAACAAGTCTCACAATGGGGAGAAACTATTCAATGGTCCGGGCTTATGATAATTTTGTCTTAATTCGTATCCAATAATATAATAACGCATGATATGTATTTTTTCTATTTTATGCATGTCTAAATTAAAGAAAAAAAGCATATGTCATGTATCATTAGTACGGATCTAGGCTCACCATAAATAAATTCTGGATCAGGACCGACTTGAGATGATGGAGCAGAGGCAAACTTCCAAAATGGTCATGGAAAATAAATTAAGTAACTAAAATAAAAGTTACTGTAACAAAAAAAATTGTTGTTGCTTGGAATTGAACAACGGACCTTTAGTGTCTATGTTTACATAATAATCATTGCATCACAACTCTTTTTTGTTAAAGATGGATATAATACATCATAATTAGATACACATTTGTTGGTACTTCTTTAGTCTTTTGTGCCATGGACAGTTGTTCAGTCTGTCGTAGCCTAGAGCGCCCCTCATGGAGAATTAATACAATATTATTTCTCTAGTCATGTGCAAGAGAAATCTAATTTATAGCATAACAGAGCTTCTGATATAGATTACTAGTAGATTCTCAAGAAATTTAACTCGATCCGGACAAGTTTTGGGATTGTCTGCCTAATCTGTGACTCAAGCTTATAAATGTTATGTCACCATTTAAGAATTTAGCATATCAAGCATGCATGATGAAGCTTCGTTCTGTTAATTACATAGAATAAAACTCTGTTAGCAGCAACTAAAACGAATCAATCTTGATGTATAACAACATCATTTGTACAAGGATGTAGATTCTATTCCTAAGGGGGGATCACACGAGCTCGAGGGCTAGCTATTGGCTATTTTATAAAGCACAGGCAGCAATAATTTTCATATAAAACTCTCTAGTCTCTACTATATTAAGGTCCACACCATCTATCATCCAAGTATTCTATTGGCTATAACGAGGAAATTATACTCAAATTTCTAATTGGTTGCCTCTTGGCTCTTGTAGTCTTGTGAGCTCGGTAGCACTCGAGGGAGGTTGCATGTAGGGATGTACGTTAGCCAGTTCCAACTAAGCTTACTTAGGGGAGTTCATTTTTGTTCACCTACAAATATTAGGATGTTTGTTCACCCTCCAATAGAAAATGCACATGTGGTATATTCATCCAAACAAAATCATCTTGCAAGTGATTTTGTTCACCAACCAAGCTGGTTTTGACTTTGAAAATGTTATGTGTGCATTTTTTATTGGAGGGTGAACAAATACCCTAGTATTTGTGGGTGAACAAAAATGGACTCTTACTTAGGGTTTCTTTATTTTTTGTTTCTTTAATTAATTATCGTTTTTGCCACAGTCCCCTATATATGTTTTTCTTGGACAAAGAAAATAGAGCAAATTACTTTCTTCGTCAAACTCTTAACAACCCCTTCTTGAAGATGCAAGGCTTTTTTCAGACGTATGAAGGGGTAGTGGAAGACTTCATCCCTTCTTCGTCGTGTCCGGACACAAGCTCCTCCCATGTCCTCCTTTACAGCCTCTCGGTTATGAAGGAGAAGGTACAGCAGCTGCAGTCCATCCTTAGCATCATCGCGCTCTCCCCCGCGGGTCCTGTGATCCAGCCGGAGCCCGCAGAGGAGACGATCGCAGGTGCGGGTGCTTTGATTCAAGACATAACGGTCGCAGCATCCTCGATGATGTACATCCTGGAGAAGATGGCGGCAGTCGCCGCAGATGGCGGCGGCGGCGGCCTATGCATCCGCAACGAAGACGTATTGCAGCATTATGATGACTGCAACGAAGTACTTCACAACTTAGAAGGTGGAAAGGAAGGAGCGTTGAGTGCAAGTAGTCCTGCTGAGAAGGATTTGGGCGATGTGATCGAATTGGACGCTGCGGATCTGTTGGCCAAGTACACTCACTTCTGCCAGGTGTGTGGGAAAGGATTCAAGAGGGACGCGAACCTCCGGATGCATATGAGAGCACACGGGGACGAGTACAAGACCATCGAGGCACTGACCAACCCCTCGAAGAAGAGCAGCAATATTGAGGATGATCAGTCGGGGCCTATTAGTAGTCGGAAGTATTCGTGTCCGCAGGAAGGGTGCAGGTGGAACGTGAAGCACGCCAGGTTCCAGCCCCTGAAGTCGATGGTGTGCGTCAAGAACCACTACAGGAGGAGCCACTGCCCCAAGATGTACGTCTGCAACCGCTGCAGCAGGAAGCAGTTCTCGGTCCTCTCGGACCTCAGGACGCACGAGAAGCACTGCGGGGACCAGCTCCGGTGGCGCTGCTCCTGCGGGACTACTTTCTCTAGGAAGGATAAGCTCATGGGACATGTTTCTCTCTTCACGGGCCATGCTCCGGCCATGAACTGCTCCAACAAGAAAGTATAATGTGGAGGAGAGATCGAGGGAAGTAAGTATTGTTGAGATTTTTTTTTTTTTTTTTTTTTTTTTCTTTGGTGGGTATATGTATATACTGTACGTTATATATGCTTGTTTGTTAGTTTGCTTGTCTTAGCTCGATATGTGTTATTTAGTTTTCATTCACACATATACATACTTAAGTTGAATGGTTTTGTTATAGCATAATCATATGTGTTCTACAAGTAGAAATAACAATCACAAGGCTTTATTAGCACATAAGAAATTAAGTAAAGTTGAATGTTTAAAGAGTCTCGAAACGTTGATAAATTTGTGCAAGACACAAGAGGACATTGCAACAGAAACTGCTGAAGTAGTAAAAACTCTCCTCACCTCAAATTTCCTCTTAGTAGGACTTTTGTTATTCCTCCCATTTGTTGTTTCTTCACATACTTATACTGCTTTCTATTGGATCCGTTGTTTATACATCAATTAGCAGAGCAAGCTATTAGTAAATTCTTGACTCGGAATCCTTCAAAACTCGTATCATCAAAATGCAGCATTTCGTGTGTACTGTCTTTGGTTCATCGTTGGTAACTCTTACATATGATCGTAGGTCAATATATTCATCATCTCAATTTCTCGTGATCAGATCAACGGAGCATCTGATAAATTAGTCAAATCCTGAATATCTGTACATACGATCAAGCCATGCTACCAAGTAAATCGCAATACATCCAATATATTCATCATCTCGTCCTCACACCTCCCTCACGTTTTCTCCATATCTCTCTCTCTCTCTCTCTCTCTCTCTCTCCATATATCCCTTCTCACATCCCTCCCGCTTTCCCTATATATATCTCACTCACCACTCTTTCTCTCCATCTCTTATCCCTTTTCTTCTTTTTTTTCCCTCATCACCCTCCTCGCCCTTTCACTGCTGCTGCGTTACTGTTACTGCTATTGCTGCAACTACTGCAGTTGTTGTTGTTGCGGCAGTGCCGTCGGCCACCAGCCGACCCCCATAGTCGACTCCCCTCGGCTCTGTCGATTCACCATCACCATCATCACCCCCTCCACCTTCTTGTCTTTCCTCTTCTTATCATCTTTTCACCAATAAAAAAAGAAGAAGAAAGAAGAGATGAAGAGGATTAAAGAAATTCCTAATTCCAAACCCTAAATCCTACCCAGACAAGCACTCTCTTATCTCCATCATTTGATTTAATTCTTGCCTATTTATCATGTACATTTAGATTTTTTTTTTTTATAAATATGACTCTAGAATTATATATATATATATATATATATATATATATATATATATATATATATATATATATATATATGTATGTCATGAAAGTATAACACAGACAAGTGTATCGGAAGAGATACGTACACGTGTATACGGTTCAATAGGGATGATAGTTTAAATTATATGCAACTCGAATACGATTTAGACATGTCGATATGGTTAAATTTGGTATTATGACACAGACACATATTGGTGGTATTTTGAATACACCGACATAAATCGGTATCAGGATTGTGTGAAAAGTATATATATATATATATATGAGGGATCCACATCCCCTCCTATTATGCATTCCCAAGCATCCCCGTGTTTACAACTGTTGGATCTTGTTTAAGTCATCTAATCTTGTTCGTTGATTTGAACCATTCAAATCAATGGTTAAGATTAGATGATTTAAACAAGCATCCAATGGTTGTAAACATTGGGATGCTTGGGGATGCAAAAAATCGAAAATGTGGATCCCTCCTTATATATATATATATATATATATATATATATATATGATCCATATAAAATTTCAAATCTAGTATAAACATGTCATATATAGAATTATATTCATAACTGAATTCTTACATATACTCCTTAATTTCTTCCTAAAATCTATTCTACAATTTCTCACATTTTTGGTGGTTACGAATCCAATGTAAAGTAAATTATATATATATATATATATATATATATATATATATATATATATACCCCATGTTAGACATCATATTTTAAAATTGTGTATAGCGTATATAAATATTTATATAAATATATCATGTTGAACCTGATACAGTAGAAACGAGAAGTGGTATACTGGACTTTAACTATATAGAAATGATTACCACTTTACACCATGTCAAATATTGTACTATCTTTTAATACGACTACTCATAGGATACTAGGAATCATCAAGTTAACTATGGTTACCGTTGTCCAAAATTAGAATTGGACATAAATGGGCACATTTAAGGCTATGGTAAGGAACTTGAAGTTTAATTAAGTTAAGGATTACCTAGGGAACCCTGGATTTTGAGTTTCATGAACGATTATATGAGGTCATATCAACTATATTAAGCCTTAAATGGGAAAATATCTTAGAATTCCAGAATTACAATTCAACTTTAGAAATGAGAATAGAAGATTACCAAGTTGATAAACTTTATGATATTTCTAACCTGACATTGGAAGGTCAAAATGTAACCATATCGACTAAGAGTAATAATTTTAGCAAACAAATTGCTAAGTATTCTAAATTATAGGATGTAGTAACCTTGGGAATACTGAGTTTACATTTAAGAATAAAGAACCAAGGATCAAAGGATCAGGATTCACATTTTAGGTTTTCGAGACCGTATCGGGTTAAAATTGATCAAATTGAATGGTAGGAACCAATTAGAACTTGAAATTCAGCATTTATATAAGTTTAGGTTGTTTTATACTCGAATTGGCAACAAGAAATATGATGCATTCCCCAAATATACACATAAAAGAATAATATTTTGACATATCAGACCCAAAATTATCATTCTGGAAAATTTTCCAACATATACACTAAATAGTAACTCTAATTTAGAGTGCATAAATAAATGGTTTTAAAATAGTATCCTTAATCTTCTAGTACTTCGACAATTTCCAAAATATAAAATTTCTATTTTAAAAAAAAAAGTATCACTAAGTTGGAAATATATGTTCTTAATTTATATAAGTTTAGGCTGTTTTATACTCGAATTGGCAACAAGAAATATGATGCATTCCCCAAATATACACATAAAAGAATAATATTTTGACATATCAGACCCAAAATTATTATTCTGGAAAATTTTCCAACATATACACTAAATAGTAACTCTAATTTAGAGTGCATAAATAAATGGTTTTAAAATAGTATCCTTAATCTTCTAGTACTTCGAGAATTTCCAAAATATAAATTTTCTATTTTTGAAGCAAAGTATCACTAAGTTGGAAATATATGTTCTTAATTTAGAAAAATTCACCATAGTATTTATCTATAATGATCATTATCTTATGGAAAAGATACTTTATATACAAGCTATTAAGTATTGCATTTCCCGTATTATAGTCTTGTTATCTAGAAATGTTTACAAATTTGTATAATTACTGACTTGTATTGAGTTTTCTGTATTCGTGTAGCTAATCATTATCAGTGCAAGTTGCTAAATAGCTAATTACTAAGGTAATGTATCGTATTGGTAAGAAAAGTTCTATTTGACACTTGAATTTCAATACATATATAAACTGCCTGTGTTTCAATATTGAGTTGTTCCATCGAAGGGGTTGACGTACCCAGAAAAATCTATGGAGGGTTGCTCCGGATATTATATATTAAACTGTAAAAATTTCAGAGACCAAAATAAAAAGGAGTCTCTGCCAAAAAATTTAAGAATTTCCAGAAATAGCCATTTTCAGAACTTGAAAATTGGTTAATTATATATAACCCAATTTATAGGAATTTGAGTCAATTTTCTTAGAAACGGACTTGTGATTAATATTTAAATCATAGGGTCAAATTCTTTTAGAACTTAAGATACGTAGTACACAGATACATGGACAAACAAGCAGAATCTAATCATGAATATTCTGTTTTTGCTCTTTCAATCATCAAATTTAAAAATATCATGTGTTCTATCAAGTTAACATTTGAAGTTTTCATTGAAAATGAAAACGAGATATTGAGGTTACGGTATCATGTGTTTCTATTAAGTTCAATTGGAAAAAAATAGAATACTGAGAACTTGAATCTTGTGTTTCTGTCCTAACTCAATCAAAGAATAAAATCATGATATTTAAAGTTCATGATACGAACCTTTTTAGAAAAAGAAACAAAATACTGAATCATACTCTCACTTTTCGTGGTACTTGGATACACGACTCGAGATTTAAGATTCATACTTGTGCCCAGCAGAAATTTAATACATGATAATAGAATATAATTGTTTGTAGCTTTAGATTAGTGCATTGGACGAAAAAGAACAACTGGATTACACCCAAATTTTTATAATATAATAAACAAGTAAAAGTTGACCAGTAGTTTTTCGCTATCCGTGAGGCCTTATGATGCTAGGGGTGAGGCCTAAATCACCAGCAGATTTTTTGTCCTATAAATTTTGGTATAAACCAGAACTTAAAAAATTATATTTCTAGTTTTTTATAGTATATGTGGGGGTCAGATCTATGGCTCCGTACCCATCCAGACACAACATAATCCCGGATAAATATATTATTACTGAGAAAATAGGATGAATGTGATCCACATGTGTTCTCTGAATTGCATCATCATATTAGAAACTTATTTGTTATTGTGATAGTAAGTAGGTGATCCAAATATATTGATTGTGATTGTGATTGTGAAGTGATTATGATTGTGATTGTGATTGTGATTGTGATTATAATTATAATTATTATTGTGATTGTAGTTATGATTATGAGTGCAAATTGTTAGAACTTGGGTATAAGAAGAATACTGAGGAAATCACTAGAATAGAATTCTAGTCAGAATCATATTTCAAGTTAACACTACAATAAGTCTTATGAATTAACTGATCAATCCCACCACTTTGAATATTCGAGAATCCAATCATTTCAGATTCTTATTTTATTTTATTTTATTTTTTCGTCCTTGACTGAGGGCTTGCATGTCGTTTGATAACCTAGTAATTTTTACTAGTTTTATAGTAATTTTCCAAAGGAAGCTGCTATCAAATATTGAAGAATAGTTGGAGAGCAAGATCGACATGCTATAATTGAAGGCGATCGAGCTGGGACTAGATTTTTCATCATTATCATATATATATATATATATATATATATATATATATATATATATATATATATATATATATATATATATATATATATATATATATATATATATATATATATATATATATATATAGGGTTAATAGTTATAATTGGGTAGAATAGTAAATTCTCTATTTGTAAGATTTAGAATTATCCTTCATTCAGAATATTATTTATTATATCATGAATTAGATGACCTATGGTAAACTTATTCTAGAACTGTACGGGCGGCAATTGCGAATATGTGTACTATATATTCGTATGTCATGTAGCCTGGGATGATGTTACGTACTCGGCTCGTCGTATTTTGGGAGCGGAACGTGACACATCTTTGAGAAGTGGCCCATGCAAGTCTTCTTTTAGAGAAAACTATGTAGGTCTCAATAAATAGAGAACCTATAATAGGATACATGGTAGTCTTAATAAAAGGACGGTAAAGAATCTTGGGATAGGGAAACCATGAAGAGTATTATCTGCCACGTCCCGCTCCTAGAATACTGAGTAAATATAGGAACAAACATGGCCAGCTACTCCTTACATGGTATAGAACGTCATACGACAGTCACGACTGTCATTCATGTTGGGTATCCTAGCATGTAATCCAATCTATGCCCTAAACTTGATCTCATATCCACAAGCAAACACAATAAAATAAGCAGCAAGAATGATAATACATGGAAATAAAGTAGGACCAAACGGTCAAAAATACTCATGATAATCAGGAAGTCTACAGCAAGAAAGATGTAGACGAGGATACCTTCCACACAGTTTCCAATATGATCTGGAACTGAAGCGTATCCTCCGAGACAGGTCTAAAAGATCCATAAGGTTGGTCACAGACAATCTGGGAATAATCCAGGGTTGATCAGGCCAACCGCAGCAAGTACCAGAAAGGAAAGCTCAAGGAAGGATAAAGAAAACCAACAAGAAACATATAACATGAAACATATATGAACAACAATAATCAGGGTAGAGGAATCTTGCGGTACCAACACACGATTACAAAGTATAAAGTATCAACCAAACAGTAGCTGCAGTGTAACATCCAACATCTACTAATACCTACATCGTCAACTGAATTCTGCAGCCTGTCGTCAGAACACTAATCCACCCCTACACCAAACAAGGACAAGGGAATGAATCACTTCACTGGACATCTTACGTATCAGCCGACTATCAAGAAGCTTACCCTTGATAAAGAATCAACAATCAATCACAATCATCCTAACATCCACTAATACATGCGTCGTCAACTGGAATCCATAATCAGTCATCAGAAGAATAATCCACCCCTACACCAAACAAGGACAAGGTAATAAATCACCGTATCGGGATAACGTTACATACCAGCCGGCTAGCAATCAGCACACCATACAATTATATGAATGAACGACTACTCAAATACCTACAGCTTATTATGTGAAGTCTGGGTTTGTTTGTCTCACAGTATCTATATTAGTATATGGATACGTATATTATACTGCATATTTTGTTTTCTATATTTTCGTAGAATTTTAAAACTTGGCATTTTAAAAAAAAATTCCTTGACCGGACTACCGTCGGCATGCCGCTGAACACCGATGGATAATCCGATCGTCAGATGTTACTTTTCCTTTTCGAGATATTTTTTTGAGATATTTTTGAGATATTTTCGTTTAGATATTTCCGTGAATAGTGTTGACTCACCCTATTACCCAATGGTTTCTTGGTTTTGTTTTGAACGGTCGAGATTGATTTGAATCGTTACGTGGATCGGTGACGTGGCAGATCCAACGGTTACGATTAATTCACACCCTCTATATATACAGCTTAATTTTCTCTCTCCTCTATCTTTTCTTTCACTCTTCCTTCTTTATTTACTCTCCATATTTCACGCGGAAGCTTGGAGCTTGGTCTTGAGGTTTAGGAGTGTGATTTCTGAACCCCTCTTGGTAGTGGAGTTGAAGACTTAGATTGGGAGCTCGACTTTACGCAAGTATATCTTGCCGAAATCTAGGACGATTTTATTTTGCAGTTTTTGCTTCCCTTGATTCTATATGTTTAGAATTTTATGGTTCTTTCTTTGTTAATAATTTTCTCTAGTGATTTTTAAACATGTGCATCTTTCAGAAATTATTTTGAGCTTAGTTTTTGACTTTTTATGTGGAACCCTGATATTAACTGCTTAGGAAACTCGGTGTCAAAAACGATTGCCAGAGTAATTTCTATGAGACTTAGTGTATTTTCTATGTGAGACCCTCCCCTAGCCTTGTATATTTTTAGTTTGGAGTTTGGTGGGGATCGGAACACGTTTCGGTTTTCCAAAAATCTATTTTTTTAGTATTTTAAGGAATTGGTTTATCAAATCTCAAAATTTATAAAATTTAATGCTCCAATTTTGTGGATAATTTAATTTTATTCAATTTAACTTTTGAAAGTCCGAATTTTGAGTTAAAACGGAGTTTTTATGGCCGAAACAAGTTTTAGGAAATTCTAAGTCCAGGCTGTTGTGCAGTTTTGGATTATCCGAAGGTAATTCGCGGATCACCGATGGAAGATCTAAATTTTACCCCACAAAGCTATTGTTTCATATCGGATAATCCGTCAATAATTCGAGATAATCCGTCGGTAATCTGATTTAGGTTGTTTTTTGCTGAAATTGACTATTTTTGACCGATTTTGTCCATTTTTGAGATCTTCCTTGACTTTAATAGTTTCTTAACATGATTATATGGCCTTGTGTAGCTAGAGAATGGTTGTACCCTTATATATTGACATGAGCACATATCTTTTACTGACACCATGTCTCTACACTGTCCTAAACGATTCTTTATTCCTCACTATATAAACCCAATATTTAGTATAGTTTGGGACATCTACCCTTTATACACCCGTCAAGTACATGTTACCCATTTGTATTAGTAAATAATGATTTACAGTCTATGTAAATTTGTTATGATATGACCAGTCTCTTGTATCAGTATGGGATGTTTACAGTCTATGTACACTTGACTCGACCCAGGCACTTATATTAGTAGAAAATTATTTACACTCTATGTACACTTGACTCGACCCAGGCACTTGTATTAGTAGAGGATAATTTACACTCTATGTACACATGACTCGACCCAGACACTTATTTTAGTAGAGGATGATTTACACTCTATGTACACTTGACTCGACCCAGGCACTTGTATTAGTAGAGGATGATTTACACTCTTTGTATAGTTGACCAGTGTATAGTAAATGGTGGCTAGTAGTAGCATTCTTATGTTCCTTGTTTGTGGCATATTCTGTTGTGGTTGTGTTGTGCACCTTAGTTCAGTATTTACCTGTGTAGTTGTTGTTGTTATGTCTTGTGTTTGTATAGCTACGATGATTGCTTATGCTGCCTGTGTCTTCTCGTTTCTCTTTTAGTTATGTGTATCGGTAAGTGACTTGAGACTAGTTTCAACTTGGAAAAAGAATCATAATCCGGTCCTTGTTTGGTTGAAGGGTTATGGTTCATATTTCGAGGAGTTCCCAAAACTTCGCGTTGCTTTGCTGACTTATCTTTTTTTTCATGTTTTTTTTCTTTTCCCTGGCTATTGTTACTTGCATGTTCCCGACTCCTTGGCATGTCCTAGTTATTTTTCATGTTTCTTGTTTCCAGTTATTTTTTGGGTTTACATGGTGCTCTTTATATTCCTAGTGGTTTTATGATAGTCAGCTAATTATCTTTCTTCTTGAGATAAGTGCAGTGGTAGCGCACGAGTCTCGATCCACATCTATTTATTCATGTTGCTTAGTATATTATAGAATTGTTTATATGCTGGTTTTCAATTTATAGTTTTTGTCTTCCTTTGTGGTACTTGCTATTTGGGGTCTGACCCCACTAGTTTTGCATGGACAGATCACTACCAAAATATAATAAAATAGCGATGTTTTTAGTAACGTATTAAAATGTCGCTAATATTAAAGATTTGAGCGACTCCAAAAATAAACGTCGCTATACTTCGCTGTTGGCGACACACAGCAACGTTTAGCGACTGTAATTCAATTTTTTAAAAGAATAGTCGCTATAATATTCTTTAAGGTCGCTAAACGTCGCTGAGTTTTTTTATTTAGCGACGTTTAGCAACATATTTAGAGACGTTAGTATCTTTTATTTTTAGCGACATTTTTAGTGACGTCTATAACATCGTAAACTTTTAAATTAGCGACGTCTAGTTATGATGTCGCTATTTTTATTAGTGACGTCATAAGTTAACGTCGCTAAACGTCACTAAAATTGTTAATATAGGTTTTATTTTCTCGCCCCCCCCTTTTGTCAAAATCTTTCCCCAAATTTTTAAACCCCCCTTCCCCCCCCTCTCCGGCGAAGTGCCCCCTCCGGCGTCCTCCACAACCCCCTACTCTGGCATCCCCCCATCCCTATCCCCTACCGGCTCCCCTACAGCCCCCTACTCCGGCGGACCCCCCGAGTGCCCCCCTCCCGCACGGCTACTCCCTTCCGCCGTGGCTCCTCCCCTTCGATGACCTCGGGCTTCTCCTCCTCCTCTAGGTAAACCCTAACTCTCTCTCTCTCTCTCTCTCTCTCTCTCTCTCTCTCTCTCTCTCTCTCTCTTACATATGCAGATATGACACAGACACAGACACGACACACACAATGACACAGACACAATACAGACACTGTCACAAAGAGTGTAAACCCTAACCATAACCAAATCTTTCTCTCTCTCTCTCTCTCTCTTTCTATCCCTATCTCTCTCTCTCTCTCTCTCTCTCTCTCTCTCTCTGAGATACAAACACGATATTTGATAGCGGACATGACACATACACAAACATAGACACGATACGGGATACGACACAAACACATACTGACTGTTGTTACCAACAACTTATCAGACTACTTTTTACCAAAACATAACCCACTATTAGATGGTATTTTTTAAACTAATCATACGACTTATTAGCATGTGAGTGTCCTATACATTGTATAGAGAAATATTTTTCACAAATACATGGCATCTCAAGTGTTTTTGTGATAATATTCAGTCATAAATGAGACAGATGCAGGCTCTGGGTGTGTGGTATTGTCTAGTCCACATTAGGAATATAATAATTAAATATAAATTAGGCTTTACCGAGTAATATTTTAGAAACAAATGTCAAGTGTGGATATATAGGATACAGTGTTGACACTCACTGATACACTATAATATGAGTATCCAGGATACAGAGTTGAACGAAAAAGTATCAGTGCTAGGACTAGGTCTATCAGTGCATATACTGTATTCCTGAGTATTCTTATGTGTGTGTAGACGAGTAGGTGTATCACATAATTGGGTATTTATGAGTATATATGCTAGGACTAGGAGTATCAGTGCACATATTGTATTTAACGATGAGTATATACTTGAACGATGTCTATTCATCTTTGCAGAAGTATCTAAAAATGGATATAAATTACTATATGTGTCATCGTTCATGGATGTACAACCATCATCCTGATGACATGTGCATTATGCAGGATGAATTCATTGAGGGTGTATAGTAGTTCCTGCAGTTCGCCAAGACGTTTCCTTAGTACATGGATGGTACCAAAATTAAGTGTCCGTGTGTGAGATATCGCAACTTAAAATATCATCCAGAAGTGGAAGTCATATATCATTTGTACTCGAAGGATTTTACGTCGAATTACTATCATTGGACCATGCAAGAAGAACTTGTATCTTTAGCATCGGAGTCGGAGCCTTATGTGGAGCCATATATGGATGTCCAAGACCACGCTGCTTACGACGACGGGTGGGTGAATATGGTTTTTGATGCGGCGGGGCCTAGTTTCGATCCGGACAATCATGATGCAGCTGAGGAGGCACTGAATACCGATACTGCAAAGTTTATGGAGTTGCTGGAGAATGCAAGGACTCCATTATATCCTGGTTGTGAGGATCATTCACCGTTGGTGGTGGTTACAAGATTGTTGAGCATCAAGTCTGATTTTAACATGTCTCAAGAATGCTATAACCGAATGATGGATTTGATTATAGAGATCTTACCAGAGGATGTAAAGTTGCCTAAAGACTTCTACCGATCTAAGAGGATGGTGAGATCGCTCTGGATGGGATACGAGAAAATTGATGCATGTCGCAACGGGTACATATTGTACTACAAAGACGAAAAAGATGAATATGCATGCAGATTCTGTAGTGCTGATCGCCACAAGGCCACTGGAAGAGGAAAGTCTGTCGGTGCAAAGAAGCCTACCGATTTGATTCACTACTTGCCTTTAACACCGTGGTTGTAGAGGTTGTTTATGGTGAAGGAGACTGCAGAAAATATGAGTTGGCACAGACGAAAATAGATCGAATGAGTATTGGATCATCCATCTGATGGAGAAGCATGGAAGCACTTTGATCGAGAGTATCCAAATTTTGCTTTGGATCTGCGTAATATCAGATTGGGGCTCTCCTCCGACAGTTTTATCCCATTCAAAATTTTGGGCTCTCAGTATTCGTGTTGGCCTGTGATCGTTACTCCGTACAATCTACCTCCTTGGATGTGCCTGAAGACTCTGTATATGTTCCTAACCGTTATTATCCCGGGTCCGAACAATCCGAAGAGGAACATCGATATATATTTAGCTTTTGATTATGAGTTGAATCAGCTGTGGGAAGTAGGTGCCAACACGTACGATATTTCTAGAAAGGAAAATTTTTAAATGAGGGCAGCACTTATGTGGACCATCAACGACTTTCTGGCCTATGAAATATTATCGAGATGGAGCACTCATGGTCGTCTCTTATGTCCATATTGCTTGGACTGCACTAAGGCTTTTCGTTTGAAATACGGAGGTAAACCGTGCTTCTTCGATTGTCATCAACAATTTCTGCCGAAGGATCATCCTTACCGGAGGAACATGAATGATTTTCGTGCGGGCATTATGAAAAAGGCCAATCCACCGCTAAGGTGGCCAAGATACATGATATGGAAAGAGGTAAAAGATTTACCAAGTGCTATCGAAGAGCCTGCTAAGGGGTACAAGTATGACGGATTTGGTCGCACCCATAACTGGACGAAGATGAGTATATTCTGGGATCTGCCATATTGGAGCACCAATCTGATCAGACATAACCTTGATGTCATGCATATCGAGAAAAATATGTTTGATAATATAATTAATACTGTAATTGAGGTAAAGAAAAAGACGAAAGATAATTTAAAGGCCAGGTTGGACTTAGAAGAAATATGTAGACGTCATGCGTTGCATTTGATAAAGGAGGGGAATGAAAAATTAAAGCAGCCTAAGTCAATTTTTTCACTGGAGAATAAGGACAAAGGAAGACTTTGTAGGTGGATTCAGGGTCTAAAATTTCCAAATGGGTACATGTCGAACTTGAGAAGATACGTCGACCTCAAGGAAAATAAACTGGCGGGTATGAAGAGCCACAATTATCACGTATTCATGGAGAGGTTAATTATGATTTCATTTTATAAATTCTTATCACAGATCGTTTGGGATCCATTGACAGAGCTCAACATATTCTTCAAAGATCATTGTTCTACTAAGTTGCTCGTTGATTGTCTAGAAAAGCAAGAGAAGGATATTACGGTAACACTGTGCAAGCTCAAGAAGATATTTTCTCCTGGATTCTTCGACTTTATGGAGAATTTGCCAATTCATCTTTCCTATGAGGCACGTGTTGGTGGTCCTGTCGGTTATCGGTGGATGTACCCATTCAAGTGGCATCTGAATCACCTTAAGAGAAAGGTGAAAAATAAGACACGGGTTGAGGGCTCTATTTATGAAGCTTATGTTCTCAAGGAGATTACAAACTTTTGCTCGACGTATTTTAAACCTCATGTTGCTACTAATAGAACGAGAGCTCCAAGAAATGATGATGGATATCAAGAATCTAATGATACAATACTGAAAGTATTCAATGCGTCCGGAAAGCCTTCAAGGAAAATGAAGAAGAGATATTTGAATGACGATGAGCTAAGGGCTGCTTAGTTGTATATATTACCCAATTATGATGAGGATGAAGTGGAGAAGCTAGAGGGGTAAGTAATTAATACGTCTACGTTTACGTCATCTCAATGTAATAGTATAAGCTACTATTATACTACTAATCAACGGTTGCTTCGTTGTTTTTTAGCACATATAATGATGAGCTGAGGTCGGTTAAACCCTACATAAGAGACAAAGAAGTAGAACAAGAAATGAGACATCATTTTTCTTCTTGGTTGAACGCATATGTCGGGAGCTCAATAATTACTTTTTTTGTATGTACTTGCACAATAAATAACTTACTATCGCTACTTCGGTATTTAGGTCGATCGTCTAATAGCACCCGAGACTGAATCTATTAGAACTCTAGCCAAGGGTCCAATTACTGCCGTCAAAATATAGCCAAGTTACTGTATGAATATGTTTAGGTTCAAGTCAACAAATGCTCCGATCAGAGACAACTTTTTAGATCTTGATTCTACAAAAAATAGTTGTTTGTGTATCAAATCTTCGAACTATAAAGATGTCGATCCAGGCAATGATTTCTTTGGCATCTTATGAGAGATTGTGGAGTTAACATATAATTATGGCACAGAACCTACTAAGATTGTGCTATTCAAGTATGAATGGCTCAATCCGATTCAAGATTAAGGTTGGAAAATTGACAAGCATGGTCTTGTGGATTTAAACTACAAGTGTAGATATCAAGGCTACGAACCATTTGTCCTATCAAGTCAGGCTCAGCTCGTGTACTTTATAACTTATCCTAGACGGGGGACAACGAGGTCAGATTGGTGGGCAGAATGCAACACTAAAGCTAGAAATACCTTTAACGTTGACGAAATAGCTTATCAGGAGGACGAGCTACCTCTTGTAACAAATATTATAGATATGGACTCAACGGAAGTTACTCATTATACGACTAATAATATAGAAGAGATAAAATTATCCGAAGAGGAAGACGAAGACGAAGTAGATAAAAGTGAAGATGAGGAGAAAGAGGAAGAGGAGGACGAGGAAGGCGAACAAGATAAATTTTCTGAAGATGATTGAAAATAAAATATTTTGCTTATAGAATATACTATATTTTGACTGTATAATATTCTATTTTGACGAAGATATGTATTATATTTTAATTGTAAAATGTACTATCCATTTAGACTTGTGACACTACTAGTTATTTATTGTACAATTCTATTAATGCTGTGAGATATGCATAACATTTTGACTGTAGAATGTACTATATATTTTTTTATTTATTCTATCATCATATGTTGTTATCAGGTATGATAGGACGACGTAGAGCATTTGGCAGGTCCCGAGGTAGACAGAGTGCTCCTCCGGTACTGTCTACTATTGGTTCTGGATCCTCGGTGCCTAGTACTCCAGTATATCGACCAGTCACATCTCCGACTGCGATGACATTACGTGGCAGCACTCCTGGGACAAGTAGTTCTAGGCTTGATACTACTCCCTCGTCCAGCGTTCCTTCTGCTGATGGAACCATAAAAACAGATGAGCATATAGCAGAGGTTGAGTCGACGTCGTTCTAGCATCAGCTAGATCCTCCATGTGCACCTCCATGGTAGTAGGATAAAATATTTAATTTTAGTACTAAATAATATAATTTTAATAGGTACAGAGGGGTGAGGATACAAACATGGTGATCGTCTTCCTGGCCATCCATCGAAAGGGCAAGAATCTCATTGATGAGAGGGCCTTGCAGACCTATGTAAGTATTAATTTACTTTGTGTTAATTTTAATATAACTTAGGCAATTATCAAGTATCCAAACTTTTCTAGGCCGAGTATCTTAGGCTGCGTGAGCGGGCGACTGCTAGTGCACCTACAGCGGGAGAGGCTGGTACTTCCTTGCAGCCCTCTCCAGCTCCTTCGGCGGACGAACTGTGGGTGACCATCGCTGGTGGTCTCCAGAGGGGTATGTACTACGGTACGGGGTCCTATGGAGCCTTGTTGCGATGCACCCATCTAGGGCCTCCACGACAAATGTGCATTCCCCACAGCCCTCGCAGTCGTTGGCCCAAGGATGGAGGAGCAGCCCATATCCCAGCCGCATACAGACGATGCAACGCTCATCGCACGATTTGATATGCTCTAGCATAGCATCATGGAGCTCAGGGATATGATAGCTGATCTTAGAGCATCGATAGAGGACAGCGTGACGGAGCTGCAGGCATCACAGTTGTCCATGGGCGAGAGGCTGACGATGATGTAGGATTCAATGGTTTATAACAGTACGAGGCTATTATCTACCATGGATTTATACAACAATTGACTAGCAGAGTTGGAGCAGATACGTCCTCCTAGTGCACCTTCATCGACACAGACTCCACTGATGGCACTGCCTTCTCCATCGACATCGGTGTCAATTTTATGGGAGCAGTATGATTAATTCTTATCCCTGATGCGTGCCGGTGGTCATCCTCCTGCAGATCTGCAGTAGTCCTAGTTAGGATAGTTTATTGATTATTTGTGTTTTGACCTATGATATTTGGTCATTTATAAATATTTTTATTTTTGAGGCTTTCAGACTTTATTTCTTGCACTCAATTGTGTGAATATTTATTGTATTCTTTACGACGAGATTTTCTTCTGACTTGGTTTGTAATCTCAATATTTTATTTTTTTTAAATTTTACTATATTATTCATATTAAATGTATGTTAATTTACCGGTGTTGAGTGTTCAACCGAAGAGGGTTGGCGAATCCATCAAATTCAACGGAGGGTTGCTCCGGGTCTATTTGTATAAATTATGAATTCATAAACTGCAGGAAGATTGGTTTAGAAATAATTCAATATTCAATATTTTTAGTTTTTTACTGAATCTTTAGCGATATTTTTAGCGACGTTTAGTGACGTTTATATACATTGCTAAATATATCGCTGAGTACGTCGCTGAACGTCGCTAAATACATCGCTAAAAATATTGTTGAGTACGTCGCTGAACGTTGCTAAACTGCTGACATGTCAGTATTGCCAGGTCAATATAAAGTCGCTAAAGGTGTCACACCACGTCGCTAAAAAGAAAAAAAAATTAGAGACATATAGCGACAAACAACACGTCGCTAATTTAGCAACGTTACGTCGCTAAACGTCGCTAATATAGCGATGCATATACGTCGCTAGAAAATGTTGGTATAGCGATATTTTATGACGTTTTTCCGGTCAGTGACTAGCTAAAAGGCGACTTCATCGAAACATCACTTTAGACGTCGCTAAAATTATGTAGAGATATTTTTTTGCCATTTAGCAACGTTTTTACACGTCGTTAATTTGACTTATTCTTGTAGTGGATCCAGTAGCAGCATTAGAGGATCTTTCGTACCTTTCTGAGGATGGTGACTACTAGGAGCACCAGACCACTTGAGTGGGTTTTTTTTTCCATTCTGTTGTATATTCTACTTTTATTGGTGTTTAGCCACTAAGCACGTGTTAGCTCATATTTTGGTTTGACTATTAGCCTACGGCAATGACATGATTAACATATCCTAGGGTTGATCATGTATGACCCAGACTCTGGACAGTTCATTTATTTTGTGTTTACTAGCTTCATGATCATCTATGTATATATAGTTTGGAATGCTTCACTATTATATGTCAGCTAATCTTACATCTTATATATTGTTTATCTGCTTGCGATTGAGACACCTAGGGCTATTTTAACTAGGATTGACTGATGGATTATAGTGTTAACCCCCATGTCTTACAGCTTCACCGTATATTCGGGGTAATTGTATGATCTGAGTATACGTAGCTGGTCGTTGTCTTCCCCCGCTCTCTAGTATTGTGGTTCTGGGGCATGACAAGGATTTAGTGGTGGTCCATGTTGGTCTAGTTTTTAGACGTGTGAGGGTTATTGTTGTTTAGATATATAAATCCTAAAATATTTCTCCATGATATCTTTCGTATTATTCTATATCTCTGATCCTTGACCTGTCATCTTCTTTCATCGTTGATCTATTCTGTCCCCTTCGATTTACTCCTTGTGTCCATAAACTTTCAGGGGCACTATTCCTAATCCTTCAGATCAGATAGTTTGAGTTCTGATGTTGGTAGAGTAGAGCAGTAGGATAACCGATTCCTGAGGTTTCGTCTCAACATTCAGGAGCAGAGTCGAGTATTGACCCTGGGACGGAGTAGCATGTTCTGTCCGATCCCCTGGCAGTACCAGTATAGCCAGATCAGCCAGAGCAGCCAGATATTATTGGAGAATTGATGAACATTCTAACAAGTTTTATGGCGACTCATCAGAGGCAGAGTGACGTTCTCACACAGTTAGTCCAGACGGCCATGGAGCGACGTGGTGCTCAAATCTATAATTCTGTAAACAACTTCATGCGTCTTTATCCTCCATACTTCTACGGTACTGAGGATGCGATATCGTCTGATGCATGGTTCCAGGATACTAAGGCCATTTTGGAGGTAGCATGTACTCCGGCTAGGGAGTGTGTGTCAGTTGTAAGACTGCAGTTGCTGGATTTGGCCCGTGACTGGTTGACAGCTCAGGAGGTTTCACTGATGACGCAGATTCTATGGGCGAACTTCAGCGAGAGATTTCAGACTCGGTATCACGACACAGTACCAAGTTATAACTTACAGCAGAGGTTTAACAACCTTAGACAGATGGGAAGAACCGTCGAATGCTACGCGACGAAGTTATGTAGTCATAGCCTATTTTCCCCCACCTTGGTTGCAGCCGAGTTGGGTCGAGCTTGGAGGTTCTAGCAAGGACTTCATTTGGAGATCATACTGGCTGTGGAGCAGCATGAGTTCCAGATGTTCGATCCTGTGATAAGAGCGGCAAGGAGGTACGAATACACCTTTCAGAGGATAGTCGACAGGATTAGGAGCCAAAAGAGGTCCTATTCTACCTTGAGGGACTCTTCCACCCAGTATTCGGCACCAGCACTAGTAGTCAGGGCATTGGAGATTGGATCCCCAGGGAGGCCGACGCCGGTGTCTTCATTCCAGTCATCAGTACAGACGCATCCTCAGCAGCAGAGGTCATCTTATTCAGTAGGGTGTTTCCACTATAGGAAGCCAGGGCATGTTCTTTTGGAGTATCACAGGGTGCAGCTTTTATGTCTGGTATATGGTCGGGCGGACCACTTGATGAGGAGTTATCCCCGGAGGGCTCCAACTGAATCCTCATTAGACTAGCCAGTAGCTCCGTAGTTCATGGCACCAGCACCGGTCAAGCACTATCAAGCCCCGAGGCCTACAACGACGCAGACCCAGACATTTCAGCAGAGACCGCAGCAGTATGCTCAGGCCCAGGTACAGGCTAGGCATGGAGGCCAGCAACAAAAGGGACTAGCACCCAGAGCTCAGGGTCTGCCGCAATTCAGGGCAACAGTCCCGAGGCATATACACAAAGATTTTGGCATTTTGGAGCATGTGTTAACTGAGGGTGGTCAGGTTGCAGGTGATGTACTGAGTTTTCTTCTGTCGTATTATTTTTTTGGGTTCCCATATATTCCAAGAGTTAATCTTGAGTCACTTTTCTACCTACGTAATCGGGATACGTGATATCTATCATATATTACGACTACGAAGGTACGTCATTGGCAGAGTCATATCTTTGACTGAGTCATTGGTACCGACTTACCTCGAAACTCGATCCTTGTCTATTTTTGGGAATCAGAGTAGGCCAGCGAGGATGAATTCCTACTTAGCTTATTCAGGAGACATATTTATATATGTTCCTCTAGCCCTTCTTCCTGGTAGTATAGTTACCTGTGTATTTATTTGTGCTATTAACTGCTTTCATTTTCTATCGATATGACATGCTTTGTTTTGTCAAGATAGTTGTGTTTTCTGGAGCTTTTGGTTTTGATGCCTTATTGAAATTTCGAGGACAAAATTTTTCTAAGGAGGGGAGAGTCGTGAGACTATCTCGAAGTATCTATATTGGTATATGGATACGTATATTATACTGTATATTTTATTTTTTGGATTTTTGTTGGATTTTAAAACTTGGTATTTTGAAAATTTTCTCATGCCGCGGCACATCGACGAATAATCCGATCGTCAGATGTTACTTTTGCTTTTAAAGACATTTTGAGTTATTTTCGAGATATTTTTGTTTAGATATTTCTGTAAATAGTGTTGACTCACCCTATTATCCAATGGTTTCTTGGTTTTGTTTTGAACGACCGAGATTTATTAGAATCGTTACGTGGATCGCTGATGTGACAGATCCAAAGGTCACGATTAATTCTCAACCTTCATATATATAGCTTGATTTTCTCTCTCCTCTCTCTTTTCTTTCACTCTTCCTTCTTTATTTTCTTTCCATATTTCCTGCAGAAGCTTGGAGCCTGGTCTTGAGGCCTAGAAGTGTAGTTTCTAAACCCCTCTTGGTGGCGGAGTTGAAGACTTAGGTTGGGAGCTCGACCTTAGGCAAGTACATCTTGCCAAAATCTAGGACGAGTTTATTTTATTTTATTGCAATTTTTATTTTCTTGATATTATATGCTTAGAATTTCATGGTGCTTGCTTTGTTAATAATGTTTTCCTCGTGATTTCCAAATATGTGCATCTTTCAGAAATGGTAATGAGCTTAGTTTTTTAACTTTTTTCGTGGAACCCTGATATTTACTGCTTTAGAAACTCGGTATCGAAAACGATTATCGGAGTAATTTTCATGAGACTTAGTGTATTTTCTTTGTGAGACCCTCCCCTAACCTTGTATATTTTTGGTTTATAGTTTGGTAGAGGTCGAAACACGTTTCAATTTCCTGAAAAGCTATTTTGGAGTATTTTAAAATATTGATCAATTAAATATCAAAAATTGTAAAATTTAATGCTCCCATGTTGTGAAAATTTTAATTTTATTAAATTTTGACTTTTTAAAGTCCGAATTCTGAGTTAAAACAAAGTTTTTATGGCCGAAACAAGTTTTGAAAAATTCTAAGTCTGGGCTGCTTTATAGTTTCGGATTATCCGAAGGTAATCCGCGGATCACAGATGAAAGATCCAAATTTTGTCTCACAAAGCTATTGTATCATATCAGATAATCCGTTGGTAATATGAGGTAATCGGCTGATAATTCGATTTAGGCTATTTTTGCTGAAGTTGACTATTTTGACCGTTTTGTTCGTTTATGAGATCTTCCTTGACTTTAATAGTTTCTTAATATGATTATATGACATTGTGTATCTAGAGAATGGTTGTACCCTTATATATTGACATGAGCACGTATCCTTTACTAACACCATGACTCAACACTGTCTTACATGCTTCTTTATGTCTCACTATATAGACCCGATGTTTAGTATTGTTTGGGACACCTACCCTTTATACACTCGTCCAGTACATATTATCCATTTGTATTAGTAGAGGATGATTTACACACTATGTACATTTGGTAAGATAGGACTAGTCTTTTATATCAGTAGGTGATGTTTACACTCTATGTACACTTGACTCGACCCAGGCACTTGTATTAGTATAGAATGATTTACACTCTATGTACACTTGACTCGACCCAGGAACTTATATTAGAAGAGGATGATTTACACTCTATGTACACTTGACTCGACCCAGGCACTTGTATTAGTAGAGGATGATTTACACTTTTGTACAGTTGACCAGTGTATAGTAGATGGTAGCTAGTAGTAGTAGTATTCTTATGTTCCTTGTTTATGGCATTTTCTATTATGGTTGTGTTGTGCACATTAGTTTAGTTTTTACCTGTGTAGTTGTGGTTGTTCTATCTTATTTTTGTATGGTTGCGATGATTGCTTATGCTTCCTATGTCTTCTCATTTCACTTTTAGTTATGTGTATCGGTAAGTAACTTGAGACTAGGTTAGACTCTTAAAAAGAATAATAATCTTGTCCTTGTTTGGTTGAAGGATTATGGTTCCTATTTCGAGGAGTTCCTGAATCTTCTCATTGCATTGTCGACTTATCTTTTTTTTTCATGTTTCTTTTCTTTTCCCTGGCTATTATTACTTGCATGTTCCCGACTCCTTGGCATGTCCTAGTTATTTTTTGTGTTTCTTGTTTCCAGTTATTTTTCGTGTTTATATGGCACACTTTATATTCCTATTAGTTTTATGATATTCAACTAATTGTCTTTCTTCTTGAGATAAGTGCAGTGGTAGCGAACGAGTCTCGATCCACATCTATTTATTCCTGTTGCTTAGTATATTGTAGAACTGTTTATATGCTGGTTTTTAGTTCATAGTTTTGGCCTTCCTTTGTGGTACTTGCTATTTGGGGTCTGACCCCACTGGTTTTGCATGGCCAGATCCAGTAGCAGCACAAGAGGATCTTCCATACCTTCCTAAGGATAGTGACTACCAGGAGCACCAGACCACTTGAGCGGGTTTTCTTTCTTCCCCACTCTGTTGTACATTCTATTTTTATTGGCATTTAGTCACTGAGCTTGTATTATCTAGTATTTTGGTTTTACTGTTAGCCTTCAGGCAATGACATGATTAACATATTCTTGGGTTGATCATGTATGACCTAGACTCTGGCTAGTTTATTCATTTTGTGTTTAGTAGCTTAATGATCATCTATGTAAATTGTCACCCCCACTTTTTGGGATTAGGAGTAATTTCGTCTTTTCGTAATTAATGAGTAAATGATTGTATGATAATCAATTTTCTTTAATTTATAATGACCTTAATTGATTATACACTTTATCATTATTCAATAACTAGGACGCTAGCCTTGTCTTCCATTGGATTCGAACCCCTGTCCTGGATACGCCGGACCATTAATTAATGCTCGTGTCCTACGTAAATCCAGTCCTTGTACTCCTATGGAATTGTAGAACACCTCCTTGCATCTAATTTAGATTTAAGCAAACAATAAACCTATTTCGTGCAAATTTCTGTAAATTCATTAAACCCATTTTCCCTTTCATTATATTTCTTGATTCTTGGGAATAAGTAATTTAACAGCAACTCCTTTGAAACCATAGCTTCAAACCCTTGAACCAATACATTCTAGAAATTCATTTTAATTTATTTGAAACCCTAACCATCAAAATTATCCATGGCAAGCCTAATCGCAATAGGGCCTTGACCAAACTTAATTCTAGGTCAACCCAAGTCTACTACCTATATATATATACATAGTATTACTTTTTTCTTTTCCTTTAACCTAAAATTCTAAAACCTCAGCCGACCCCTTCCCTTACCCATCTCCACGTTGATTAAACACCCGAACGCCGAACACCGGAAGTCTCACCCCACAACCCGCGGGCTCTCGCCTTAACCGCTGAGCCATTCTGACCGAGCCCTGAGCACTGAACGTCGAGCGCTGAACGCCGAGCCCGAGCCCCGAGCGCTGAGCGCTGCCGACCGGAGTTCCCGCGGAGACGGACGCTGCCGACCTAGGAGTTCCCGCGGAGACCGACACTGCCGACCGAGGAGTTCCTGCGGAGACCGACGCTGCCGACCGAGGAGTTCCCGCAGAGACCGACGCTGTCGACCAAGAGTCCCGCGCGGACTAACTGCTCGAAGACCGGAGTCGACGACCGACCCTGCACATCGACCAGCCTTCCCTGTTCGTGACCATCGCCTCGTAATCGTCATCGTGCCGAGCGCAGGTTAGCTCATGTCCACATCCCCATCATTTCCTGCGATGATATACAAGTAACTAGGGACGTATGTATATATGTACTTGCATATGTATTGGTATATTGGTGTATATATATAATGTTTCCAACTAATATCTATATACTTGCGTATAAGTAATGTGTAGGTATTCCCTAGTATATCAATACGTGTACTATAATCATAATTAATGTAGGTTAATATATATGCCTACGAACCGTATAATGCTCAATTAGGTTAATACACTTATACATATCTATTATAAATGTAATTAATTAGTATGATGAGAGATTAGTTCATATTAAGTCCCATGTATCACATATCCAAGATGTCTTGATTGTGACCACGGATACCCCGTAGCTACATCTACCGGTGACCATGTAGCATGATAGTAGACTGCCATATGTACACTGACGTACTGGCAAGACCGTACCATTGACTGTCTATTATGCACAGCAATTACAGACGCGACCCCTAGTATGATCCTTAATCATTCTATTGATCGTGTATTAGTGTGATGTCTGATGCAGTATTGTGTTTATGATATATCTATAGGACTGTTGGATCACTCAGACGGTACCTTGGAACCCGGACTTTGGTATTGCCAACTAAGGACCACAGGCGAGTACATTCTCTGACAGTTTCCATTATATTGATTATCTCTATAATTCTTGTTGTATAGCGTACATGACTCTGACACTGTTCTTTACACGAGTTGGCATCATTGAGACCTGTCACGAGGAGTCGTGATTGTAATCCATCGTGCTAGCTGGGGAGAAACAGGGAAGTATTAGTAGTTATGTGATCATACCCCTTACATGCAGCATTAGCTCACCCATATTTCACGTCGGTGCAGCCTTACCCTTACATGCCTCATCACTGTTACATTCCGGTTAGCCTGACCTGTTGGGGATGATCGCTAATTCATGTAATGAGTCATATAACCCAAGTCGATCACATGATATACTGATGTTTCACACACTTAGATAGATGATTCTTGGCATGTATCTTGATAGACTGATCTTGTATTTCCACATATTCTAGTTGTTGTTCTTATACACACTTACATACCAGTTCTTCATACTTACGTACACTTGTAGTTCTATTTCTTGTCAGATGCATATCGATGATGATGTTCCAGTATTATTCCAGCATTTCTTATTTCAGTATCTTATTTCCAGTTATTCATATCTGTCTTGTATTTCTTTACACTGTGTTATAGTTTTTGTCAATATATGTAGAACTGCTGTTAGAGGTGTATTTTCGTTCCAATCCTGACTGGATATTTTTTTCAGAGAACCTTAAGGATTCTGTACCACGCACTACAGACCGGGTATAGAAGCAGACTATGCACTAGAGATCCTAGAAGAGACTATGCTTCTAGATGAGACTTTGCCTACAGCTTTTTAGATAGTATTTATTTATGCTTGAGACTTATGAAGGATATTGCAGTTTATATTTAGACTTATGTTAAGTTTAATTGGAGACTTGTGTTGGACAGTTAGACTGTGAGTTATCGTTATGTTTGAGACATGGTGTTTAACTATGTCATTTTCTTTTATCTTTTATCGTGCCTTATAGTTGTGGTAATTGAGTTATATTGTGAGATCATGGAGATGTATATTATTGACAGGTGTTTAGTTAGTTAGTGTTACTGTGACCCAGACAGCATTCTACCGCCGATGCTGCGGCGTAGGCTGGACGTACCCACGCTCTCGTGCCCCTATACCGGGTGCGGGTCGTGACACGTTTTTAGTGGTGGCCCATGTAGGTCTAGTCTCGCAAGTTATGTGATACCGTAGTAGTGCGACAACTTAGTTATACTGCTGCGAGCCTGTGCTAGGATATAGGAAATAGGATCTAGGATGAGAATATGCTCAATCACACTAGAAAATTCTGAACTTCATATTGCTATTCTAATGGATTGCTTCCTTTAGCGCTTTAGTGTCCTTTCTTGATAATATCATATCTATCACCTTAATTGATTCTTTGATCTGTATTCAGGATGTCACCGAATACTAGATCCATGAGAATGGGAGCAGCCAATTCAGAGAGGACTGCCACCTCTCAACCTGGCGAACAGATACCTGGAGATTCTCCTACATCTCCTGTTCGTGTGGGAGTATCTGCAACTAACGGGATTCCTCCTCCACCTATACAAAGGATTGCCCCAACTATGACAGACAACCTTCCACCACCACCGATTCCCGGAGGAGTGCCCGCTGACGGGGCACAGATGTTCGCACTGATGCAGGGCATGCTAGAGGCCCAGAGAGTAACAACAGAGGCCCGGTACCATAATGGACTTTAAGAGGATGATGCCTCGAGAGTTCAAAGGCACAGAAGGAATACTATATGCTGACGAATGGTTAGAAGACATAGAAAGGAATTTGCGCTTATCACAGATTCCAGGGATTCTTCAGATAGAGGCCGCTGGCAGTCAGATGTTTGATATCGCACTGACGTGGTATCATACAGAGCTGAGACTCGCCGCTGAAGGACTTACTTGGGAGGACTTTAAAGAACTCTTCAAAGAGAAATTCTTCCTGACGTAGCCTTGGGAGCTTTAGAAAGTCAGTTTCATGACTTAGTCCAAGGAGGCATGTCAGTCGACGAGTATGCTGCAGAGTTTTGCCGATTGAGTCGATTTGTGCCATCAATGATTCGAGACCCAGGAGACAGAGCTCGAAAATTTAGGAAGGGATTGAACAGGGAGATCAAGTCTCGTACTTCGGGACGACGTACTGCTACATTTGAGGGTATTCTGATGGATACCCAGATTGCCGAAGATGACTTGGACCTCAGGCCCAAAAGAGGACGCGATACATCTGGAGCAACAGGAGGTAACACAGAACCAGCCAAGCGCCCACACTTTCAACAACAACATAGGCCGTACCAGCAACAACACCAGCAGTAATACCAGCAACAGGCACCAGTTCGAGGACATGCTCAACAACGGCAACCACAAAGACATAATCAGCTCGTTACCCCATGTTCGTAATACGGAAAGATGGGACATACAAGAGACATCTGCAGAAAAAGGTTGGACACTTGCTTATCGTGTGGATCAGCAGCACATCAGCTGAGGGACTGCCCAACTATTCAGAATTGCCAAGGAGGAGGAGCAGCTCAGAGAGGACCAGCCAGAGCACCTATTGTATCAGGAGGCCAGCAGAGAGGACCTCCACTTCCAACACAGCAGGAGAGGTTTTCTCAGCAGCAGCAGCAACAGAGAGGAGCACCACAAGGACGAGCTTACGCCATGACCACTGAGGAGGCCGAGCCAGCTGGAGACGTGATTTTAGGTTCAGTTTTACTCGATTCTATTCCAGCACTTGCATTGTTTGATTCTGGCGCTACCCATAGTTTCGTATCTGTATCTTATGTCCTTAAACATCATTTAGAAATGGAACCATTAGATAGGACTTGCAAGATCACGACAGGAGGAGGCATTATCCTAGTCCGTGATTGTTGTAAGGATCGGAGAGTGTCATTGGAAGGCGTGAGTTTACTCGTTATGCCACTTCCGGATTACGATATTGTACTCGGAATGGACTGGCTGAGTAAACACCATGCTTCTATAGATTGTCACGGAGGTAGAGTAGTATTTTGACCACCAGGAGAGCCAGAGTTTGAGATTGTCAGAGGAACAGAGGAGCAGAGCAGAGGCACTTTTTGCGGAGCTAGGGTGGAAGAAGAAGAGTTACCGCATCTACTTATAGCAAAATTCCTGGATGTATTTCCAAAGGAGTTGCCAGGTTTGCCACCAGACAAAGACGTTGAGTTCTCTATAGACTTGATACCAGGAGCAGAGCCTATTTCATAACATGTCTATAGAGTTAACAACAACGAATTGGTAGAACTAAAGAAACAAGTTGAGGAGCTGCAAGACAAAGGTTTTATTAGATCCAGTTCATCGCCATAGGGAGCACCGGTATTATTTGTACCGAAGAAGGATGGCACGGTACGTATGTGTATCGATTATAGAGCTTTGAATAACCTTACTATCAAAAATAAATACCCGCTGTCGAGGATAGATGATCTTTTTGATCAATTGAGCGGAGCGAAGGTGTTTTCAAAAATAGACTTGAGGTCAGGCTATCACCAGGTGAAAGTGAAGAAAGAAGACATACCGAAGACTGCCTTTCGAACCAGATATAGCCAGTTTGAATTTACAGTAATGCCGTTTGGTTTAACCAATGCACCAGCAGTATTTATGAACTTGATGAACAAGGTGTTCCACCAGTACCTTGACAAGTTTGTAGTGGTATTTATTGACGACATTCTAGTATATTCAAAAATCCCTGAAGAGCATGAAGAGCACTTGAGAATAGTCTTAGAAACACTCAGGAAAAAGAAATTATATGAAAAGCTTTCAAAGTGTGAGTTCTTTCTTGAAGAGGTTGAATTTCTTGGACACATGGTGACAGGTGACAGAATTTCAGTTAACCCAAAGAAGATAGAGGCAGTGAAGTCATGGACTACCCCCAACACGGTAGCTGAAATCAGGAGCTTTCTCGGACTAGCAGGATACTACAGAAGATTTGTACAAGACTTCTCCAATATTGCAGAGCCAATGACTAGGCTGACCAAAAAAGATGTAGAATTTGTCTGGACAGAAGAATGTCAAGCCGCATTCGATGAGCTGAAAAGGAGATTGACGACAGCGCTAGTTTTGACGTTGCCATCAGGGACAGGTGGATTCACTATCTACAGTGATGCTTCGGGAAAAGGGTTGGGATGCGTTCTTTAACAACACGGGAAAGTAATTGCCTATGCTTCAAGATAATTACGCCCTCATAAAAAGAACTACCCCACTCACAATATAGAGTTAGTAGCAGTTATCTTTGTCCTAAAGCTGTGGAAGCACTATCTGTACGGAGAGCGTGTAGAAATCTTCACAGACCACAAGAGCTTAAAGTACGTGTTTACACAGAAGGAGCTGAATATGAGACAAAGAAGGTGGTTGGAATTGATGAAAGACTTCGATATCTCATTACAATATCATCCAGAGAAAGCCAACGTAGTCGCGGATGCCTTGAGCAGGTACCCAATGGCTATGTGTTTGACTTCGGATAGACACTTATTAGCTGATCTTGAGAGCTTGGAATTGAAGTATTAGTTCCAGGAGCTGAAATTCAGATGTGGGGACTGCAGATTCAATAAGAGCTGATAGACAGAATTAGAGCTGCGCAGTACGATGATGAGACTCTAAGAAATATTAGGGCACAAGTTCAGGCAGGATTGATAGACGATTTTACTATTGCGGATGATGGATCCTTACGACATGGCACGAGGATGTGTGTGACAAGTGGAGAGCTGCGCGAAGAAATTTTATAGGAGGCACACCGCTCTCAGTACTCGATGCATCCCGGAGCCAACAAGATGTATCGAGATTTGAGGTGGCATGTATGGTGGTATGGTATGAAGCGCGAAGTAGCACGCTTCGTATCCCGATGTTTAGTGTGCCAACAGGTGAAAGCAGATCGACAGAGGCCAGGGGGATTGCTTCAACCTTTACCCATTCCAGAATGGAAGTGGGAGCACATGACTATGGACTTCGTTTCAGGACTTCCTCGTTCTCCAGGAGGAAAGCACGCAATTTGGGTCAACATAGATAGGTTGACCAAATCAGCACACTTCTTACCTTTTAAAGTGGGTACTTCGACGGAGAAGCTAGCTGAGATATACGTACAGCAGATTGTCAGATTACATAGAGTTCCTGTGAGTATTGTCTCAGATCGGGATAGTCGTTTCACTTCCCATTTCTGGAGGAGCCTGCAGTCTAGCTTGGGCACTCAGCTCAAGTTCAGTACCGCATATCACCCACAGACAGACGGGCAGTCTGAAAGAACGATTCAGACCCTTGAAGACATGCTACGTACTTGCATATTAGATCTCGGAGGTTCTTGGGAGGATCATCTACACTTGGTAGAGTTTGCTTACAACAACAGCTACCAGGCCAGCATTGAGATGTCACCATTCGAGGCTTTATATGGATGGAGGTGTCGTACCCCTTTATCTTGGGATGATGTTGGAGAAAGAGCCTTGTTAGGACCAGAAATGGTCGTGGATGCAGCAGAAAAGGTAAAACTTATCAGAGACAGACTGCGAGTGGCGCAGGAAAGACAGCGGCATTGGGCCGATAGCCACCATAGACCCTTAGAGTTTCAGGTATTGTTTTGATTATTTTGTTTGGTTTGTGATTGTCTCGTTTAGATTGCATGATAAGATCGTTGTTCTAGGTTGGCGATTTGGTGTTCTTACGGATTTCTCCGACACGAGGCACGATTCGTTTCGACGGAGGAGGAAAGCTTAGCCCACGATACATCGGGCCCTTCAGTATTCTTGCAAGGGTCGGTGTAGTGGCCTATAGACTAGACTTGCCACCTGCTCTAGATGGAGTACATAACGTGTTCTACGTGTCGCAGCTGAGACAGTACGTGGCAGATCCTAGTCACATATTAGATCACTCGGAGATCAAAGTTGGACCGATACTCAGTTATCCTGAACAACCAGTGGAGATCTTGGATCGTAGAGAAAAGATATTGCGGAACCAGACTATTCCCCTGGTTTCTGTTGCATGGAGGAATCACTCTCTAGGAGAATCAACTTGGGAGAGAGAGGACGAAATGCGCGAGTGGTATCCATATCTCTTTGAGACTTGAGGTATAATTTATTAATTGATTGCTTGCTCTTATGCTAGTTTATTTTAATTTCGAGGACGAAATTCTTTAAGGAGGGTAGACTTGTCACCCCCACTTTTTGGTATTAGGGGTAATTTCGTCTTTTCGTAATTAATGAGTAAATGATTGTATAATAATCAATTTTCTTTAATTTATAATGACCTTAATTGATTGTACACTTTATCATTATTAAATAACTAGGACGCTAGCCTTGTCTTCCAATGGATTCGAACCCCTGTCCTGGATACGCCGGACCATTAATTAATGCTCGTGTCCTACGTAAATCCAGTCCTTGTACTCCTATGGAATTGTAGAATACCTCCTTGCATCTAATTTAGATTTAAGCAAACAATAAACCTATTTCGTGCAAATTTCCGTAAATTCATTAAACCCATTTTCCCTTTCATTATATTTCTTGATTCTTGGGAATATGTAATTTAACAGCAACTCCTTTGAAACCATAGCTTCAAACCCTTGAACCAATACATTCTAGAAATTTATTTTAATTTATTTGAAACCCTAACCATCGAAATTATCCATGGCAAGCCCAATCGCAATAGGGCCTTGACCAAACTTAATTCTAGGTCAACCCAAGTCTACTACCTATATATATATAAATAGTATTACTTTTTCCTTTTCCTTTAACCTAAAATCCTAAAACCTCAGCCGACCCCTTCCCTTACCCATCTCCACGCCGAGCAAACACCCGAACGCCGAAAGTCTCACCCCACGACCCGCGGGCTCTCGCCTTAACCGCTGAACCATTCCGACCGAGCCCTGAGCGCTGAATGCCGAGCGCTGAACGCCGAGCCCGAGCGCCGAGCGCTGAGTGCTGCTGACCGAAGTTCCCGCGGAGACCGATGCTGCCGACCGAGGAGTTCCCGGGAGACCGACGCTGCCGACCGAGGAGTTCCCGCGGAGACCGACGCTGTCGACCGGGAGTCCCGAGCGGACTGACTGCTCGACGACCGGAGTCAACGACCGACCCTGCACATCGACCAGCCTTCCCTGTTCGTGACCATCGCCTCGTAATCGTTGTCGTGCCGAGCGCAAGTTAGCTCCTGTCCACATCCCCATCATTTCCTGCGATGATATACAAGTAACTAGGGACGTATGTATATACGTACTTGCATACGTATTGGTATATTGGTGTATATATATAATGTTTCCAACTAATATCTATATACTTTCGTATACGTAATGTGTAGGTATTCCCTAGTATATCAATACGTGTATTATAATCATAATTAATGTAGGTTAATATATATGCCTACGAACCGTATAATGCTCAATTAGGTTAATACACTTATACATATCTATTATAAATGTAATTAATTAGTATGATGAGAGATTAGTTCATATTAAGTCCCATGTATCACATATCCAAGATGTCTTGATTGTGACCACGGATACCCCGTAGCTACATCTACCGGTGACCATATAGCATGATAGTATACTGCTATATGTATACTGACGTACTGGCAAGACCGTACCATTGACTGTCTGTTATGCACAGCAATTACAGACGCGACCCCTAGTATGATCCTTGATCATTCTGTTGATCGTGTATTAGTGTGATGTCTGATGCAGTATTGTGTTTATGATATATCTATAGGACTGTTGGATCACTCAGACGGTACCTTGGAACCCGGACTTTGGTATTGCCAGCTAAGGACCACAGGCGAGTACATTCTCTGACAGTTTCCATTATATTGATTATCTCTATAATTATTGTTGTATAGCGTACATAACTCTGACACTGTTCTTTATACGAGTTGGCATCATTGAGACCTGTCACGAGGAGTCGTGATTGGAATCCATCGTGCTAGCTGGGGAGAAATGGGGAAGTATTAGTAGTTATGTGATCATACCCCTTACATGCAGCATTAGCTCACCCATATTTCACGTCGGTGCAGCCTTACCCTTACATGCCTCATCACTGTTATATTCCGGCTAGCCTGACCTATTGGGGATGATCGCTAATCCATGTAATGAGTCATATAACCCAAGCCGATCACATGATATACTGATGTTTCACACACTTAGATAGATGATTCTTGACATGTATCTTGATAGACTGATCTTGTATTTCCACATGTTCTAGTTGTTGTTCTTATACACACTTACATACCAGTTCTTCATACTTGCGTACACTTGTAGTTCTATTTCTTGTCAGATGCATATCGATGATGATGTTCCAGTATTATTCCAGCATTTCTTATTTCAGTATCTTATTTCCAGTTATTCATATCTGTCTTGTATTTCTTTACACTGTGTTATAGTTTTTGTCAATATATGTGGAACTGCTGTTAGAGGTGTATTTTCGTTCCAATCCTGACTGGATATTTTTTCCAGAGAACCTTGAGGATTCTGTACCACGCACTACGGACCAGGTATAGAAGCAGACTATGCACCAGAGATCCTAGAAGAGACTATGCTTATAGATGAGACTTTGCCTACAGCTTTTTAGATAGTATTTATTTATGCTTGAGACTTATGGAGGATATTGCAGTTTATGTTTAGACTTATATTAAGTTTAATTGGAGACTTGTGTTGGACAGTTAGACTGTGAGTTATCTTTATGTTTGAGGCATGGTGTTTAACTATGTCATTTCCTTTTATCTTTTATCGTGCCTTATAGTTGTGGTGATTGAGTTATATTATGAGATCATGGAGATATATATTATTGACAGATGTTTAGTTAGTTAGTGTTACTGTGACCCAGACAGCGTTCTACCGCCGATGCTGTGGCGTAGGCTGGACGTACCCACGCTCTCATGCCCCTATACCGGGTGCGGGTCGTGACATAAATATAGTTTAGGATGCTTCACTATTATATGTCATCTGATCTTACATCTTGTATATTGTTTATCTGCTTGTGATTGAGATGCCTAGGGTCATTTTACCTAGGATTGACTGATGGATTATAGTGTTAACCCCCATGTCTTACAATTTTACCATATATTCGGGGTACTGGTGTGCTCTGAGTATACGTAGTTGGTCATTGTCTGCCCCCGCTCTCCAGTATTCTGGTTTGGGGCATGACAGGGTTATCCTAGTGTTCGCTATTAAAGTAAGTTTAAGAAACTTTTGCTTAACAACCAACAAGAAGTACAAAGAAATCCTAGGGAAAAAATCTAAGTACAATATTTTTTGATCTGGAAAACGTGAAGATGGTGATCGAGTACAGCAGCGACCCTTTTACTCTATTGACAGTCCGTCGAGGGAAGGAGGATGCCCTCTTCTCTTTTCTCTCTCTTGAGTTTGTGTGCACGTACGTAGGTCGCCTGGGGGGTATGGTCTCTGAAGCATAAAAGCGAGCCCTTTTGAACGTCTAAGTTTCTCTTATTTATTGCCATTATTTTGATGGGCTATAGGTGTCGCATATGCTTCTGTTTGGTAGCCATAATGTGCTTCTTCAACAGAATACGTTTGCAACTGTAGCCGCAAACTATGGGCAGGCTTCCACATAGCTTCAGTTGGGATCTTCTATTTGATAAGATCTTGGGGTTATTTTAAACTCCATCGTATGTGCGACTTGGTAAGCTGGACACGTAATCAGCACTAACTGGGTGAAGATCTTTTCGGTTGCAACGGACAGATCTTGCAAGCTGAAAATCACATAACATCTTGGCTACATAGCGTCTTGGCAGCATAACATCTTGGCCGAATATGTGCTCTCCTTTAGCCTTGGTCTTAAGGACACTTTGGTCGCATGGCGTTGTGGTCGCATGCAAACTCTCGTCTGGCCTTGATCGAATGGACACTTTAGCCACACGATGACGAGGCCGCATAGGGCCATAGTCGCATATGAGGGAATACATAGCATGGCACATCTACCGTTAGTCGGATTGGCTGTTCTGGCCGCATAGGTTGTTTATGGACCCCTTGGCCGCATGGGCTCTCCATGACTTAATTTCTTCTGAGTCAAACTTAGGGCGTATGTTTGTTGGACGCATGGATCTGGATTTTCCATGCTTATACACCCAGTAATGCAATATATATATATATATATATATATATATATATCCTTAGATCGTGCTATGTTCGAGCAGGGCTAGTCGAACCAAATAATATATGAGCAGGACATAATAATGCACTGGTCCCTCGTAAGGCCACCGTACTAAATAGATCAATAACGGTTCTAGATCACCTATAAAGAGATGTTGGCTCGATTATATAATATATAATAGTCTGATACTGTACTCCACCAGTGCGGCTGATATACAGTATTTGTGGGGACCAGCCTTGCACGCCATGACTAATGTCTAGGGGTGGCTGGGATGCTTGATCTCGGGATTTCGTTCCCTCCCAATGCTTCTACCAATTTTAGTAACTCTATAATTATATAGAATCTCGTATCGTGGTCACACGATCATCATCCTAAAATGTCATACCGCAGTACGGGTACGCTGTATGGGAATCCACGTTGGTTTTCGTCGGTTCCAACCTAGATTCATCCAGAGCGTAATACAATATTCAATACACATCATCCAATCACGCTAAGCTATGATCAATGACCAACTACGAAGGTACCCGTACAAGGTATAATATAATATACTATAATAATAGGGATATGATAGCACCTCTGTGCACAAGTATAATATGAAATCGTACCTCAGTGCGCTAAAATCAAGGTTAGCACCGTAGTGAAAAAAATGAACACGAAGCACCTCAGTGCGATAACAGTGCCAATACCTCAAAGGGTATCCTGGTAGTCAATAGCATGAGTACAGGTAATCAGGTCAGGAAACAGGTACACTCAGTCAAAGAATCAGACTAATCTAACTGTCAAATCGGCCAATACACTAGATCAATCTATCAATAATCCATGATGGAATATAAATATCAGGTCAAGAAACACGAACACCAGAAACTAAGCCAATCACCAGAAACAATGCTAGACACTCTGGCTCACAGGAATCCACCGAATCAATGATCACAGACTATCCGTTAATAAATTATCTAACTTCTGAAATATAACAAGGTACCACCTATCAATATTAGCCATCCATAAGTGCTAGTAGAAGTCACTAGGGCAGCAAATCAATCATAGATTTAATATCACCAAATCATTGATCCACCAATCATATACACAACTCTTTGATTCAACATATATATCACATCAGTATCAATAAGGGACATGACCACTAATACTATGCCACCCAATAATACAGGATCCCTAAGGTTTACCAAAATATCGAAAGATATCAGGTTTTGGCATTTGGGAAACTGGAGAAAAAGATTATTAGTTTCTAACCTCGATGTTTTGCCTCGTTTCGCGAAGTACTTGCACGATAATTCAAATATGAGAAATCCAACAATAATAATATTAGGCATGCACCATAGGTTTACAAAATCCAATAAAATTCATAAGAGCTTGTCAATTCAACATCCCAAGATCACACCTCCAAATTAAATAATACTTAATCCTCTGATTTTATCCAAAGTTCTCAATATCGATATATATATCAAATGCTAGAACCTAATAATTAATTCCATCGGACAGTGGTAAAAATATACATGAACCACTCTGGATCAGATCTACGATCCTTAAATCAAACAAGGAATAGGGTCATAGACCGTCTCTCGAGTAGAACTACACCCCGTACTCTTTTCAACGAACAAGGGTGAAACAATAACAACACGTTTAATCTATAAGCCCGAGTTTACCTAGCAAGAAATGGATCAACCATGCAACACTAAATAAGACACGGTATGATACAGCAAATCTAGGATACAACTCCACCTAGATCATCGAACAAATTCTCAAAAAAAATCCTGAACAAAAATCCTAAACTGAAATTTTGAATCAAATCTTCGAATCGAATTCCTAAACCAAATTACTAAATCAAATCTTGAATCAAATTACGAATCAAATCCCTGAACCAAATCCCAAGTCAAATTTTGAATCAATAACCCGAATCAAATAAATAATAAAATTATGAATCAACTCTCTGAACCAAATCCCTAGAAGATCAAATCACCTAATCAAATTACAAATCAAATTCCTAATCAAATTATCGACCAAAATTCTAGAAAATTTTGGCAGAACCTCCTATATTTCTAAAACCGTAAAATAACCTGCAAAACAAATAGAAGAATATCTATCCGGCGCAACCCGTCGTAGAATCCTAAGCTGAGAAAACTATGTCTCAGCCTCCAGCAGCGCTACAATCCGTACTGGGCACCAAGCCAACACACAACAAGAATCGCCAAGCAGGACGTACCACCACAGGGTTCTCTGTCCTTAACCAAACCACAATACTCAAGTCTAATAATCTAGTGCCAAATCGTAACCAGACCACGAGTCGGACATGAGGCATATATCGACGATGCTCATAACCAAGTCGTGTTCATGTCCTCGAAGGCGTGGATGTCCCATCCGAGTTGTTCGGTATGGGTGTAGGCCTGGTACCGATCCATTCTACACTAATAGCAATAATTACAGATCCACTATAAATATTACAGTTTACAAGTACAATAAATTCAATAACTAAATGCATGACGAGAAGTGCCTAGGCACGAAACTGTCAACGAGCAAGGGGTACTTGCCTAGAGGGCTCGGCTAGATACGCAAGCTTCGGCACTCTGGATCCAAGCTCGTCCGTCCATCGGGGGTCCTCAGAACACAATAAACAAACATTAGCACTAAACAATAAAATATAAACAAAATCATAAGGGATGGCAAGAGGCTATACCGTATAGGTCCCGCAAGCGGTACAAGTGTCTGACACAGAAAGTAAGGCACGCGGATCGATACAGATACGCAAATCTAGACATACGCATAGATTGAGATGCGCATAAGATCCGAAGTGCACGAATACCAAAAAAAGGAAAAATATCAGATACGTAAATCGAGAAGTGTAGTAAATTCCAAGAAATACGAAGTGCTCAAATCGATGCGACATACAAATCGGTATGTGCACACAAATCAATTTGGCACAGATCACAAAAAAGGCACAAAGGCTGAGGAACACGAAAGTCAAGACGATGCACAAACCGAGATGACATGGTGCTCGAGGCAGTACGGGGCTCGAGGCATCCTACTGCTTGAGGCAGCACGTGGATCGAGGCAGCATGGAAAATAAGACTGACATGTACATCGAGGTGCAGGTATTCCGAGGAACTCATGGCGATACGGAGCCTGAGAAGAGGGACGAAGGAGACGGAAATGACGACGATGGTGGTGAAGACCATGGTGGGGTTAGAAGTAGAGGTGGTCTTGGTTTTGGTGGTGGCAGAACCTGAGAAAGAGAGAGCGAGAGAGAGAGAAAGTGAGCAAGAGCAGGAGAGAGAGGGTCGAGAGGGAGAGAGAGAGAGAGATAGGGGGAGAGGGTGAGAGGGAGGGCAGGAGCAGAGAGATAGAGATAGAGAGAGACAAGCGAGAAAGAGAGAGAATATACACACACACACACACACAGAGAGAGAGAGACAGAGACAGAGAGAGACAGAAAGAGAGAAATACCGAGAGGGGGGATGTGCTCCGGGGGTGAGGGTCAAAGAGAGAGAGAGAGAGAGGGGGGTCGGGAGATGGGGGAGCGGTTGAGAGCGGGTGAGGGGGTGGGTAGATGGGTTAGGGTTAGGGTTTGGGTTAGAGTTAGGTTTATATAATAATAATAATAATAATAATAATAATAAATCACTAAAATATCATTAGAAAATAGAATTAATAATAACAACATTAATATCCATAAAAAATTGGGATGCCAAATATTATCGCAAATGCCAACAATAATAACAAACTTAATAGTAATCAATAAAACAACAACTACAATAATAAAAGTCAGGCATCAACAATCAAGACAAAAAAAATCCAATAATTAGAATAATTTTTTTTAAATACACAAATTTAAAGATACTCGAAATATGAAATACAGTTATATAAATATTTTAGAAAAATAGGGATATGACATTATCCCAGTATAAGTTACTAGAAGTTTGACTTCCATTGTAAATATCCAACGATTGTAGAGGCTTACCATCCACGAGCCCCAAACCTGGAGGTTGAAATTAGTAGAGATGGAATGATAATCATAAATCATGGGTAGACTTATGATCTTAGTTAAATAAGGTATCCCGATAAGATAACTTGATAAGGAAGGACAAGAATTTCCTTAAAGACCTTAAGCTTAGTATCTTAGGAATATTTATAAAATATTTTGTTAAGAATATACATATATATATATATATATATTAGAGAATACTAAATACTTGTTCCCTTGATTATTTGATTCTTCGACCAATTCGTTCTTTAATAATATATCTATTCTTTTCTAATTAATAATTCAGTATCATATTTCCTTCAAAATTCCATGCCTTACTCCCAAATCCATCGATCTTGTACCCTCATTCATATTGAATTATGTATCATCATTTATTTCCACCATAATCTATTTTATTAAGTTTCGAATAATTTTGATATACCTCTTAATTTTCAAATTATTCCAAGAGGATATTCTACAATCCATTTAAAATTTTATCTTAAAAAGTTTGACCGTTGAATTCTTTTTGTATCAAATGATATATCTTAATTGTATCTTTTGTTCTTTATCTAATCTCTTTTTTAATAGTATTCTTGAATTCAAGAATAGTCCTTGATGTGTAGTGCAAAGCCTTAGTTTATAGTTATGCCTAATTGATGTGATTTTGAAATTAGAATTGGTTTAGATGATCGAGAATGGTTCTTATAAGATTAAGATAGTATTGGATAATGATTAGGATGGTGAAATGGATAACATGGTCGAGAAAATCAATATGAATCGTGTATGAAATTACGGTCCGAATTGAACGTGATTGAGTTTTGAATTGAGTAAGAAGACTCGATGGTGCGATTTGAAGATAGTACGATTGAAAGTTTTATTGGAATATTTGAGAATAATTCTAAGGATGTGAGAATTATCTTACTCAATGATCTGAGATAGACGAGAAATGATTTGATCTTGAGTATGGATGAGTTGATTTGGTATCAGGTTCAGAAGATAGCATTTAGTTGAACAAATTTAAGTTAGTGAATGGATGTTTTCTCGGTTATATAAATATTGGATGATATTGAGGTATATTGAAAATTGATCGACATTGACTCGAGGATATCCTATTTGGATGAACGATAAGTTTGTTGTATAGTGAATCATCAAGTTTTGTAGTCTCGATTGATACTAATTTATGGATTATTGGTGGATTGAATAATAGTATAGAAGTTTCAGATGACTTGATTGAAGTGACCATGAGCATAAATGAATGGATATTAGTTGAACTCAGCTCGATGAATATTGGAATTCTTGCTGATTGACTGATAAAATTGATGACTTAGGAAAAATTTTGAGTCAACATAACTTGAATAAAATGAATATATAAAATGAAGTGATTGGTGACCACGAATATTTTCCTGATTTATACATTGATATTAAGTTGGTTTGATGATAAACGTGAACTAGATGCATGGATCGAGGACGAGCATAGTTGGAATTGAAAGTAGATTATGATTGGTGGATTTATGATTAAATGTATAGATTATGATTGGTGTGTTAGAATTACTATTTTGGATTGGTGATTGAGATATGAGAATTTTGATATCCCTATATTACTAAATATTTGTGAATTCAATTTCCTAAGATAAGGTATTTGTTGATTGAATTTTTCGTGATTGAGTATACAAATTTTATATGTATATATCAAGAAACCAAAAATACAATTATAGATTTGATGAGGTAGTAAAAATTGTATTCGATCAGTTGAATCATAAAATGAGAAGTTAATACAGCCATCCAGATTGGCAAGGCACAAGATTACTATATCATGTCAGAAAATGAGAAATGAGAAATATGATTTGATTTTGTAGAACATACACGATTATGGCATCTAACAATTTTATTGGTTCTATAAAAAATTTAGATAGATACTTGATGATATAAGTATCTCTGAATATTATTTACTTCTTGAAGATTTTAATAAATCTAATTTTGAAAATTTTCTTTTAAAAATAAAATAAATTACTATTTCATCTCTGTAAAGTGGGTAGAATATCTTGTGTCTCTTTATATTTGTTTTGAAAGCTTATATTTAAAGTTTTAAATTTCGAGGACGAAAATTTTGTAAGGTGAGTAGAGTGTAATAGTTGCTTCCTACTCATATTTTTAAATCTACTTTTATCTTCATTTAAGTGTTAAATTTAATTTAGGAATTGTATTTTTTATATATATTGTATTAAAAAGAAGAAGAAGTGAGACCACTCCCCTCACAACCAACTCTCTCTCTCTCTCCCCCATACCTCTCCACAGGCCACTCTCCTCTTCCCACGTGACTCCCCACACCTCACTCACAAGTCCATATCTCTTCCTCATGTTCTTTATTCCCCTCCCTCATGTTTTCTCCATCTATTTCCCTCTCTTCCCTCTCCATATATCCTTTCTCACATCTCTCCCTCTTACCCTATACATATATCACTCTCGCCTCTTTCTCTTCATCTCACATCCCTCTTCTTCTTATTCCCTTATCACTCTCCTCCCCCTTCCACTACTGTTGTTGATGCTACATGGCTGCTCCGCCGACCCCCTCCGACTCTGTCGATTCACCATCACCACCTCCATCACCATCATCATCCCCTCCATCTTCTTATTTTTTATCTTCTTATCATCTTTTCACCAATAAAAAAAAGAAGAAGAAAGAAGAGATAAATAAGATAAAGAGGAAGAAGAGGATTAAAGAGAGCCCAAATTCCAAACCCTAAATCCTATCCAGGCAAGCCCTCTCTTATCTCCTTTATTTGGTTTAATTCTTGCCTATTTATCATGTTCATTTAGATTTATTTCCTTTACAAATATGATTCTAGAATAATATATACATATATATGTCATGAAGGTATAACACGGGCAAGTGTATCGGAAGAGATACAGACACGTGGATATAGTTTATTGGGGATGATAGTTTAGATATGAGGACTAAATACGATTTAGACATCGATATGGTTAAATTTGGTATTATGTCACAGACACACATATTGGTGGTATTTCGAACACACTGACACAAATTGGTGTCAAGATTGTGTGACAAATATATGATTTGAGCTTATATATATATATATATATATATATATATATATATATATATGGAAAAGGTATACGATTTGATACATGGATGTGTATATATGATTACGTACATGAGATATAGGCATGAAACCATGCCAGGCTTTCCAAACTAGTTCCTTTAATAAAACAGCTCATGGGATACTAGGAAACATCAAGTTAACTATGGGTACCGCAATCCAGAAATAGAATTTGACATAAATGGGTGCATTTAAGTCTATAGTTAGGAACTTAAATTGTAATTAAGTTAGGGGTTACCTAAGGAACCCTGGGTTTTGAGTTTCATAAATAATATGAGACCGTATCGACTATATCGAGTCCTAAATTGGCAAAGTATCTTAGAATTCCAGAATTATATCGAGTACTTGTGTTGCTGGATTGAGATACTAGGATTTTTTGACCTTAAGACTGACGTCATAGGATGCTAGAGTTGGGTCACTAGTTGTCATGACAATTCTAGTTGGGCCTAAAAGTGTCAAGTTTAATTAATAGGCTAGGCCTCTAACTAAAATAATAAATGGTACAAGGCTCAAAAATAATATTATTATAGCACTCTAATAAATAATAATTAGCACAACCACTAATATTAATTTTTAGCACAACATAAATAAATATTAATCTCTAAAAATAATTATATGCAAAATGACTAAAATACCCTCATCTAGAAAAGTGAGGGCGATAAGTCTATCCTTCTTAGAAAAAAAATTTCCTCAAAATTTAAGGAGAAACTAACTACCACAAGCAATCAATACAAGCAAGAAAGAATTATACCTCACGGCTCAAACAGATAAGGGTATCGCTCGTGCATCTCGGCCTCTCACTCCTAGGTACTCTCTCCTGGCGAGTAATGCCTCTATGCGACGCGTACCAAAGGAATTGTCTGGTTCTGCAGTACCTTCTTCCTGTGATCCAGAATCTCCATGGGCTGCCCAGGGTAGCTGAGAGTCGGCCCCAGCTGGATCTCCGAGTTATCCAATACATAGCTAGGGTCTGTCATGTACCATCTCAACTACGATACATGGAACACGTTGTGTACCCCCTCTATTGCAGGCGGCAATTCTAGCCTATAGGCCACTGCACCGACTCTCTCGAGAATATTGAAGGTTCCGATGTACCTTGGACTAAGCTTTCCGCCTCCACCAAAGCAAATGTGCCTCGTGTCGGAGAAATTCTCAAGAACACCAGATCGCCAACATAGCACAAAATACCTCCTTAGCACTTCATCTAAAATAAGCAATCACAATCAATACAAATAATCCTATACCTGAAACTCCAAAGGTCTCCGGTGGCTATCGGCCTAATGCCATTGTCTATCCTGCGCCACCTGAAGTCTATCCCTGATGAGCTTCACCTTCCCAACTACATCAACTACCATCTCTGTTCTCAATAAGGCTCTCTCACCAACATTATCCCATGATAATGGAGTGCGATATCTCCGTCCATACAATGCCTCAAATGGTGACATCTCGATACTGTCCTGGTAGATGTTGTTATAAGCAAACTCTACCAGGTGAAGGTGATCCTTCCAAGAGCCTCTAAAATACAATACACAAGTCTGTAGCATATTCTCGAGAGTCTGAATAGTCCTCTCTGATTGTTCGTCCGTTTAAGGGTGATATGCGGTACTAAACTTGAGTTGAGTGCCCAAGATAGCCTACAAACTCCTCCAGAAATGGAAAGTAAAACGACTATCCTGATCTGAGACTATGCTCATGGAAACCCCATGCAATCTGACTATATGTCGCACATACCTCTTTGTAAGCTTTTCCGTAGACGTACCCACTTTAAATGGCAGGAAGTGTATTGATTTGGTCAATCTGTCAACGATGACCCAAATCGCGTCTTTGCTTCCTGGAGAACACGGAAGTCCCGATACAAAGTCCATCATCACATGCTCTCACTTTCACTCTGGAATAGGTAAAGGCTGAAATAATCCACCGGGCCTCTGTCTTTTCGCTTTTACCTGCTGGCATACCTAACATCTGGATACGAAACTAGCTACCTCCTATTTCATACCATACCACCAAACATGATATCTCATGTCTCTATACATCTTGTTGGCACCTGGATGCATAGAGTACTGAGATCGATGCGCCTCCTGAAGAACCTCCTCGTGCAACGCTCCACTCGGCACATATAATCTGGTACCGTGCCGCAATGAGCCATCCTATGCAATGTTAAAGTCCTCTGCCAATCCTATCTGAACCTGTGCATTAATGCTCCTCAAAGACTCATCCTCGAACTGTGCCACTCTTATCTGGTCTATCAACTCAGACTGCACCTGAAGTCCCCACATATGTGTCGCAACTCCAGGAACTAGCACCTCTATACCCAAGCTATCAAGATCGGACAATAAATGCTTATCCCTCGTCAAGTACATAGCCACGAGATACCTACTCAAGGCATCCGTGACTACGTTGGCCTTTCTTGGATGATATTGCAAAAAAATGTCAAAGTCCTTCATCAACTCCAACCATCGTCGTTGCCTCATGTTGAGCTCCTTCTATGTGAACTTATACTTTAAGCTCTTATGGTCTGTGAAGATCTCTACTCGCTCCCCATATAAGTAATGCTTCCATAGCTTAAGAGCAAAAATAACCGCTGCCAACTCCAAGTCATGGGTAGGATAATTCTTCTCATACAGACATAATTGCTTGGAAGCATAGGCAATCACTTTCTCGTGTTGCTGCAACACACATCCTAAACCCTTACCCGATGCATCACTGTAGATGGTAAAATCTTATGTCCCCAATGGCAATGTAAATACTAGAGCTTTAGTCAAACTCTTCTTCAGCTCCTCGAATGCGACCTGACATTCCTAAGTCCAGACAAACTCTATGTCCTTCCGAGTCAACCTAGTCAACGACTCTGCGATCCTGGAAAAATCCTGAACAAATCTCCAATAATAGCCTGCAAATCCAAGGAAACTCCTGATCTCTGCCACTAAGTTCGGGGTAGACCATGACTCAACTGCGAATATCTTCTTTGGGTCTACTGATATCCCCTCTCCTGTAATCACATGTCCGAAGAATTCAACTTATAAAGGAAGAACTCACACTTCGAAAGCTTGCCATAAAGCTTCTCCTTCTTGAGGGTCTCTATAACTATCCTCAGGTGATCCTCCGGGGTCTTCGAATAAATCAATATATCATCAATGAATACCACCACAAATTGATCCAGGTACTGATGGAACACCTTGTTCATCAAGTTCATGAATACCGTCGGGGCATTAGTCAACCCAAATGGCATCACCAAGAACTCGAACTGCCCATACTGAGTCATGAAAGCTGTCTTCGGTATGTCCTCCTTCTTCACTTTCACCTAGTGGTACACTGACCTTAAAGCTATCTTGGAGAATACTTTTGCCCCGCTCAACTGATTAAACAAATAGTCAATTCGCGGCAACGGATATTTACTCTTGATAGTGAGGTTGTAAAGTGCCCTGTAGTTGATACACATACGTACCGACCAATCCTTCTTCGGTACAAATAATATCGGAGCACCCCATGGTGATGAAATAGATCGGATGAAGCCATTATCCTACAACTCATCCACCTGCTTCTTTAATTCTTCCAGTTCGCTATTGTTCACCCTATAGACGTGCTATAATATTGGCCTAGTACCAAATCTATAGAGAATAACACATCTCTGTCTGGTGGCAACCCCGGCAACTCATACGGGAATATGTCCATGAACTCTACAATCAATGGATGTGGCGGCTCTTGTTCTTCCACCATTGCTCCACAGAAGACTTCTTCATCCTGCTCTGCTACTCCTCTAACGAACTAAAACTCTGGCTCTCCTGGCGGCTAGAATACTACTCTGCCTCCAAGATAATCGCTACTAGCATGATTTCTACTCAACTAATCCATGCTGAGAACTATGTCATAGATCGGAAGTGGCATTACGAGTAGACTCGCGCTCAATTCTCGGCCTCCCAAAAATATTCTTCGGTCCTTACAGATATCACAGACCAGGATAATACTACCCCCGGTCGTGATCTTGCAAGTCCTCTCTAACGTTTCAGCCTCCATCTTATGCCTCAAAGAAAAAAAGAAAACTATATGAAGCACCAGAATCAAATAAAGCATGCGCTGGAAAAGAATCAAGATAGACTGAACCTAAGATAACATCACCAACTGGCTTCTTCTCTTCGACAGTCAGGGCAAAAGCTCGCCCCTGTCGCTGAGCACCCTTCTGCTGCTACTGGTGCTGAGCGAACTGATGTTGTTATGGTGGTAGGGGAGGTCCTCGCTGTTGTCCTGTCAGGTGCCTCAGTGGAATCCTCTGAATAGGTATTGCACCCTGGCCTGCTCGAATGGGAGCTAGAATGCAATCTCGTAACTGATGTCTTGTCTACTCGCAATAGAGGCACACATCAAGCCTCTTCCTGTAAACCTTTCGTGTATGTCCAACATTCCCATAGTGAGTACACTATGGAGCCTGTTGTGAGGGTCATGGGGCCTGATGTGCCTGCTACATTGGTGGCCTGAATGGTGCCTGAAACTGCTATCTCGGTTGTTACTGATGGAAAGGCATCTGCTGCTGCTGGAAGTGAGACCGCTTCGCTGGGACCGCACTAATACTGGCTCCTCTTGTGTCCCTCGGCCTCTTGGATCCAAGCTTCATATCATCCTCCGTCCACTGTGCCTGCCTCAGAATCTTCTCATAAGTAGCGGTGCGCTCTCCATTGGTGTGAGACTTAATCTTACTATTCAGACCCTTCTTGAATTTTATAGCCTTTGCCCTGGGGTTCTGCCCCTCAATAACCCGCCCTAATCTGCAATACTCGGCAACATACTCGTCCACCGTCATGTTCCCTTGGACGAGGTGCTCGAACTGACTCTCCAGCGATGTCAGAGCCACATCGGGAAAGAATTTTTCTTGAAGAGTTCCTTAAAGGCCTCCCAGGAAAGTCCCAGCAATCTGACCCTTGGATCGGTCCTGAACCAGGTCAAGGCTATGTCATGGATCATACTGCCTGCCGCCTCTATCTGCAAAGCCTCAGAAATCTATGCTAGCAACAGGTTCCTTTCGATATCCTCTATCCAACCTTCCTCGTAGATAATTCCCTCAGTACCTCTGAACTCCTTAGACCCCATCCTCTTGAAGTCTACTATTGTGCCTGGCCTCGGCTGCTACGGGATCTGTGGGGGTGGGACTGCTTGTGGCTGGACTATTGTAACTCTCTCAATAGCGGCTAGTGCTAGCTGATGGGCATGCTCAATGCCCTGTCGCATCACCTCAGACTGCCACTGCTGGGACTCCGTCAGATCCCTCTGTGCATCCATCATCTGCTGAAAGAGGGCGAGCATCTGTGCGAGGTTGACTGCTGGTGGTGGAGGTGGTAACTCCTCCGACGCTAAAGGCACTGTCCTTTGTGAAGCAGTAGGCACCGCCCTCTAGACTGGAGGTGGAGCACCCCTAAAAGCTGCGGTTGAGAAGCCCACCTGAACCGGTGAAACGGCTCTCTGAACTAGAGCTGATGGAGATGGGGCTATTGCTTCCCTCCTCGGAGGTGGTGAAGAGACCGACCTCGAGGAAACTGTGCTAAAGCGCTGAGATCGAGTCTTCGACGGTATCCTGAAGACAGATTGAAACAAAGAAATCAATAATGATTAAAATAAGATATCATCAAAGAAGGACAGAATTATTCAGGGTAAAGCAAATATTCAATAGATAAGGATTTGCAAATGAAAAGAACGGCAATTGAATCAAATTGGAAGTGTTCCTAGCTATGATTGAGTATACTCACATCTTATATCTTATTCCTAAAACAGGCTCGTAACAACACTCTAAATGAGCACTACTACGATATCACACCAATTGCGACTTTGGCCTGTATGGGCCGCCACTTAAAATGTGTCACAAACCACACCGAGAATAAGGGCACGAGTGGTGAACAACACACAGCCTATGTCGTAAGAACGACGTAGAATTCTGTTCTAGGTCATCAACATAATCTAAATATCTCACATAATATATAAGGTACATGTCATGCCATCTCAACTTCCAATGGAGTTACTGTTATGTATCATTTAACTTCTATCAATGTTTATCCCTTATCCCTCTATAAACACAATACCTGGGATCAACCTACTGCTACACTTAAAGAACTAACTGTTCTAACTTAAGTATCACTCACACTTAGAACCTTACCTGCACATATTGGTATGCATCCACTCTCACTGCCATGTACTCAAACTCCCAACACACTAACACTGCACACATGGTCATATTAAATTCTGATACTCACTGATACTAATTACATCTCTACCTTAAACTTAGTACACTAACCATATACTCCCTCAACCTGAGATAAACCATCAGTGATAGTTGCTAAACCCCTGCAGTGCACTCTTAAGTGCACTGCCTGCAATGACTCTCCCCTTAGTCGATCTGGAACATAGATACTAAACTCCCCACCTTATCAACTGATCTGAACTCACTTCTACCCAAGCCTCAATACTGACACTGAACCTCTCTCCATACTTCCTCACTGGTACAGTCACATAAATAGTTTACTTTTACCATATATAAGTATATATACACACAAATACCAACACACACTTAAGACCCCCATCAATTGAGCCTGCACACACCCAAAACCTTCTTGCAATCCCAACATTTGCACTGAACACAGTTCCTCTCCATGTTGTCTACTAAGTCCTTGAATTTGGTGCAGTTGTACCCTTCCTCCTTGCTGAAACTTAGATTAGTATACTCCCAACCAAATATACCACTACAGACCTCTTCCTTTATCTGAGCCTTACTCTTCCTGCAATACCAAGCCCCTTGCCCACAGACCTAACTTACACATGCTTCATGTTACAGTACCAAGTTTACCGATGCAACTCTTCCCTAACTGCAATAATATGCAGTTCATCAGTCCCCCTAAAATTGGACTGATGTGGCTCCTTTCAACTGTATACATTCCAGTTCTTCTCTACTGAACTGCAACACATTACATCCCCTCTATCTTACCTTCTGCCATTGCCCCCACTATACCTAATATTAACATGCTAGTACACTCAAGCACACTAACATAGCACTTATATTAAATCTGAATACGTATAATATATACATATTCTATATTACACTAGAACAACCTATTAAGACATATAATCAAACACCTAGCATGCATTGATGCGATACTCTAGGATACACACTTAAACACATGCCAAAATCCCCCAATTCTCCATAATAATAATTCCTACACATCAATTGCATATAATAACATCTATTATAACTACTTATAATAGGTATTGAAGAGAACTCATGCAAAACACCCAAAATGGGCTCCGTATCACATGGTAGTGCACAGTATCATGATACGGCCTACTCGTATCCAATTATGGACACGTAGCTAGTATCCCAACCCCGATCTAAGTCTATTATGACTAAATTAGTGTCATGGCACACACTTGATGTGTCAACCTCGTAATTCTCCTAAAATATATATAAAAACCTATGTAGAAGTCATAATACTCAACCAATCAACTAGAATTTGTTCCTAATGATAGCCCTATGCCATGGGGTAATTCCTAGAGGTCTCATACATGATTTAGAAACTAGAATGAGAGGGAATTCATAAATTATCAATTGGGAGATATATTTTCAATGAAAACTAAAGTGGACACGATCCGGACACGTCTCTCCGCTACTACTCCTCCTCCTTTGTGCTCCTTGCTTCTCCAAGCTCCTTATGGAATGAGAATGAGAGAAAAAACTGGAGATGAATTGAGTGAGAATTCAATTGAGGGAATTTTGGAATTTGGAGATCTAAATTCAAGATCTAAAATGAATGCCCATAAGAAAAGAGAGAAAGAGAGAGAGAAGAGAGTCCCCTCTTATGGTGGCTGTCCCCCCCCTCCCTCTCCCTTTCTCCAAGCAATGTCTAATGTCTAGGATGTCCTTACTTGTTAGTTATGGATATGATTAGGGAAGGGCTAATTTGGAAAGTCTCTAATTAATTTTAATTAGCCTAATTCTCCTTAATTAATTAGTGGAATGTGTCATGCCCCAGTCCCAAAATAACGTGGGACTAGCCACGTGGCAATGGCCAGCAGCACAACTCCAATGGAAAATCCAATTTAATGGACCTGTTTGTCACGCCCCAGTCCCAAAATACCGAGGGACTAGACACGTGGTAATGGCCAGCAGCACACACCAATGAGCAAACCCAATTTAATGGACCCATTAGGGTGTACTTAAGCTGTAAAACAATAATAAAGGTCTATGATACAAGTCACAGTCTAATTCTAATCTCATCCACAGAAGATAACATAAAGCAAATGTCAGAATAATCAAGATGAATATAAAACAACAAGTTACAATAAAAAGTCTCGGGGAACAACCCGATAATGAGTTTAATACAGAAATCCACGAGACAGGAAATAGAATATCAAGAACAGAAATGACTGAGTATATAATAAAATACTCAGGAGAAATCTTCTGGTATCACCTAGTCCTCTGGTGCTGGTACTGCTCCAATGTCTGCTCATGTCCCGTATATCTCGGGGTAGATCTCCTCTGCTAAACCCGGTGCTTGGATTCCAACAGTTGCTCCGGTCACAGCGAGATCTTCAGGTACTCCTTCGGATGCGGAACAGGGGATCGGTAATGACTGAAATTTGTGTACGCGTGGTGACGCAGCAGTGCTCGGCCGGTCAGCGGTGGCGTTGCGGCTACTGTACTCGGTGCTGGCGGCAACGAAGATCGTCGGAGAGGACGGGGTCGGCCAGAGGGTCGTCGCCGAGCTCGGTGGCCGCTGCGGGGAGCTCAGGGTGACAGCGGAGGGGCGTTAGGGTCGTCGGCTGGAGAGGCGGTGGCGGTGGTGAAGTAGTTGTGAATGGTGGTGGTGAGCGGGGTGGCCGGGTCGAGGGTTTTTATAGAGATGGGGGGACGGCCGTTGGGGGAATGTGGACCGGAAGGGTCACGACGGGGAGGCTAGGGGTCTCGGCGGGTCACCGGTCGGGGAGAGGAAGGGGTAGGGGCTCCCGGTGGGGAAGGCGTACGGGCGGGGAGGCGGAGCATTGTTGGCTTCGGGTGAACGGGCGGCGGGGGAAGGCGAAGCGTCGGGAGAAATTCGGGGGATTACTATAGCGGGTAGTCGGGTTTGGATCAGCGGGTCGGATTCAGATCCGACCCACTAGGGTTGGTTTAGTTGGTTTGGTTTATTTAGGCTGGTTTGGTTCGGTTCAGGATGGTTTAAACCGGTTCAGTCTGGTTTATTTAAAATCTATGTTTTTAGCTATTTAAAAATAATTTTTTGGTACAATAAATTTCAGAAAAATTACACTATGACTAATTATTTATTTTACACTCAAAAATATTATTTTCATAATATTTTAATATTTAATAAAATCATAAAATTATTTAATTCCAGAAAAATATTTTTTATAATTAGATAAAAATAGCAGAAAATTCCCAAAAATTAATATTTTAATTTCTGAAAAATACGGATGTTTATACTGTTAGAGTGTACTTATTTTGTAAAATAAATACAATAGTCTACGATACATGTCACAGTCTAATTCTAATATCATCCACAGAAAGTAAACACAATTCAATATGATAGACTAATCAATATAAATAAATTTAGTCCATCAACAAGTCCCAATAAAAAGTGTCTCGGGGAACAACCCGATAATAAGTTAATACAATAATCCAAGAGTCAAGATATAGAATAACTGGAAGTAGAAATAACTGACTATATAACAGAATACTCAGGAGAAATCCTCTGGCACAACCTCGTCTTCTGGTGCCAGTACTACTCCAGCGTCAGCTCTTATTCCGTATACCTCGGGGTATTCCTCTTCTGCTGTACCTGGGGACATAATCCGGATCCAGGTCCTCAGGGGACATAACAAGGTACAAGAATAACTCAAGCCAAAAATACAGTATATAAAATAGATCCTCAGGGCAAGCTATATAGCCACTATGTGAAATACAAATGAGAGCATCACTAGTACTAAGGCTGAGACTACTACAAGCTCTGGGTAGGGGAGTCGGTAGCAGTAATATCATGTAATGGGCCAAGCTCTGGAATAGAGACTAAAGCACCGCAATAATAAATATATATGTATGTAATCAGCCTGTAGCATGTGTGTCTCTTCCCACCCAATGTAATCACATATCTCATGTCCACGATGTCTCATGTCTATAACACGCAAGATCATAACCTCTATCTAGTACAGCGAGTCATAATGATATCTATGTATATGTAAATCTTATGTCACGAATCCTGTAAGCCTATACAGAATCATCACGAATAACTCAAAAAAGATTATGTCACATGAATAGTGTCAAGTGTCCTATGGTATGATGTACTTGATAAAGCAAGCATGTAAAAATATATAGGATCGTTGTATCAACTCTCTAAGTGACGTTACACGACTCTGGGTACGGTGTCGACATCCGAATCTTGTTCGGACGCAAAGCAATGTCTTATGGTCCTAAGTTGAACAGGTACAATACAAAACTATATATATATATATATAACTCAAGCAATATCAAAGAAACTACTGCAGGTTTGACAAGGTACACTTGCTTGGGTTCTGAACTCCTTCAGTTGCTCCTATAAAAGTAAAATCTCCAGGTACGCCTCCGGATGCTGAAACAAATATTACCATCTCACTCAAAATACATGAAATAGCTATCATTGTCTACCCATAAGTTTAATTTGGACACATGGGCAGAATTGACAGTTTCTGGTCAAAGCGGGATCCACATGTGGCCCACTTCGCACCAAAAAAGTGTCAAAGACAAATTTCTCCAAATTCTTCAAAATTAGTGTCTACAAGTCCAGAATGATGATACGAACCCAATGGAATATCCAGAACTGAATTTTGATGAGCCGATCACAAAATCGTCCGTCAAATGGAATCGTGGGGCCCACAAAACGGGATTTCGTCAACATTCTCAGAATTGAACCAAACTTGGGTCACAGGACCAGTGTAACGCTACGAATCTGATGGCACAAGTTTCGTTATGAAACAATAAGCGCATACAAAATTATAACGAGTGTCAAAATAGGTCGATACAGGACTTTTTGACGGATATGCGTCGATTCCTGTGTGCCCGCACATCTAAATCAACTTTTGTGAAATCTCACACATCCGCGTTGATGATACGCACCTTTTGATATAATTCGCACACGACGAAGTCACCTCGTTTAGTGGGACGCACCCCGTTTCAGAAAATTTTGGGTTTAGAAAACCCAAGTTTTTTGTCAACTTCAACCGCGAATAAAACACAGCATATAACAAATTAAAATAAACTAATTAATGGAATTAAATCTTGGTTATGTTGTTTAAATTACTGTTCAAGTGAAATTTAAAAATATTAAGTAGGTTGGAAGAAAAATGGCCATGAACATGCGTGTTTGGACAGTTTTTTGAACTATAAATTGGGTCATTATTTTGTTGTTTTGCGTATAAATTACAACCGATACATGACACGATACCCCGAACTAATTATGTAGGGTTCAAGAGGGTCATGTGGTCTTTGCATAGGATTTGATGGGTCAATATTTGGATTAATATTAGGAAGATACGAGAGTGGGAAGTAGGATACCTTACTGCTATTGTTCTGATCTTGAAGTCGGGCGGCCTCTTTGCGGCGGCGGTACACGGCGGTCCGACGGCTGAGGGCAACGTCGTTGGTCGGGATTGATAGAGGGTTTGATGGTGGTGGGGTTCGGCTTAGCTGTGGGTTTTATGGCTATCGAGGTGGCCGTTACAAGGAGGGGAAGGGAGGAGGTCGACGTCGATTGGGGAAAGGGGAAGTGAAGGGGTCGGCTGTGGTTTTGAAGATGAAGGGGGTGGGTCGGGTTTAGGTCTGCAGATAGGGGTCTGGTTCGGATCCGAATCCGAGTAGGGTTGTGTTGGTTTGATTCGATTCAGTTTGGTTTGGTTTGGGTTGGTTTAGGTTGGTTTATTTAAAAATAATGCAATTAGCTATCTAAAAATAGTTTTGGAGTCCAATAAATTCCAAAAAATTACACAATATCCTATTATTAGTTATACACCCAAAAATATAATTTTTGCATAATTTTAATAATTAATTTAATACACAAAAATATAAATTCATGAATAATCATTTATTATAATTAACTAAAAATTATAGAAAAATCTCCCAAAATCTCAAGAATTCATAATTTCAATAATTAAAATTCTAAAAATATGGGTGTTTACAATCTACCCACCTTAAAAGAATTGCGTTCTCGCAATTAAGAAAATAAAACGTAACCGGTCAAGAAAAGGTTTGCTCCAGAAGAGATGACACGGTTGCAAGACATGTTTGTTGAACCACGACACAAAGGATAAGGAACCATGAATAAGGAAAAATCGAGAGGATGGGTGAGAGTTTTGTTCAAGTAGAACACGTAGGGAAGGAATAAAAACTTTTTTCTAGGCAATAAGAGATAAGTAACTCAAAAGTAAAGGAGTCTGATTAAAGCAAGGATCAACTACAGCTTATGAAAACTTGGGTACCACTGACATATTACTATTCTAGACTAACAACTACTAGGTATAGGCTAGGGAATGGAACTAACAGGCACATGCTAAAGTATTACTAGGATTATTCGCTATTATAGCTAGCTATGATAAAACTAAACCTTATTCATATTCGCTACTCCTCGAGTCTGTGCCTCCTCCACTGTCATCGCAAAAGCCTGTCCACCTCCTTGTGGTGGTGTCCTCTGTTGTTGCTTGGCTTGCTGGAAGAGTGCTGCCTGTGTTGCCAAGGGTGGCCTCAGCTGATATCCTTTCGATGCTGGTAAATATTGTCGATTAACCATCGGTGCTCGTCGGTGAACCATCGGTGTTTCTCCTCGATGCTCCGTACAATTTCTGGCTGAATGTTGGTTGGATCCGTAAACCAAGCACAATCCTAATCTGCATCATCATTCCTTGGCAAGATGGCCTACTTTGCCACAATAATGACAAGTAGGGAGTCCTGGTGTTGGTGCTGGTGTTGATAGGGCTGGTCGATGAATCATCAGTGCTCTCTCTCGATGCTCAGGGAAATCCCTTACTGAATGCTGACTGGATCCGCAAGCTAAACATAATCCCAATTTGAGTCTATACTCTCTCTCAATATAGCCTACCTTGCCACAGTAGTGACAAGTAGGAAGGACTAGTGCTAGTGGTGTAAATGCTCTCTGTGGTGGATTTATCTGTGGTCGCTTTGCAGCTTCTCCCTGTTGTGCTCGGTCTGGTGCTAATGCATGCAGCCGCTTATGGCTGGACTCTCTCCTGGTGATGCGCTCCATGGGTCGGGCTGCAACAAGGATGTCGGTATAAGAAGTAGGTGCAATGGAGCTGATTAATCTCTGTAGCTTAAAGCTAAGTTCGTCAAAGAACTTCTCCGCATGGCATTGCTGGGCCTCTTGATGAACTTGTTGTTGTGCTTGCATCATTGCGTAGAATATTTGGAACATTTGTTGTCCGTCCATAAGCTGTCCTGGTAAAAAAATGGACATTGGTGGAGTAAACTACGGGGTGGTGGAATGTCGTTTCGCTGGAACCTTGAGGCGAGCTGATCTGCTTGATTGCTTTATTGAGTGGAGGGATCTCCACTTACTGGCGTCACCCCATCATCATAAGTGACCACATCACCTTGTGGTGTACCCACGGGAGTCTCATCGCTGGCTCATGGATCCATTACTCTTCATCCAAAGTAAACTATGAGAGGCGCACAGAGGAATCAAGGCAGGATGAAAGTCAAGAAATTATTTTAAAGTCGATATAGAGGTCAAGAACAGATCAACAAGTAGATGAGATCCTATAATTCATCCTATCCTAATTGCAAGATTGCTCAGTTCCTTAGTTAAAACCGAAGCAACATAGTCGTAGACCTGTATGGGCTACCACAAAAACTATGTCACGCTCCAGTCCCAAAATAACGTGGGACTAGCCACGTGGCAATGGCCAGCAGCAAAACTCCAATGGACAAACCCAATTTAATGGACCCGTTAGAGTATACTTAAGCTATAAAAAAAATACATTGGTCTACGATACATGTAACAGTCTAATTCTAATCTCACAGAAAGTAAACACAATTCAATATGATAGACTAATCAATATAAAAAAATTTAGTCCATCAACAAGTTTCAATAAAAAGTGTCTCAGGGAACAACCCGATAATAAGTTAATACAATAAACCAAGAGTCAAGATATATAATAACTGGAAGTAAAAATAACTGAGTATATAACAGAATACTCAGGAGAAATTCTCTGGCATAACCTCGTCTTCTGGTGCTAGTACTGCTCCAGCATCAGCTCATGTTCCGTATACCTCGGGGTATTCCTCTTCTGCTGTACCTGGGGACATAATCTGGATCCAGGTCCTTAGGGGACATAGCAAGGTACAAGAATAGCTATGTGAATTACAAATGAGAGTATCACTAGAACTCAGGCTAAGACCACTGCAAGCTCTGTGTAGGGGAGCCGGTAGCAGTAATATCACGTAATAGGCCAAGCTCTGGAACAGAGACTAAAGCACCACAATAATAAATATATATATATGTAATCAGCCTGTAGCCTGTGTATCTTTTCCCATCCAATGTAATCACATGTCTCATATCCATGACGTATCATGTCCATAACACGCAAGATCATGACCTCTAGCTAGTACAACGAGTCATAATGATATTTATGTATATGCAAATCTTATGTCACGAATCTTGTAAGCCTATAAAGAATCACCACGAATAACTCAGAAAAGATTCTGTCACATGAATAGTGTCAAGTGTCCTATGGTTTGACCTACTTGATAAAGCAAGTACGTAAAAATATATAGGACCGTGGTATCAACTCTCTAAGTGACGTTACACGACTCCGCGTATGGTATCGACACCCGAATCTTGTTCGGACGCTAAGCAAGGTCTCACGGTCCTAAGTTGAACATGTATAATACAAAAGTATATATATATATATATATATATATATATATATATATATATATATATATATATATATATATATATATATATATATATAACTCAAGTAACTAATATCAAAGAAACTATTGCAGGTTTGGCAAGGTACACTTGCCTGGGTTCTGAACTCCTTCAGTTGCTTCTGTAAAAGTGAAATATCCAGGTACACCTCTGGATGCTAAAACAAACATTACCATCTCTCTCAGAATACATGAAATAGCTAGGATTGACTACCCATAAGTTCAATTTGGACACAGGGGCAGAATTGATAGTTTCTGGTCAAAACGGGATCCACATGTGGCCCACTTCACACCCAAAAATGTGCCAGAGACAAATTTCTCCAAATTTATCAAACTTAATATCTATAAGTTTAGAATGATGATAAGAACCCAAAGGAATGTTCAGAACTGGATTCCGATGAGTCGGTCACGAAATCGTCCGTCAAGTGGAACCGTAGGGCCCACGAAACTGGGCTTCATCAACGTTCTCAGAATCGAACCAAACTTGGGTCACTGGACCAGCGTAATGCTACGAATCCGATGGCATAAGTTTTGTTGTAAAACGATAAGCACACACAAAATTATGACGAGTGTCAAAACAGGTCGATACAGGGCTTTTTGACGGATACGCTTCGATTCCGGTGTGCACGCACATCCAAATCAACTTCCACAAAATTTTACATGTCCGCGTTGATGATACGTGCCTTTTGATGCAATTTTCTCATGATGAAGTTGCCTCGTTTAGTTGAATGCACCATGTTTCAAAAAATTTTGGGTTTAGAAAATCAAGTTTTTGGTCAACTTCAACCGCGAATAAAATACAGCATACAACAAATTAAAATAAACTAATTAATGGGATTAAATCTTGGTTATGTTGTTTAAATTACTGTTCAAGTGGAATTTAAAAATATTAACTAGGCTGGAAGAAAAATAACCATGAACATGGGTGTTTGAGACATTTTTCTGAACTATAAATTGGGCCATTATTTTCCTGTTTTGCGTCGCAAATTACGACCGACACAGGACACGATACCCCGAACTAATTATACAGGGTTTAAGAGGATCATGTGGTCTTTACATAGGATTTGACGGGTTAACATTTGGATTAATATGCAGGGAGATACGAGAGTGGGAAGTAGCATACCTTAATGCTACTGTTCTAATCTTGAAATCGGGCGGCCTCTTTGCGGCGGCGGCGCGCGGTGGTCCTGCGGCTGACGGCGGCGGCGTTGGTTGAGATTGATAGAGGGTTTGATGATGGTGGGGATCACTTGGCTGTGGGTTTTATAGGCTTTCGAGGTGGCCGTTACAAGGAGGGGAAGAGAGGAGGTCAGCGTCGGTTGGGGGAGGGGAAGTGAAGGGGTCGGCTGTGGTTTTGAAGATGAAGGGGGCGGGTCGGGTTCGGGTCTGCGGGTACCGGTCTGGTTCGGATCCGAATCCGAGAAGGGTTGGGTTGGTTTGATTCGGTTTGGTTTGGTTTGGTTTGGTTCAGTTTGGTTTGGTTTGGGTTTGGTTGGTTTAGGTTGGTTTAGGTTAGTTTATTTAAAAACAATGCAATTAGCTATCTAAAAATAGTTTTGGAGTCTAATAAATTCCAAAAAAATTACACAATATCCTATTATTAGTTATACACTCAAAAATATATTTTTTGTACAATTTTAATAATTAATTTAATACATAAAATATAAATTCATGAATAATCATTTATTATAATTAATTAAAAATTATAGAAAAATCTCAAGATTTCATAATTTCAATAATTAAAATTCTAAATTAAATTCTAAAAATTTGGGTGTTTACAGAATGGACTATTGGGCTTGGGTCCATGTTGGGTCACTAGTTGTCATGACAATTCTAGTTGGGCCTACAAGTGTCAAGTCTAATTAATAAGCTAGGCCTCTAACTAAAATAATAAATGGTACAAGGCTCTAAATAAATAATATTGTAGCACTCTAATAAATAATAATTAGCACAACCACCAATATTAATTTTTAGTACAACATAAATAAATATTAATCTCTAAAAATAATTATATGCAAAATGACTAAAATACCCTCATATAGAAAAGTGAGGGTGATACAAGTTATATATTAATCCACCAAGTCATATTCATCTAAAAATCGTTCATGTCATAATCATAATTCATCTAGCCATATCATTCAACTTTAAAGTTACCATTTGATCATTTCGTAGTCTACTTCTAGCATTCCTTAAATAATTAAGTTCAAATCCTAATCCAAAGTCTATTCACTTTTGATACATTCCATTTTATCGAGTTCGTTTATAAAAACTTCGAACATGTTCCCAAGAGTTCGATTATCCCCGTCGGAAATAAAATCACCACGCCAGTGCTCCCGTGGGATAATCGTTTCTCATTTAGGCTCGATGTCGAGTGTTACCTTTCAAACTAGATTTTAGATCGTTCATTCACATTCAATATTAAGTCCGTTATCGCCTATCTTAATCATCAAATTATATTTTTCTAACTTGCATCAATCCAAGTTATCTTCTAACTATCAATATGATATCAAGTCTTTCCAAATTAAAATCATAACATCCATCCTCAAACTAAATTATATCGAGCGATATCCTACCCGATCTTGATTTTTTATGCGCAGTATCTTCCATCTCGCTAACTACATTATCGCATCCTCGATTATTCCATCTCAAACTCAAGTTTTAATTTATTTAACTTAATTCAAAATCGCTCGTACGATCTACTAAGTTTTCTTTGACCCAGATATTAATTCCAACACTATGAATTCCTATCCGATATAAGCCTTGTCCATTATTTAACTCATTCTAACTCGTTCAAATTAATTCTCGCACGATTCCTTCGAATTCTCTTACTTGTTAGACATATAATAAGGCTTTGCACAATCACGTCGCTTGCTACTAGGCTCGTTTTCTATTCCAAAATCTACGATTCGTTCGAACATTTCTAAGATGACCAATACACCACTCAGGGTTCGAACTATACTCTATGAATCTTTAAATCGCTTATTCGATCCTAATACTATCGTATACATCACTCAGGAATCAAGTTATCCTATTAACTCCTGAATCGTGTTCACATCGTTCACTCGTATATCCAATTCGTTCCTTAGAACTCCAGCACAATCCTTATTCACTGCCTTGATAATCTTAGTCTCGTATGTACCTCTATCGATAGTCCTCCATACAAACTATGTTTTGAGTCATAACTTATCGCTACGAATAACCGTCCAAACTATATCTCAAAATCCAAACACGATTCCTATTATTCACCTTAGCGGCACTTCGATAACGTCTCTATCAATTTCCATTCTAAGTCTGACTTTATCCTTATCCGAACAATACCCAAATCTCCCTCGCAACCTGCTCCCACCAAAAGGTCTAGGTGCACGATACTCAGCACAAATTAGCCAAAAGGCTATGCGTATAGTTGTCATGTCCAAACAATATTCTAGTATCCTACACAAACCCTCTAGCATTAGGGTAAGGTCATTCTGGTTCGCATGCAACTTATAATTTTTAAGCACGAGTTTATTCTCATAAAGTCTGACATAGTGTCACGACCCGTACCCAAAATTTGGGGCACGAGCACGTGGGTACGTCCAGCCTACGCCGCAGTATCGGCAGAAGAACATTGTCTAGGTCACAATACTAGCTAATCAATCTCACATGAATATCCAACTCCATAAGGAGACACAAATATCACAATATAATATAGAATTACTCAATCACATAACTAAAGCACGATAAGATATCGAAGAACTAAATAAACACAAACAAGTCTAAACAACAAAAATAAACTAACCTACAAACAATAACATCCAAGTCTCCAAGTATGCCGAAAACAAGTCCTCTAAGTCGCAGTCTGGAAAAATATTTCCAGTCAGGATGGAGCAAAGTACAAGCACTAATGGCAGTTCCATGTATATTGACAACAACTATAATATAGTGTAAAGAAATACAAGATGGATGTAAATACTGGCAATAAGAAATACTAGAGATAATAAAATACTGGAAATAGAAATACTGGAGCATATATCATCATCAATGGTACAACTAGTAATGAACAGGAATACAAGTGCATGCTAGGACAATGAACTAGAATATAAGTGAATGCTAGAACAATAACTAGAATATAATAAAATGCTAGATCAATAGCTAGAAATACATGTATAGACTATCTAGCTAAGTGTGTGAAACATCAGCATATCATATGATCGGCTTGGGACTGATCAGGCATGCTATGTATGACTAGCTATAATTCATGTAAGGTCAGGCTAACCATCCAGTTAGCTATGATGCAAGCAATAGTCAGGCTAATTATACATAATAGGCTATGGGGCATGTAATGGTCAGGCTGCACCGACGTGAGGTGTGGGTGAGCTATGATTCATGTAGAGTTGGCTATGATCATATAATATACTAATATTTCTCCGTCCCCAGCTAGCACGATGGATTCCAATCATGACTCCTCGTGACATATCTCGATGATGCCAACTCGTGTATCCACAGTGTTAGAATTATGTACGCTATACAACTAGAATTATAGAGATGATCAACATAATAAAAATTGTCAGGGAATGTACTCGCTTGTGGTCCTTAGCTGGTATGAATCAATATCCTATTTTCGAGGTCTTGTCTGAATAATCCAACAGTCCTATAGACATTATTTAATAATAGTATTACATCAGTCGATACACTAACATACACACAATCATAAATATACTGAACTCAGAGACTACGCTAGGGGTGACACTGGTCAACTAACAGGGTCAAGTATGCGTCTAACTGCACGAGTGTCACGTCCTCAAATATTGTGCAATCAGACAGCCACTCACTATCACATGTCTAAAGCCAGTACATCGGTGTACACAAGGCAGTCAACTCACAAATACTCAGGGTCACATGGTCAAGTGTAAATACAGGATATTTATAAATAACCTATGGTCACACAATATATGTATATTACAGTCATACCTAGTACTAGCATTTAATTATCACACAACATATATACATATAATCCAATTAGTTATTCAACACACACGCACGCACACACTACTAGTTATTAGGTTCATCGACACGGGGTCTGCAATCCTATCAACCAAACTTACCATGAAGCAATACGTTAACCCTACACTATTCACACATGCACACACATAAAATCATGAAGGAAGGCAGTTCGAACCTGCGCATTAGCGTGCACGGGCACAAGGATTGAGGGTGACTGTTGCAGGTCATCTTTGGCGAGGTGAGACGGGTCGACGATGATGACGATGATGATGATGGTGATGATGATGGTAATGATGATAATGATGATGATGATGATGGTGATAATGATAATGATGATGATGCCGGAGGCTGTGGTTTACTACCGGAGGGGAGAGGCTCGGCGAGGCTGTCTTGGGTCGAGGGGGTCGATGGATGTGAAAGAGGAGGAGATGGAAGAGGGTTGGCCGTGGCGGGGTTGCTTCAGCGAGGGGAAGAACGGAGGAGAACAGGGAAGAGGTGGAGATGAAGTCGTGCGGGATGAGTCGAGGCTACTATTAAGGTTGTGCTCGACGGAGAAGATCGGGGAAGGAGGTGTTTGTAGAAGCGATCGGGTTTAGGCGTGCTGGTGGCGTTAATGGCGGTGGTGTTAGCCGGGGTGGCTCAGGATGATGACCGGGAAGTCGATGAGGAGTGGTCCGCTGGGAAAAAGGCTGACAGCGGGGTCTGTAATATAACTCCCCGTTCCGCTCAAGCGGACTTCCGTTTCAAACGGCAATCGTGCAGCTGTCCCGACCTGCTTTGCCTCAAATGAGAAGCAAAGGATATCCAGACTTGCCCCTACAGGAAATCAACTTCGGCTTTCAGAGGCTCGCTTGGCATATCGCTCTACCGAGGTGAACCATCACTAAGGTGGGTGGCTGTAAGCCCCCTGATTTTCAGAATTTGAACTTCGGATTTTTCCCAATTTTTCTGAAATTTTCGGGAATTAAAACCTAGGCTTTTGGTAATTCAATGATTTTTAATTGTGGTTATTTTCTATTAAAATATTATGAAAATAATATTTTATGGTGTAAAATGGAAAACCGAGCATAGGGTAATTTTTGGTGAATTTATTGGACTCCGGAAACCCGTTTAAAGCCCTGAAGACCCATGTAGATTTTAAACCGAATTAAATCCGTGCCAAAGCCCGACATCCCCATGAGAGCCGAAGCCAAGCCCGAGGAGCGTTGGCCCAGCCCGAATCCTAGGTCAAACCCTATTTCTGCATGTATAAATACAGGTTTCCCTAGGTTTTCTCCACAAAAGAAAAGAAGAAGAAAACAAATTCCCAAATTCCCAAATTCCCAATTTCCCAAATCCCTAATGACCTAATTACCAAATCCCTAACCCTAACCCTCTGTCGACCCCTTTCCGGCGCCGCCCGGCCATGTCGCCGCCGCTCGAGCGCTCTCTCCTCCACCCAGACACCCCCGCAGCAGCCTGAACCCTAGGACGACCCGCCACCCTCGTCTCCCTCTCCCTCCGGCCGCTCAACCCGCCACCCTCGTCTCCCTCTCCCTCCGGCCGCTCAGCCCGCACCCGAGCCCCTCTCCCTCTTCCTCCTTCCCGGATCTCCTCTCCGCCTATCTCCTCCGCGAGCAGAGCCGACCCAGCCCTAGACCTGACTGCTCCACCTAACTCCCGCCCCTCCCCTCGGGACGCCCCGCCTCGAGCAGCCGACGACCAACCGTCGACTCCTCTATCTCCACTTGGCCGTCGACCTCCCCCACGGCAGCCTCCCTCACCGACCCACGTCACCACCTCCGATCCACAGCCCCGCCGTCGACCCTAAGCCCTCCGTCCCCTCCGCTGACACCTTCCCTCTCCCCATCGGCCACGCTGCCCTCGTCTGAACCCTAGCCGACGACCCCTCGACGATCGCCTCCCCTCAGCCTCCCTTCCTCGATCACCAGCACGTCACCGCCCTGAACCTCCCTGAGCCACTCGCCTCCACCGTGCTCAAGCCGACTCCGGCAACATCCAGCTAGTAGATGCCCTAGGAGGACACAGCTCGTGTCGAAGAAGACGACTCGGACACGTCTCGGACACGGGAAATCGGACTTCACGGAGCCCTGTTCAGGTAACGTTTCCTCTCTCCTCGTGATTTCGATTTCGTTTCCGTCAGTTGCGTTGCGTAGACTGTATGACCCTCTCGGTGCCCGTGCAACTCGCTCGGTGCATCGCGTCCTGTGGTGATCGCACCCCGCGATCCAAAACAGGAAAAAAAAATAACGCCCTGTTTCACCCCGGAACTGAGTGCGCCCCGCCAAACGGGACGACTTGGTCGCGCGCGGTCCTTACCGAACTGTTCGCGACGATGATACGGTCGTGTGGGATTTCGCAGAAGTCGATTCGGAGGTGCGTGCACCCCGGAATCAACGCGTATCCGCCGACGACACCCCGTATCCGTCCTTTCTGGAACACGCTGTAACTTTGTGTACACACGTCGGATCGAGACGAAACTTGCACCATCGGACTCGTAGCAATACGCTGGTCCTGTGGGTCAAGTTTGGTTCGATTCTGAGAACGTTGACAAAATCGCGTATCGTGGGCCCCACAGGCTCCACTTGACGGACGATTTTGTGAACGGCTCATCGGAATCCAATTCTGGAAGTTCCGTTGGGTTCGTATCATCGTTCCTGACTTGTTGATACTAAGTTTGGTGAATTTGGAGACCTTTGACCTGGACACGCTTTTCGGTGCAAAGTGGCCCACATGTGGACCTCGCTTTGGCCCGGAAATGTCGTTTTTGCCCTTGTGTCCAAATTGGACTCAAGGACAGGCGTTTCTAACTATTTGATATTTTCTGAATCTAATGGTGATATTTATTTCAGCAACCGGAGTAGTACCTGCCGATCACACTGAGACCAGAGCCACAATTGGAGCCAGGACCCCAGGCAAGTGTACCTTGCCAAACTTTGCAGTATTGTTACCTATTTTCCTTGCTTCATTATATTGCTGTGCATGCTTAACCTAGGACCGTGTGACGTACTTAGCATCCGATTATCAGTCGGGTGCCGACACCGTACGCGGTGTTGGGTACGGTCACCTAGAGATGGACATTCGTGACACTATATACTCTCGTACTTGTCTTACCAAGTACACCTTGACCCAGGACACTTGACACTACTCATGAGACAGGATCTTCCCGAGATATTCGTGGTGATTCTGTATAGGATACAGGACATGGACATCGTATTCTTAGATATTAGATGACTTGTTGCATTAAGAGATGATTGTGCGTGACATGGACATGGTGCATCGTGGACATGAGACGTGTGATTACATGGGGTGGGGAGAGACACACAGGCTACAGGCTGTTTCGTATATCTATCTACTACTATTGTGAGGCCTCAGACTCTCGTCGTAGAGCTAGGCACATTACGTGTTTATTACCGCTACCGGCTCCCAGACACAGAGCTTGTAGTGGCTTCAGCCTGAGACTAGTGATGCTCTCACTTGCATTTTCACATAGATGGTTATATAGCTTACCCTATTTATTGCATTTTTGCTGCACTGCATTTATTTTGGCTTGTATTTTCTGTACCTTGCTGTCCCCTGAGGACCTGGATCCGGACTTTGTCCCCAGGACTAGCAGAGGAGATCCCCCTAGAGTTATACAGTACAGGAGCATTATCAGGAGCAGAAGCAGGAACAGGAGCAGATACAGGAGCTGTACCAGGACCAGAGGACGGGATCGTACCAGAGGACTTCTCCTGGATATTGGTTTGAGATACTCATTTACTTCTGTTCCTATATACTTTACTTCCAGTCTATTGCATTATTGTATTAGACTTGTTCTCGGATTTGTTCTCCGAGACTCTTGATTGAGATATGCTAGATTATATTTACTTGCATTTTTCTGGCATTTGATCTGTGATTATCTGTTGTGGATGGGATTAGTATAGACTGTGACTATGTATTATTGGACCTATTTATTGTATATTACAGCTTAAGTATGCCCTGATGGATCCATTAAATTGGGTTTGTCCATCGGTGCGTACTGCTGGCCATTATCACGCGTCTGGTCCCTCGGTATTTTGGGACTGGGGCGTGACATGGTTTTTGTGGTGGCCCATGCAGGTCAACGACTAAATTGTTCGGTTTCAACTTAGGGACCGAGCAAGCCTGCAATAAGAATAGGATAAGTTCTAGGATCTCATCCACTTGCTTGAAACGTTCTTGATATCTATATCAGATTCGAATTTAAATTCTTGACTCGCATCCTGCCTTGATTTCTGTGCGCCTCTTATTGTTTATTTTGGTTACAGAGTTATGGATTCACGATCAAACAATGAGACTCTTATAAGATCACCACAAGATACTGTGGTAACCAACGAAGATGACGTTCCACCATCGACACAGTTGGCTCCACCGATGCCTACCATTCCACAAGGGCAGGCTATGGACGAACAACAGATGTTTCGCATGTTCTACGCGATGATACAAGCCCATCAGAAGGTTCAGGAAGAAGCTCAGCAAATCCAAGTGGAGAAGTTCATCGACAGATTCAGCTCAGAGTTACGGAAGTTAATCAGCCCCGCTACAACTACCTTAGACGAGGATGTTCTTACTACAGCAAGACCCATGGAGCGCGACACAAGGATAGAGTCCGGCCAGAAGCGGCCGTATGCCTCAGCACCAGACCAAGCACAACAAGAAAGAGTCGCAAAGCGACTACAGATGAATCCACCACCGAGTGCAGCACCAAGAGCCTCATTCCTTCCTACTTGTCAACATTGTCGCAAGATAGGCCATACTGAAAGAGAATGCAGACGCAAGTTAGGATTATGCTTGATATGCGCGTCCAACCAACACTTAGCTAAGGACTGTTCTCAGCATCGAGGGAAAGCATTGATGATTCATCAACCATCCACATCAGCACCAGCCGGAGCACCACAGGAAGAAGTTGCAAAGGGACCTCACATGCACCAGCCACCAGAAGCATCTCCACCGGCAATACCTGTCTGTCCATATTGTCACAGGCGAGGCCATATAGAGGACGAGTGCAGACGAAAAAGGAAATTATGCTTAGCTTGCGGATCCAGTCAGCATTTAAAGAAGGAATGCCCCGAACGTCGAGACAGAGCACCAATGAATAACCAACAAGCGTTACCAGCACCAAGGCCAGCCTCTCCAGCGTTGAAAGCACCGCAAACGAGAATTGAAGGAATCAGACCACCAGCCCCAGGAGGGAATCAGCCGAGGCTACCCTTGGCACCACAAGCAACACTCTTCCAGCAGGCTCAACAGCAGCAGAGGAATCAACTGCAAGGACGTGAACAAGCTCCAGCGATGACTTTGGAAGACGCGCAGATTCATGGAGTAGCTAATGCGCGTAATTTTTCGTAGTTTTCTGTTTCTAGATTTGTTTATCTCGTGCCTATTGGTTCGTGGCCTCAGACTTAACATATGTAATTTTGAACTTGCTTATAATTGATAACAATAGAGATTATAGAGTCTTTTGTGATTGGACTTATTTGTGTTGTTTTGAGAACTTGAATTAAGTTGTACCTCCTTTCATCATCATCTAGCGTACTTATAATTGTGTACTACCTTGACTTATGCTGCTAATATAGCCTAGTTTTGCAAGCTTATCCTTTTATCGAGCTTGATCATGACATCTGTATTATTGGACGCGTACACTAATACAGTTGTCTATTCAGAATCAGTGTATTACGGTCTGATCAATCTTAGTGCAATTTGGTTCGCTCTTCGCATGACTACTTTACGTGGATTGAGATATATAGTTGACTAGTATACTTGCCCTCTAGATATGTCTGAGCATATCGTATCAGTTACATGACTGTACTAATACGAGCATGCGAACAAAGGATTACCGGAATAGGACTTCAATCCACGATTGTCTTGACAAATTCCCATTTGAATTCGTTAAACGCCTTGATCCCGATACTTCTATTCTATTACCTCATCCTTGAACTCTTTATTATTGATCTCCGTCTTCCCTTATTTCGGAAAGACGAAACCTCGTGCTTGGTATAGGTTGGATATATAGACAGTACTAGATATACCCCACAGGCCGGTCACATCATTGATGACCCTTTTATATATGATTAAGGGAATATCATAGGTGATATGTTTGGTGTTAAAGACTTGAGGATTCAATAACATGATTAAATAAGTTGGGGCATAGCTTTATTAGATGTATAGCCTTAGGTGAGAGATGGGTAAAATCTAAGTTGGGTAGAGACCGTAATGTTCACTAGAGGAATCCTTTAGACTGTACCCAAGCGAGATTTGATAGAGAGACCCTACCATATTTTTAATTTCGAGGACGAAATTTTTATAAGTTGGGTAGATTGTAAGCCCCCTGATTTTCAGAATTTGAACTTCGGATTTTTCCCAATTTTTCTGAAATTTTCGGGAATTGAAACCTAGGCTTTTGGTAATTCAATGATTTTTAATTTTGGTTATTTTCTATTAAAATATTATGAAAATAATATTTTATGGTGTAAAATGGAAAACCGAGCATAGGGTAATTTTTGGTGAATTTATTGGACTCCGGAAACCCGTTTAAAGCCCTGAAGACCCATGTAGATTTTAAACCGAATTAAATCCGTGCCAAAGCCCGACATCCCCATGAGAGCCGAAGCCAAGCCCGAGGAGCGTTGGCCCAGCCCGAATCCTAGGTCAAACCCTATTTCTGCATGTATAAATACAGGTTTCCCTAGGTTTTCTCCACAAAAGAAAAGAAGAAGAAAACAAATTCCCAAATTCCCAAATTCCCAATTTCCCAAATCCCTAATGACCTAATTACCAAATCCCTAACCCTAACCCTCTGTCGACCCCTTTCCGGCGCCGCCCGGCCACGTCGCCGCCGCTCGAGCGCTCTCTCCTCCACCCAGACACCCCCGCAGCAGCCTGAACCCTAGGACGACCCGCCACCCTCGTCTCCCTCTCCCTCCGGCCGCTCAACCCGCCACCCTCGTCTCCCTCTCCCTCCGGCCGCTCAGCCCGCACCCGAGCCCCTCTCCCTCTTCCTCCTTCCCGGATCTCCTCTCCGCCTATCTCCTCCGCGAGCAGAGCCGACCCAGCCCTAGACCCGACTGCTCCACCTAACTCCCGCCCCTCCCCTCGGGACGCCCCGCCTCGAGCAGCCGACGACCAACCGTCGACTCCTCTATCTCCACTTGGCCGTCGACCTCCCCCACGGCAGCCTCCCTCACCGACCCACGTCACCACCTCCGATCCACAGCCCCGCCGTCGACCCTAAGCCCTCCGTCCCCTCCGCTGACACCTTCCCTCTCCCCATCGGCCACGCTGCCCTCGTCTGAACCCTAGCCGACGACCCCTCGACGATCGCCTCCCCTCAGCCTCCCTTCCTCGATCACCAGCACGTCACCGCCCTGAACCTCCCTGAGCCACTCGCCTCCACCGTGCTCAAGCCGACTCCGGCAACATCCAGCTAGTAGATGCCCTAGGAGGACACAGCTCGTGTCGAAGAAGACGACTCGGACACGTCTCGGACACGGGAAATCGGACTTCACGGAGCCCTGTTCAGGTAACGTTTCCTCTCTCCTCGTGATTTCGATTTCGTTTCCGTCAGTTGCGTTGCGTAGACTGTATGACCCTCTCGGTGCCCGTACAACTCGCTCGGTGCATCGCGTCCTGTGGTGATCGCACCCCGCGATCCAAAACAGGAAAAAAAACGCCCTGTTTCACCCCGGAACTGAGTGCGCCCCGCCAAACGGGACGACTTGGTCGCGCGCGGTCCTTACCGAACTGTGCGCGACGATGATACGGTCGTGTGGGATTTCGCAGAAGTCGATTCGGAGGTGCGTGCACCCCGGAATCAACGCGTATCCGCCGACGACACCCCGTATCCGTCCTTTCTGGAACATGCTGTAACTTTGTGTACACACGTCGGATCGAGACGAAACTTGCACCATCGGACTCGTAGCAATACGCTGGTCCTGTGGGTCAAGTTTGGTTCGATTCTGAGAACGTTGACAAAATCGCGTATCGTGGGCCCCACAGGCTCCACTTGACGGACGATTTTGTGAACGGCTCATCGGAATCCAATTCTGGAAGTTCCGTTGGGTTCGTATCATCGTTCCTGACTTGTTGACACTAAGTTTGGTGAATTTAGAGATCTTTGACCTGGACACGCTTTTCGGTGCAAAGTGGCCCACATGTGGACCTCGCTTTGGCCCGGAAATGTCGTTTTTGCCCTTGTGTCCAAATTGGACTCAAGGACAGGCGTTTCTAACTATTTGATATTTTCTGAATCTAATGGTGATATTTATTTCAGCAACCGGAGTAGTACCTGTCGATCACACTGAGACCAGAGCCACAATTGGAGCCAGGACCCCAGGCAAGTGTACCTTGCCAAACTTTGCAGTATTGTTACCTATTTTTCTTGCTTCATTATATTGCTGTGCATGCTTAACCTAGGACCGTGTGACGTACTTAGCGTCCGATTATCAGTCGGGTGCCGACACCGTACGCGGTGTTGGGTACGGTCACCTAGAGATGGACATTCGTGACACTATATACTCTCGTACTTGTCTTACCAAGTACACCTTGACCCAGGACACTTGACACTACTCATGAGACAGGATCTTCCCGAGATATTCGTGGTGATTCTGTATAGGATACAGGACATGGACATCGTATTCTTAGATATTAGATGACTTGTTGCATTAAGAGATGATTGTGCGTGACATGGACATGGTGCATCGTGGACATGAGACGTGTGATTACATGGGGTGGGGAGAGACACACAGGCTACAGGCTGTTTCGTATATCTATCTACTACTATTGTGAGGCCTCAGACTCTCGTCGTAGAGCTAGGCACATTACGTGTTTATTACCGCTACCGGCTCCCAGACACAGAGCTTGTAGTGGCTTCAGCCTGAGACTAGTGATGCTCTCACTTGCATTTTCACATAGATGGTTATATAGCTTACCCTATTTATTGCATTTTTGCTGCACTGCATTTATTTTGGCTTGTATTTTCTGTACCTTGCTGTCCCCTGAGGACCTGGATCCGGACTTTGTCCCCAGGACTAGCAGAGGAGATCCCCCTAGAGTTATACAGTACAGGAGCATTATCAGGAGCAGAAGCAGGAACAGGAGCAGATACAGGAGCTGTACCAGGACCAGAGGACGGGATCGTACCAGAGGACTTCTCCTGGATATTGGTTTGAGATACTCATTTACTTCTGTTCCTATATACTTTACTTCCAGTCTATTGCATTATTGTATTAGACTTGTTCTCGGATTTGTTCTCCGAGACTCTTGATTGAGATATGCTAGATTATATTTACTTGCATTTTTCTGGCATTTGATCTGTGATTATCTGTTGTGGATGGGATTAGTATAGACTGTGACTATGTATTATTGGACCTATTTATTGTATATTACAGCTTAAGTATGCCCTGATGGATCCATTAAATTGGGTTTGTCCATCGGTGCGTACTGCTGGCCATTATCACGCGTCTGGTCCCTCGGTATTTTGGGACTGGGGCGTGACAGTGGCTACGGTGAACTTGTCTTTGCTTAGCCAGCACACATAAAATGTGGAATATTTATGCTAGTCGCTAGGTGAATCACCCCTGCATGCTAATAAATCTAACGCACCTAGCTAAGGGAATAATCCCAACTTGTATTGCTATGCTAGAACATGGAAATTGAAATACTGCATATATTCAGACCCTCACATGCTAAGTCCCTAACGGTTTCATCTCTCGGCTTACCTTCGGGTCCGAGCAAACGTGTTTACTTATGTTCCTTAGAAATGCATGCTTGTCTGCTTGTATATTGCCATATTTTTATCCAAACCCCGGGAGACTACTATGTAGTCGTTCCGTGCCTGAATGAACCTGCAAGTATTCGGGACTATTGGGTCGCCAAGGCAATCCCTGAACCAGGGGCACGCATCAGGGTAACGAATACTGAACGTGAATCCTTTAACGTGACAACTGAATGATAATCATATCAAGTTTATATCTGAACGAGAATCACGTCACGTAACGAACGAATCGCAGCTCTTGGAGCAAACACTCGTTCATATCACGAATCATGGATTATCATTTAAGTTGTGGATTGAAATTGACCCTGACCTGCATGTCGCGGACAACTCGACAATGAGGCACCGTTCCACGGGTGGTCACCGGGGCACTGGGACCGACCCGATCCGGATGGAACATAACGTAATAGTCGCTCACGTGATTGACGGGATGGTTTGTAGCGCCTCACGTGCTTTCGTTGCATTCTCTAGCCCGCCAATTAACAATGGTCCTTTATGGCTATGCCAGCGACAAACGTTCATATAGATAAGTCATCCTCGCTTAGCGGCTATCCTCGTGCGAGTCATTGCATCGCATCAAGAAACAACTAAACACCTGAACGATCATGTTAAAACGACCCTCATGTTTGTATATGCTATGCCTCCTGAATGTTATACTTGCCCGTGCTTGAATTAACAATGATGCCTCAATGTTTGCCTTGGACAGGGAAGGAGATGGTAAGTTGGTAAGTCTCGCCGTATTTTCTCTCATGTTGCATGGTGTCATGACCCGCACCCAGTATAGGGGCACGAGAGCGTGGGTACGTCCAGCCTACGCCGCAGCATCGGCGGTAGAACGCTGTCTAGGTCACAGTAATACTAGATAACTAAACACCTGTCAATAATATACATCTCTATAATCTCACAATATAACTCAATCACCACAACTATAAGGCACGATAAAAGATAAAAGGAAATGACATAGTTAAACACCATGTCTCAAACATAAAGATACTCACAGTCTAGCTGTCCAACATAAGTCTCCAATTAAACTTAACATAGGACTAAACATAAACTAAAATATCCTCCATAAGTCTCAAGCATAAATAAATACTATCTAAATAGCTGTAGGCAAAGTCTCGTCTATAAGCATAGTCTCCTCTAGGATCTCTGGTACATAGTCTACTTCTATACCTGGTCCGTAATATGTAGTACAGAAATCCTTAAGGTTCTCTAGAAAAAATATCCAATCAGGATTGGAACAAAAATACACCTCTAACAGCAATTCCACATATATTGACAAAAACTATAACACAGTGTAAAGAAATAGAAGACAGATATGAAATAACTGAAAATAAGAAATACTAGAATAAAGAAATGCTGGAATAATACTGGAACATCATCATCAATAGCATCTGACAAGGAATAGAACTACAAGTGTACGCAAGTACAAAGAACTGGTATGTAAGTGTATGTAAGAACAACAACTAGAATATGTGGAAATACACGATCAATCTATCAAGATACATGTCAAGAATCATCTAACTAAGTGTGTGAAATATCAGTATATCATGTGATCGGCTTGGGTTATATGACTCATTACATGGATTAGCGATCATCCCCAACAGGTCAGGCTAACCAGAATGTAACAGCGATGAGGCATGTAAGGGTAAGGCTGCACCGACGTGAAATGTGGGTGAGCTAATGCTGCATGTAAGGGGTATGATCACATAAGCTACTAATACTTCCCCGTTTTCCCTGCTAGCACGATGGATTCCCATCACGACTCCTCGTGACAGGTCTCAATGATGCCAACTCGTGTAAAGAACAGTGTCAGAGTCATGTACGCTATACAACAAGAATTATAGAGATAATCAACATAATGGAAACTGTCAGAGAATGTACTCGCCTATGGTCCTTAGCTAGCAATACGAAAGTCCGAGTTCCAAGGTACCGTCTGAGTGATCCAATAGTCCTATAGATATATCATAAACACAATACTGCATCAGGCATCACACTAATACACGATCAACAGAATGATCAAGGATTATACTAGGGGTCGCGTCTGTAATTGCTGTGCATAACAGACAGTCAATGGTACGGTCTTGCCAGTACGTCAGTGTACATATGGCAGTCTACTATCATACTACATGATCATAGTAGACTTTGGGTTGACCTAGAATTAGGTCTGGTCAAGGCCTTCCTGGAATTGGGCTTCTCATGGGTATTACAATGGTTGAAATTTTAATAAAAAAATTGCTAAGATGCATTGGTTCGATGATCAGAGGCCATGGTTCAGGAATTTTGATGTCATATTACACACTCCCAAGAATTTATGGAATTTACCTAAAGGAGAATTTGGGTTTATATACGTATCGTTCAACGGAAAGGATACCGCAATGTACTCTTGCACCAAGGTGTCTAAACAATGAAAGGTTGTACAAGTTCGACTTATGAATCAATTTAATAAAAGTGAATGCACGTGGGGGTTAAAAAATTCAAAACGACGGTGAGGTGCAACAAATTAAAATCACCAAAAATTGAGAATAATCAATTATCATGCAATCATGTACTCATTAATTACGAAAAGACAAAAATACCCCTAATCCAAAAAGTGGGGGTGACACACGGCGCACTGCCCGACACGTTAGGCTATCCAATATTGCATGAAACTGATCCTAAGGCAACTAGAAAGACAACTTAATAGTTGGTGCACGGAACTTATATTACGTATTTGGATTTGTCGAGCGGGCGAGTAGCTTCCCCACCAGTGCATTCAATGTACTGATAATCCACTAGTTTGTATGCAGGGTGCGGGAGAACCTCGTTCGGTGCGGATGCCTCCTTCGTGCGTGCTAAGGCCAGGAGTTTCCTCTGAAGCCTTGCAACGGTGCGTCAGAAACTGAAGCACATATACAAGACATAATGTTGTGAACATAGCCCAAACTCGTCTGAACATAGCCCGTACAATTATTCCACAATTGTAGCCACTTGGCACGCTTTTACTGTTTCAGAGAGAGAGGCTTGAGCGACTTGTAATCTCGGCTATACGCCACCTGTAACACATGTTCATATCAATAAAAGAGTTGCTTTACTTCAAACTTGTGTTCCAATGCTTCCGCTATATTGTCGACTCAGTAAACCTGTTACCGAATCGCTATACGTTCATGACTCCGCTGCACTCGGACAATCTGTGCGACTCTGTAGCTTAGAACTCTTGCCGCCAGCCAATGAACCATGGCCTTGCACGGGCGTGGATCACGCTCGTGCGGCATCACGCCCGGATGGGTCAAGCGATCGTTCCGCGGGAGCGCTGGCGAGGGTGATTTCCGCCTAGCGGGAATGACCGATTTGTCTGCGAGAGATCGGGACATGACATATTGGTATCAAAGCCTGGCTTCTACGTCTTTGGACTTCAATTCGATATCTCTGTTTCGAAAGCTCGTTCTTGGGTTATGTGCACGCTCTCTCTCAATGCCTCGATGGGATGTTCCAACAATAAGTCTAAATACTTTCAAAATGTATTTTAAATAATATGCTTGCTTGTGTATGTTGCTGTGCTGCGAGTGGCCTTTGTGCCAACCCGTGTGAACCCTTGAGAGTATCGCTAGTAGCTTGTCCGATTTTTACTAACTCTAAGTTTGGTTGAATACATCTATTCGAGGGACGTCTTGAACTAGTGCACCATCCAAGACTTAAGAAAAGGTGAAACTCGAGTGCTAAGACTTCGCTATCACTGAGCTGGTTGACGTGTTCATTCTAGAAGTGCACTTCGAAAGTGCGCACGATCCAGTCTAAGCGATATGCTGATTTCGAAGCTTATGCAAGTGAATATCCAAATGAACAAGTACAACGACTTGTCTAGGATTACCTCAACCCTAGATTACTGCTTGTCCTTAGTAAGTCTCGAGGACGAGACTTTTTCTAAGTTGGGTAGGATGTAACACCCCGTTCCTCTCAAGCGGACTGCCGTTTCAAACGGCAATCGTGCAGCTGTCCCGACCTGCTTTGCCTCAAATGAGAAGCAAAGGATATCCAGACTTGCCCCTACAGGAAATCAACTTCGGCTTTCAGAGGCTCGCTTAGCGTATCGCTCTACCGACGTGAACCATCGCTAAGGTGGGTGGCTACGGTGAACTTGTCTTTGCTTAGCCAGCACACATAAAATGTAGAATATTTATGCTAGTCGCTAGGTGAATCACCCCTGCATGCTAATAAATCCAACGCACCTAGCTAAGGGAATAATCCTAACTTGTATTGCTATGCTAGAACGTGGAAATTGAAATACTGCATATATTCATACCCTCACATGCTAAGTCCCTAACGGTTTTATCTCTCGTACCTTCGGGTCCAAGCAAACGTGTTTACTTATGTTCCTTAGAAACGCATGCTTGTCTACTTGTATATTGCCATGTTTTCATCTGTAAACACCCTAAATTTCCGAAGTGAAATTAATATAATTTTCCGTATATTTTTAGTATTTTTCTGGATGTCTGTCACTAAGGTTTTGTGGGTTAAATAATTTTAAGTGTGGCTTAATGGGGTTAAAATATTCTGGAAGTAAAAATTTATTGTGTATAATGGAGAACTGGACGCGTGGCATTTTTCGGTGAATTTATTGGACACCGGAGCAACGTATCGAGGACCAAAAGCTAATTGGATTGTAAACCAAACCAAACCCGAACCAAACCAACCCGAAACCCGCAGAGGAAGCCCTAGCCGCCGGATGTACTGTACAAAACCTATAAATCCCTCCCCCTCGGTGTTCGTGCCAAGCCCTAGCCGCCATCTTCGCCTCGACACGGAGACCCTCATCCCGACCTTGCCACCGGTGTAGCCGAGCGACTCACCTTCACCGCCGATCGACGTCGAGCCCGCGACCCGTCAGTCGTCGAGCCCGCGACCCTTCAGTCGTCGACCCTGACGCCTCCCATCGCTGCCACACCGCGATCCGTCAGTCGTCGACCTAGCCGCCGACTTCACAGCAGACCGACCTGACCCAGGCCGCCGCCGACCGATCTGGACCCGCGGCCATCCCCTTCGAAGGCCGACCCCGCCGGAGTCCGCTGGACGCCGCCATTTTCGACGATCAACTCACGGCCTCACCCCTCCGCCGCGAGCACAGTCCGCCCCGAGCGTGACTCATCCGCCTCACAGCGACTCCGCGGACACGAGGAAGCAGAAACTCTGAACCAGGACACGGAATTGGCTCTCGGTCACTTGGAAAACAGAACCCACGGAGCCCTGTTCAGGTATTGATTTCTCCCCACTCGCAACTCCGTTTTCAATTCCGTCGATTGCTATGCGTAGACTGTATACCCCTCTCGGTGCCCGTGCAACTCGCTCGGTGCATCGCGTCTTGTAGTGGTCGTACACCGCGATCCAAAACAGAAAAAAATAACGCCCTGTTTTACCTCGGAACTGAGTCCGCTCCGCCAATCGGGACGACTTGGTCACACGCGGTCTTTACCAAACTGTGCGCGACATTGATACGGTCGTGTAGGATTTCGCAGAAGTCGATTCGGAGGTGCGTGCACCCCAAAATCAACGCGTATCCGCCGACAACACCCCGTATCCGTCGATTCTGAAACACGCCGTAACTTCGTGTACACACGTCAGATCGAGACGAAACTTGCGCCATCGGATCCGTAGTAATACGCTGGTCCTGTGAGCCAAGTTTGGTTCGATTCTGAGAACGTTGACAAAATCGCGTATCGTGGGCCCCACAGGCTCCACTTGACGGGTGATTTTGTGATCGGCTCATCGAATCCAATTCTGGAAGTTCCGTTGGGTTCGTATCGTCGTTCCTGACTTGTAGACACTGAGTTTGTGGAATTTGGAGACCTTTGACCCTGACACGCTTTTCGGTGCAAAGTGGCCCACATGTGGAACCCGCTTTGGCCCAAAAATGACCTTTTTGCCCCTGTGTCCAAATTGGACGTAAGGACAGGCATTTCCAGCAGTTTGACATCTTCTGAGACTGTTGGTGATATTTATTACAGCTTTCGGAGTAGTATCTACCGGACCCACAGATACCAGGACGACAGTTGACATTCAAACATCAGGCAAGTGTACCTTGCCACTCTATGCAGCTTAATTATCTATTTTCCTTGCTTTATATATATATTGCTGTGCATGCCCAACCTAGGACCGTGTGACGTACTTAGCGTCCGATTATCAGTCGGGTGCCGACACTGTACGCAGTGTTGGGTACGGTCATCTAGAGATGGACATCCGTGACACTTTATTCTCGTACTTGTCTTATCAAGTACTCTATGACCCAGGACACTGGACACTATTCATGAGACAGGATTTTTCCGAGATATTCGTGGTGATTCTGTATAGGATATAGGACATGGACATTATATTCTTAGATACTGTATGACTGGTTGCATTTAGCTATGATCACGCTTGACATGGGCATGAGACGTTATGGTCATGATATGCGTGGTTACATTGGGTGGGGAGAGACACACAGGCTACAGGCTGTTTACATATATATATCTTCTATTATTAAGAGGTCGTAGACTCTCGTAGCAGAGCTAGACCCACTACCGATTATTACCGCTACCGGCTCCCCGACACAGAGCTTGTAGTGGCTCAGCCTGAGACTAGTGATGCTCTCACTTGCATTTACACTTAGATGGTTACATATTTACCCATTGTTCATTTGGTTATTTAATTGCTGCACTGCTTATCTGTATTTATTGGCATGAGCTTTCTTGTACCTTGCTATGTCCCCTGAGGACCTGGATCCGGATTTTGTCCCCAGCTTTTGCAGATGAGGTTTATCCCGAGATCTACGGGACCGGTGCAGGAGCTGATCCAGGAGTTGTACCACCATCCGAGGACGAGGTCTTAGCTGAAGACTTCTCTTGAGCATCCATGTTTATGCTCAGCTTTTATTATTTATTTCAGTCTTTTATATTCTGGTCAGATGAACCTTTGTACTAGATATTTATCGGGTTATTCCCCGAAGTACTTTGTGAGACTGGATGATGATTTACATTCCTTATTTATTCTGTGGATCAGGTTTATGTCTTGTGTGGATGAGATTAGTTGTACCATGATTATCGTAGGCTTGTTTTACAGCTTAAGTATGCCCTGATGGAACCTTTATGGTGAGTTGGTCCATCGGTGCGTACTGCTGGCCGTTGACACGCGTCCAGTCCCTCGGTATTTTGGGACTGGGGCGTGACATGGTTTTTGTGGTGGCCCATGTAGGTCTACGACTAAATAGTTCGGTTTCAACTTAGGGACCGGACCAGCCTGCCCTAAGGATAGTATGAACTATAGGATCTCATCCATTATTTAACTAGTTGTGGAACTCTATATCGATCTCGAATTTTGTTACTTGAATTGCATCCTGTATTGATTCCTCTGAGCGTTCTCATAGTTTATCTTTTGATTGCAGAGCAATGGATTCCGGGAACAGAGATGATATTCCTTTGGAGACACCACACGACGCTGTGGTTACTTATGGAGACGAAGTGACACCAGGGGATGGTGGACAAGCATCGCAGAGTGATCAAACCGGACAGCCTAATCCAAGGTTCCGGAGAGATGACATTCCACCACCACCTCAGTTCACACCCCAGATGCCAGTATTCCCGCCAGGACAAGCCATGGACGGGCAACAAATGTTCCAGATGATGTATGCTATGATGCAACCACAGCAACAGATTCAGCAAGAGGCCCATCGGCAGGAGGCCGAGTATCTGAGGACCAGCCTGGTATCCGCATTGGAGCAGGCAAATCCGCCAGCAAGGCGAACATCGACGGGATCTATCACCGATTTCCGTTATCTCAAGCCTCGCACATTTTCTGGTAAGGAAGGGCCAACGGAAGTTCATGAGTGGCTCACCAACATTCAGCATCAGTTGGAAGCCGCTGAACTTCCGAGAGAGAAGTGGATGACTGCAGTTAGAATGCAGTTAACTGATAATGCGCACCACTGGTGGTTAGCAGAAGAAAGGAGGCTCGGACAGGACAGAGTCACATGGGAAGAGTTCTCCAGACTCTTCCAAGAGATGTACATTCCAGCCATTGCACGGTCAGAGCTCAGAGACAGGTTCAACCGCCTTATCCAAGGCAGCATGTCAGTGGAGGAATACAATGCGGAATTTATTCGCCTGAGCCGCTTTGCCCCAACACTGATTTCAACGGAGGAAGAAAAAGCAGAGAAGTTCTTTGACGGCTTGAAGTTCGAGCTTCAGAGAGTGATTGGAACGGTAGCACCTACCTCTTATACCGATGTCCTTGCAGCAGCCCGACGCTTGGAGCGCGTCACCAGGAGGGAATCTAATCTGAAGAGGCCTATCACATCAGCACCATCCAGGCCAGCACATGGGGATTCCGCAAAGCGAGCCCAAAGGGGTATGCCAGATAGAGCAGCACAGAGAGACAGACCTCTTCCTACTTGTCACCACTGCGGCAAGGTAGGACACATTGAGAAGGAATGCCGGCGTAAATTGGGACTATGTTTGAGCTGCGGATCCAACCAGCACTTTTCCAGGGACTGTACTGAAAGAAGAGATGGAGCACCCAGACTAGCCTTACCTGCACCACGACCAGCTCATCCAGCAGCAGGGGCCCAGCAGACAGGAGTTGGTGGGGTCAGACCACCAGCTCCAGGAGGAAATCAGCAGAGACCACCACTGGCACCACAGGCAGCCCTATTTCATCAGCAGCAGCAGCAGCAGAGAGGTCCAGCGCAGGGACGGGGACAGGCATTCCCATTAGCTGTTGAGGAGGAGGCTACAGCAGGCGAGGTCATCGCAGGTACTATTTTAGTAGCTTCATTACCAGCTGTAGCATTATTTGATTCTGGAGCATCGCATTCATTCATAGCAGCTAGCTTTGTAGCCACCCATAGAGTAGCTACCGCACCCCTTCCGAAGATAAAGAGAATTCTTACGGGAGGCGGTATTATTCCGGTTAGTGACGTATGTAGATCATGTTCTGTAGTAGTTTGTGGCCGAGAAATGCGAGCTCAATTTTTGATCTTTTCTATGCCTGACTATGACGTTGTACTTGGTATGGACTGGTTGAGTCAGTACCATGCGACTCTTGATTGTCGGCTTGGAAAGGTTATATTTAGACCGCCTGGCCATCCAGAATTTGAGTTTCTCCGAGGAGCAGTAGAGCAAGGAGTTCAGCCTACTCTTAGGGTATTATCTGTAGAAGAGGAGACAGGTTACCCAAGAGTCATATCAGAATTTATGGATGTATTTCCTGATGATCTTCCAGGTTTACCGCCTGATCGGGAAATAGAATTCACAATAGACTTAACTCCAGGAGCAGAGCCAATCACTTCATCGGTTTATCGGCTAGCACCTAAGGAGTTAGTGGAGTTGAAGGAACAGGTTGATGATCTTTTGGAGAAGGGTTTCATTCGGCCCAGTGTTTCACCTTGGGGAGCACCCATCTTAATTGTGCCGAAGAAGGATGGAACAGTACGGTTGTGTATTGATTACCGGGCACTAAATGCTGTCACCATCAAGAACAGGTATCCCTTACCACGCATTGATGATCTATTCGATCAATTGAGTGGTGCAAGGGTATTCTCGAAGATTGACCTTAGATCCGGCTATCATCAGATCAAGGTGAGGAAGGAAGACATCCCGAAGACAGCTTTCAGGACGAAGTATGGGCATTACGAGTTCTTGGTGATGCCGTTTGGTTTAACCAACGCGCCAGCAGTGTTTATGAGCTTAATGAACAGGGTCTTTCATCAGTTCTTGGATAAATTCGTAGTGGTGTTCATTGATGACATTCTCATATATTCCAAGAGCCCTGAAGAGCACGAGGAACATCTTAGAATCGTGTTAGAGACCTTGAGGCAGGAGAAGTTATATGCTAAACTTAGTAAGTGTGAGTTCTGTATGGACAAAGTGCCTTTCTTGGGACACATCATATCAGGAGAAGGACTTTCAGTGGATCCAGAGAAGGTTGCAGCAATTGAGACATGGCCTACACCCACATCAGTCGCAGAGGTGAGAAGTTTTCTCGGACTTGCGGGATATTACCGAAGGTTTGTAGAGAATTTCTCGAGGATTGCAGAACCGATGACGAAGCTTACACGTAAGGATCAGGAGTTTGTATGGACAGAAGACTGCCAGAAGGCTTTTGAAGAACTGAAGAGAAGATTAACAACAGCACCTGTCTTGACTCTTCCTTCAGGGTCAGGAGGTTTTGTTGTTTACAGTGATGCATCAGGCAGCGGATTAGGATGTGTTTTGATGCAACATGGGAAAGTTATTGCTTATGCGTCAAGACAGTTGAAGGACCACGAGAAAAACTACCCGACACATGATCTAGAGCTAGCAGCAGTGATATTTGCATTGAAGATATGGAGACACTATCTTTATGGAGAGAGGGTAGAAATCTTTACTGATCACAGGAGTCTAAAGTATGTGTATACTCAGAAGGAGCTTAACATGAGACAGAGACGCTGGCTGGAACTGATGGTAGATTTTGACATAGATCTGCAGTATCACCCGGGAAAGGCGAATGTGGTTGCAGATGCACTCAGCAGGAAGCCTACGGCGTATTTCTTGACGATGCAGCCCGAGTTATTGAGAGATTTACAGGAGCTACAGATAGAGGTTATTGTACCGGGACAGAATGGATTGATGGCTAACCTTGAGATTCAGTCATCACTCGTGGAGAAGATTAAAGAAGCATTGCCCACCGATGCTAGATTCCGAAGACTCAAAGAGAGGACAGAAGCAGGTATGCAGACAGGACTACGCATCCACGAAGACGGAACATTAAGGTTTGGAAATCGCCTGTATGTCCCAAATGGAGAATTGAGACAGGAGTTAATGACTGAGGCGCATAGCTCTATGTACTCTGTTCACCCAGGAGGAACCAAGATGTATCGGGACTTGAGACAGTATTACTGGTGGCATGGAATGAAGAGAGAGATCGCAAGATTTATGGCCAAATGCTTAGTATGTCAGCAAGTGAAGGCCGAACATCAGAGAACTGCAGGTATGTTACAGCCGCTTCCGATACCGGAATAGAAGTGGGAGCACATCACGATGGATTTTGTCACAGGATTTCCGAGGAGCCCCAGCGGAAGAGACGCAGTATGGGTGATAGTGGATCGACTCACTAAATCGGCACACTTCTTGCCATTTAGAGTTGGACAGTCCACAGAGGTACTAGCTGACATGTATATGCGACAAATCGTCAAATTACATGGAGTACCTGTTAGTATTGTATCGGATCGAGATTCAAGATTTACATCTCATTTCTGGAGAAGCATGCAAGAGAGTCTAGGTACCAGACTCAAATTCAGCACGGCATACCACCCGCAGACAGATGGACAATCGGAGCGCACCATTCAGATCTTGGAGGACATGTTGCGATCATGTATGCTAGATTTCGGAGGATCTTGGGAAGATCATTTGCACTTAGTAGAGTTCTCCTACAATAACAGTTATCAGGCCAGCATTCAGATGGCGCCATTTGAAGCTTTATACGGACGGAAGTGCAGATCACCTGTGTGTTGGAGTGACGTTGGTGAACGTCAAATACTGGGTCCAGAATTGGTAACGCAGACAGTGGAGAAGGTAAAGCAGATACAGAATCATCTACGAGCAGCTCAGGACAGACAGAAGCATTGGGCTGATACACACCGGCGTCCCCTAGAGTTCAAGGAAGGAGATCACGTGTTCTTGAGGATTTTGCCCACTCGGGGTACTATCAGATTCGGGAGCAGAGGCAAGCTGAGCCCAAGGTATATTGGGCCATTTGACATCCTCGAGCGCGTTGGTGAGGTGGCTTATCGGCTTGCATTACCTCCATCCTTAGAGGGAGTGCATGACGTATTCCACGTCTCACAGCTGCGAAGGTACGTGACCGACCCAAGTCACATAGTCGATCACTCAGAGATTGCAGTGGGCCCAAGCTTGAGGTATGAGGAACAACCAGTTGGCATCCTTGACGTCAGTGAGAAGACATTGCGGGGACAGACGATCAGACTGGTTCGAGTAGCTTGGAAGTATCATTCACCAGGCGAATCAACTTGGGAATGAGAAGATAGTATGCGCCAGCGATACCCCCACTTGTTCGAGGAGGCAGTTGTAAACTAGGCCACCTTGTATTTCCATAACTCTTTCTTTAGTAGCTTATTCTTTGATTGCGAGGACGCAATCCTTTTAAGGAGGGAAGATTGTAAACACCCTAAATTTTTGAAGTGAAATTAATATAATTTTCCGTATATTTTCGGTATTTTTCTGGATGTCTGTCACTAAGGTTTTGTGGGTTAAATAATTTTAAGTGTGGCTTAATGGGGTTAAAATATTCTGGAAGTAAAAATTTATTGTATATAATGGAGAACTGGACGCGTGGCATTTTTCGGTGAATTTATTGGACACCGGAGCAACGTATCGAGGACCAAAAGCTAATTGGATTGTAAACCAAACCAAACCCGAACCAAACCAATCCGAAACCCGCAGAGGAAGCCCTAGCCGCCGGATGTACTGTACAAAACCTATAAATCCCTCCCCCTCGGTGTTCGTGCCAAGCCCTAGCCGCCATCTTTGCCTCGACACGGAGACCCTCATCCCGACCTTGCCACCGGTGTAGCCGAGCGACTCACCTTCACCGCCGATCGACGTCGAGCCCGCGACCCGTCAGTCGTCGAGCCCGCGACCCTTCAGTCGTCGACCCTGACGCCTCCCATCGCTGCCACACCGCGATCCGTCAGTCGTCAACCTAGCCGCCGACTTCACAGCAGACCGACCTGACCCAGGCCGCCGCCGACCGATCTGGACCCGCGGCCATCCCCTTCGAAGGCCGACCCCGCCGGAGTCCGCTGGACGCCGCCATTTTCGACGATCAACTCGCGGCCTCACCCCTCCGCCGCGAGCACAGTCCGCCCCGAGCGCGACTCATCCGCCTCACAGCGACTCCGCGGACACGAGGAAGCAGAAACTCTGAACCAGGACACGGAATTGGCTCTCGGTCACTTGGAAAACAGAACACACGGAGCCTTGTTCAGGTATTGATTTCTCCCCACTCGCAACTCCGTTTTCAATTCCGTCGATTGCTATGCGTAGACTGTATACCCCTCTCGGTGCCCGTGCAACTCGCTCGGTGCATCGCGTCTTGTAGTGGTCGTACACCGCGATCCAAAACAGGAAAAAACAACGCCATGTTTCACCTCGGAACTGAGTCCGTCCCGCCAATCGGGACGACTTGGTCGCACGCGGTCTTTACCAAACTGTGCGTGACGTTGATACGGTCGTGTAGGATTTCGCAGAAGTCGATTCGGAGGTGCGTGCACCCCGGAATCAACGCGTATCCGCCGACAATACCCCGTATCCGTCGATTCTGAAACACGCCGTAACTTCGTGTACACACGTCGGATCGAGACGAAACTTGCGCCATCGGATCCGTAGTAATACGCTGGTCCTGTGAGCCAAGTTTGGTTCGATTCTGAGAACGTTAACAAAATCGCGTATCGTGGGCCCCACAGGCTCCACTTGACGGGTGATTTTGTGATCGGCTCATCGGAATCCAATTCTGGAAGTTCCATTGGGTTCGTATCGTCGTTCCTGACTTGTAGACACTGAGTTTGTAGAATTTGGAGACCTTTGACCCTGACACACTTTTCGGTGCAAAGTGGCCCACATGTGGAACCCGCTTTGGCCCGAAAATGACCTTTTTGCCCCTGTGTCCAAATTGGACGTAAGGACAGGCATTTCCAGCAGTTTGACATCTTCTGAGACTGTTGGTGATATTTATTACAGCTTTCGGAGTAGTACCTACCGGACCCACAGATACCAGGACGACAGTTGACATTCAAACATCAGGCAAGTGTATCCTGCCACTCTATGCAGCTTAATTATCTATTTTCCTTGCTTTATATATATTGCTGTGCATGCCCAACCTAGGACCGTGTGACGTACTTAGCGTCCGATTATCAGTCGGGTGCCGACACTGTACGCAGTGTTGGGTACGGTCATCTAGAGATGGACATCCGTGACACTTTATTCTCGTACTTGTCTTATCAAGTACTCTATGACCCAGGACACTGGACACTATTCATGAGACAGGATTTTCCCGAGATATTCGTGGTGATTCTGTATAGGATATAGGACATGGACATTATATTCTTAGATACTGTATGACTGGTTGCATTTAGCTATGATCACGCTTGACATGGGCATGAGACGTTATGGTCATGATATGCGTGGTTACATTGGGTGGGGAGAGACACATAGGCTACAGGCTGTTTACATATATATATCTTCTATTATTGAGAGGTCGTAGACTCTCGTAGCAGAGCTAGACCCACTACCGGTTATTACCGCTACCCGGCTCCCCGACACAGAGCTTGTAGTGGCTCAGCCTGAGACTAGTGATGCTCTCACTTGCATTTACACTTAGATGGTTACATATTTACCCATTGTTCATTTGGTTATTTAATTGCTGCACTGCTTATCTGTATTTATTAGCATGAGCTTTCTTGTACCTTGCTATGTCCCCTGAGGACCTGGATCCGGATTTTGTCCCCAGCTTTTGCAGATGAGGTTTATCCCGAGATCTACGGGACCGGTGCAGGAGCTGATCCAGGAGTTGTACCACCATCCGAGGACGAGGTCTTAGCTGAAGACTTCTCTTGAGCATCCATGTTTATGCTCAGCTTTTATTATTTATTTCAGTCTTTTATATTCTGGTCAGATGAACCTTTATACTAGATATTTATCGGGTTATTCCCCGAAGTACTTTGTGAGACTAGATGATGATTTACATTCCTTATTTATTCTGTGGATCAGGTTTATGTCTTGTGTGGATGAGATTAGTTGTACCATGATTGTCGTAGGCTTGTTTTACAGCTTAAGTATGCCCTGATGGAACCTTTATGGTGAGTTGGTCCATCGGTGCGTACTGCTGGCCGTTGACACGCGTCAAGTCCCTCGGTATTTTGGGACTGGGGCGTGACATCATCCAAACCCCGGGAGACTACTACGTAGTCGTTCCGTGCCTGAATGAACCTGCAAGTATTCGGGACCATTGGGTCGCTAAGGCAATCCCCGAACCAGGGGCACGCATCAGGGTAACGAATACTGAACGTGAATCCTTTAACGTGACAACTAAATGATAATCACATCAAGTTTATATCTGAACGAGAATCACGTCACGTAACGAACGAATCGTAGCTCTTGGAGCAAACGCTCATTCAGATCACGAATCATGGATTATCATTCAAGTTGTGGATTGAAACTGACCCTGACCTGCATGTCGCGGACAACTCGACAACGAGGCACCGTTCCACGGGCGGTCACCGGGGCACTGGGATCGACCTGATCCGGATGGAACATAACGTAATAGTCGCTCACGTGATTGACGGGATGGTTTACAGTGCCTCACGTGCTTTCGTTGCATTCTCTACCCCGCCAATTGACTATGGTTCTTTATGGCTATGCCAGCGACAAACGTTCATATAGATAAGTCATCCTCGCTTAGCGGCTATCCGCGTGCGAGTCATTGCATCGCATCAAGAAACAACTAAACACCTGAACGATCATGTTAAAACGACCCTCATGTTTGCATATGCTATGCCTCCTGAATGTTATACTTGCCCGTGCTTGAATTAACAATGTTGCCTCAATGTTTGCCTTGGACAGGGAAGGAGATGGTAAGTTGGTAAGTCTCGCCGTGTTTCCTCTCATGTTGCACGGCGCACTGCCCGACACGTTAGGCTATCCAATATTGCATGAAACTGATCCTAAGGCAACTAGAAAGACAACTTAATAGTTGGTGCACGGAACTTATATTACGTGTTTGGATTTGTCGAGCGGGCGAGTAGCTTCCCCACCAGTGCATTCAATGTACTGATAATCCACCAGTTTGTATGTAGGGTGCGGGAGAACCTCGTTCGGTGCGGATGCCTCCTTCGTGCGTGCTAAGGCCAGGAGTTTCCTCTGAAGCCTTGCAACGGTGCGTCCGGAACTGAAGCACATATACAAGACATAATGTTGTAAACATAGCCCGAACTCGCCTGAACATCGCCCGTACAATTATTCCACAATTGTAGCCACTTGGCACACTTTTACTGTTTCAGAGAGAGAGGCTTGAGCGACTTGTAATCTCGGCTATACGCCGCCTGTAACACATGTTCATATCAATAAAAGAGTTGCTTTACTTCAAACTTGTGTTCTAATGCTTCCGCTATATTGTCGACTCAGCGAACCTGTTACCGAATCGCTATGCGTTCATGACTCCGCTGTACTCGGACAATCTGTGCGACTCTGTGGCTTAGAACTCTTGCTGGCAGCCAATGAACCATGGCCTTGCACGGGTGTGGATCACGCTCGTGCGGCATCACGCCCGGATGGGTCAAGCGATCATTTCGCGGGAGCGCTGGCGAGGGTGATTCCCGCCTAGCAGGAACGGCCGATTTGCCTGCGGGAGATCGGGGCGTGACATGTAATATCGTCGAGGAGGTCTGGATGTTCGGTTGGATGGAGAGGTGATCACCAGGGATCCGACGGGTGATCACCGGGGAAGATGGTGGAGAGCAGGTCGGGTGATGGGGATGAAGGTGCTGGCGGAGGTGAAGTCGTGAGGTGAAGGGGCTGCCGTGGTCCAATCGTGGTACAAGTGGGTGGTCGAGTTCAGACGGCTCCGGCGGTTGGGACGAGGATGATTACCGGAGGTGGGAGGCCGGGAAGAGGTGAGGAGGTGATGGTTTATAGTTTAGGGTTTAGGTTTTGTAGTTTTGAAGAGGGAGGGTGATGTAGAAAATAATGGAGGAAAGGAGAGGTTTGCATGAGGGAGATGAGGATGATGGTGACATCCTAGGGATTAGGACCGGCTAAGTACACCTTGGGATGGGGTTGGCATTGGGAAAAGGGTTAGGCTATATATATATATATATATATATATATATATAGGAGAGGGTGCTGTGTGGTGAGGATGTTGCTCCATTTAAATGGATGGCCATGATTTAAGATGAAGGAAAATGCATAAACAAAAAGGGAAGAGAGAGAGAGAGAGAGAGAGAGTTGACCGGTCAATGAGGGAGGGTGTTGGTTCTTCATGTGCCTTGACTAATAGGATGGTGACACCTCATTGCATTTTTGTATAAAAGTTCTCAAAAATTAGAAAATTGCGCAAAAAGTGGATTTTGAGATTTAATGGGAGAAAACACCATATTTGGTGTGATATATTGGTTAAAAAGGGTGTATGGTATTTAGTATGAGTCTTGAGGGTGTGAATAGGATTTTGGTTTGGTGTTGGGTCTAGTTTTTGGTCAAGTTGGGTCCTTACATCAATTTAATTAAAATTAATGTAAATGGTGTTCTAAAATTAATTAAAAGTACATGGGACTAAAATTAGGTGGGCCACAAGTGTCATGGACTTAGAAGGCTCAGAATAGAATATTATCATAATTTGGGTTGCACAAAATGAGTCAAGATTGTGTCTCCAATTTTGATTGGAACGCATAAAGATACAAAGTTGGATTTATTTGGAATTAAAAAATAAATGTCCGCGACGAATATTGTGCGACTAAAATGAAGTACAAGAAATCATATTTATGAGTTACACAAGGGTCAGAATGGAAGACTGACACGTCTAGGACAAGGGTATAAAATTTGTTGGAAGGCAAAAGCTAGAGTAGCTCTCCAAAAATTGAAGCAATGGTAAGGCACAACAATTAAATAAAATCATCGTAATAAATATAATCCCCAATATTTAATTTCCCAAAATGCTAATTAAATCCATAACCCTATAATTTGGTCGGGGGTTCATCTAGTGGGCTTCTAGGTCTAGTCTACTAACCATGCATTAAAGAACACTATATATATATATATATATATATATATATATATATATATATATATATATATATATATATATATATATATATATATATATACACATATCATGCAATTATTTAAAATACATACACACAATATTTATAAATAATAAAAAGACAAAAATATCCCTATTTTAGAATGTTGTAGTGACAAGTCTACCCTCCTTAGAAAAATTTCGTCCTCGAAATTTAAGATCCTCAATAGTTGTATTCATATATATATATATATATATATATATATATATATATATATATATATATATATATATTTATTTATTACCATTAAAATTTAATTCATCAAACCATATAATCATGAAGTAAATCCATATTGTTATTTCACAAATTTTTTAAAATTCTATAAATATCATATTCCTGAAAATCTTCAAATTTAAAATCAAATTCCATTCTTATCACAATCTTCTCCAAAATTTTAAGTTAATAACTAAATACACAAAGTTTAATATCCAATCCTCTAATTTTAAATCCAATTAATGCATATTTATAAAATTTTAAAATCTCCTTCCAAAATAATTTGAATTCAAACTCTAATCCATTAGTGATCTTATTTCTCGATTTCTTTTTCCACACAATACTCAAACAATGTAATACTTAGAAAATCTTCAAATAAAACATTCAAAATATAAGTTTTAAAAATTTATATCTTGCAGCCAAATAAATATAATGATAATCTTCTTAAATTCCTCAAATTTTAATGACAAATTCAATCATATCATAATCTTCATAAAAATTAATAATTTAACAAAATCGTCAATTCTGCCATATTAAGTTCTCAACTCTTTATTTAAATTAATGTTTATCCTCGAAATTTAAGGCACCTTGTCTCTCTACTGTCCAGTCATAACCTCTTCATTAATCTTTACTACGGTCAAACCCCCAACAATCAAGGTTTAAGAAAATCCTACCTACAGTCATACAACATGTAATCTAGGTAAAACATGCATGGTTATGGTCTCTTTTGTCATGGTATTGCAGTCTCTGTCGGGGTGTACTACTAATTACATTCTAGCAAGAGAATCATTGATACAAACTACGGCACTAAGAAATCAATCACTCAATAAAATAGACGAAAAAGGAACAGAAGGAAAGAACAGAACAAAACATGCTAACATAACCATGGTTTAATGATGCATCCAAAGTTTAATACCCCTATCCTTTGGTACCGCTGTTTCTATTACCAGCACGCCCACTGCTAGCTCTCTTATCTACTGAAATTGTTTATACTAGTTGTTCTTATCACTCAAGTGCACACCAAGTGCAACACCCCAGTAGAATTTTGCTTTGAGTAACGGTGATCTTCATCATCCTAGTAAGCTGATTTTCTTCTTCTCCTTTCTCTTCTTTTCTGCTAGTTATAATTTCGTTCTGTTCGTCTGCAACTGCGAGTGTAAGGAACAACGTGAATTTTTTTTTCTGATTTTTTTATAATCTTGAGAGCAAGTTGTAGTTAAAATTTGTATATAGTTTTTCAGGGTGATCGAAAAATATTTTCTGATCTCGATCACGCATTTTTCATCTTTCACTAAGTCACGGGAATAACAAAATCTACGTAGCAATGGATGATTGGTCGGCATAAATCTATCTATGAAATACTATGCCAGAAGCTTCTTGGTGGCAACCTTATTCATAAATGTCAACAAAATATCTCAATTTTAAAAGTCATAATGTCACATGTAAGAGGTTTGAATAAAAAAAAATTACATTGTAATTCTTTCTGTAAATAAAATCTCCAGTAGAAGCGTCGAGTACATCGTGACCGTAAAAATTAACGGCCCATATAAATCCATCAGTCGGTCAAAAAACCTGTGTCTCGGTCAACCCCCGAATTTCCTTCCTTCTTGGTACCATGCGAGTCCACGAAACCCTATATATATAATATATATTTACGAATTTCGAAACCCTAGAAAAAAAAAAATCCTCTTTTCTTGATGCAGATGATCCATGGCTCCTCCTCCTCCTCCTCCTCCAACCCTGGCGCGCTCCTGGCGCCGGGCTTCCGCTTCCACCCCACCGACGAGGAGCTAGTGAGCTACTATCTCAAGCGCAGGATCTCCGGCCGCCCCCTCCGCGTCGACGCCATCGCCGACGTCGACGTCTACCGCTCCGAGCCCTGGGACCTCCCGGCCATGTCCCGGCTCCGGAGCAGGGACATGGAGTGGTACTTCTTCAGCACGCTCGACCGGAAGTACTCGAACCGGTCCCGCACCAACCGGGCCACCAAGGAGGGGTACTGGAAGACCACGGGGAAGGACCGGGCCGTGCGGCACCGCTCTGCCGTGGTCGGGATGAAGAAGACGCTGGTGTTCCACGTCGGACGCGCGCCCAAGGGGCAGAGGACCAACTGGGTCATGCACGAGTACAGAGTCCTCGACGAGAACTCCGAGGCCGAGGTACTTTGTTCCTGTCGGTCGTCAAGATCTTTCTTTTCAAATAAATATTCCAAAAGATGGTACTTTTTGCGACTTATTACCAAACTATAGTGGAAATCGCATTTTGCAAAACCCAATTTCATGTCCTTCCAAAAACAATTTTAACGGAAGAATCTCATGATGAAAATGCGATAATTTGGTAATAACAAGGATCAGAAGGAAGGGGTCGTTGCCTCCCTTGGACTCTATATAAAAATCCGCCCCTAATAATAACATTTTTTTGGTCAAGGATCCTCTTCCTAAGAATATTCTGTTTATTTGAGTGAGAGAAAGCACAATATGAAAAGCAAGAAACTAAAAGAAGCACTAAAATTCAAGGAGTTAAAAATAATCTATTTTAGTCAAGGATCTTCTTTCGAAGAATATTCTGTTTTTGATGGGGTATTTGTGGGGCAGGATGCCTATGTTGTATGCAGGATCTTCCAAAAGAGCGGAACTGGCCCGCAGAATGGTGCCCAGTACGGAGCTCCCTTCATCGAGGAGGAGTGGGAAGAGGAGGATGAGCGGTTGTATCTGGAGCCTCCCAAGGAGGAGGAATACGTTTGCCCCAATGAGTATGTGCAGCTCGATGATTTCGAGCAGGTATCCCTGTTACCTATTTGTTGTAGTTCTGTCACTTGTATAGATTTTCTTCTGCGGAGGCATATTTTAATTATCAGGAAATCTTGCACCATTAATAATCACATCTTTACCTTCATATGTATTTCACAAAGCGGCATTCAGTAAACATTTTTTCTTAATCTCTTTTTGACATGTCATCGTATTTCTTGCTGTTTATTTTATATTTGTTAAATTCAACTTGGCAGCCGGTCATAAACGTTTGTGAAATATTGTAGGGAGCTTTCATATGCTCCATAGCTGAGCCCAGTATAATGGGAGAAGACTTGTATGATGACAATGATGATAGAATTCAACTTGATCAATGTACAATTGTGATTTAATTGGTTATGCAATTAAGATTTGTGAAGTAAAAGCAATGTTTTAAAAATCGGTTCAATTGAACCGGTGAACTCAAACCTTACTCGTCGGACCGGTCGAACCGGTTGAAACGTCTGGTTCAAAGACTAACGTAATAATTATTTTTAAAGTTATTTAAATTATATTTATGTATATGTTGTATTTTTAAATTTGTAACCCTACTAGCATTTTAGATTTTGCATAGGATTAGATGAGTTGGACAAAGGAATATATATTCCAAAGGGATTCAATTTGAACAATTAGGGATTTTAATATTTACTTTACAATTTAATTTATTACTAATAATAATTGAATTTTTAGTGCAATATGGAACAAATATTGGGTATAGTGGATTTGGATTATTACATTTACGTGTAGTTTTTGTTCTTGAGCTCTAATACAAGTTAAAACCATATTAATTCATGTGATGAATTATGACGATCACAATCGAAAATATATATTATTATTAGTTAACATACTTAATTTTGTGTAGCAAAAGAAGTGCTTGTACACTACTATGCATAAATCTTCATTATATTATACTAATTTGCAATTTTGCATAGTGCTACCGTATATTAAAAGGATAATGCCAAGTTTACAACCATCCGCGTGGTGGTTGTAAAAGGTTACAACCATTATTGGTTGTAATCCTAGCATTGTCCATATAAAAATAGATGCAGAGGTTTAACATACATACACCATCACAGTGGTTGACATCTTGTCCACTATGTAAAGATTCCCAGGTTAGAGCCATCATATACACATGACTTTTAAGTTTTTTCTAAAATAAAAGCTTGTTTTGATGAACCGAGCGGTTCATTTGAACCGCCGATGGGTCGGACGGTGTTTGAATGGTCCGATCCGGTTCATAGTGGTTCAACCGTTCTAAGGGTCAAGGTTGTGAAAAGCGTCAGGCGCTAATCGGGCGGTTACCCGCCGACTAGCGCCTAGCCCGTCTAGGCGGTCAAAAAAATTTCAAAAAATCTACTGAAAATTGCAGAAAAAGTTCCTAAAACCCATAAACATGTCTAGTCGGACATCGGGAGGACTAGGCGGACCTCGGGATGGGCACTTGGCGCCACCTAGGCCGCCTTTTAGAACACTGCTAGGGGTTCAACTTGTTGAACCAATCCAGAAAAGCAACCGGGTCACAGTCCAACCGGTTGAACTACCCGGTCAAACCGTTTTTTGAAACACGGAGTAAAAAATTGAAGTTTATCAATAGACTAGACATTATCAAATCGGATCAGGTACACAAATGTCCTAATATGTATGATAGGATACCTGGTGGGAGAGACCAACCACTAGCATTATCTTATATTACTAATTACTATCTTCATCAACATTGGCACCTAATCATTTTTTGCCAAGATTTCCTCGAGAACACAACTATAGATCAACAACATTCATAGAAAGATTGACCAAGTCTTGTAAGGTGTTATCCACCTGATAGTGATCCCGTCTTTCAGTATCAAGTTTTCTAATCAAGGAAATATGGAAAATAGGTATCTTGCTGTTGATGTCTCACAGGTTAACGTTATGCAGTTGGGAAGTGGGAACAACCATCAAAAGTCTCCTCGAACAATAAAAAGACTATAAGAGGGAAGATGGTGACGTCATCTGTAACAAATTGCATTGTTTTCATGGCGGGATGTAGGGCAAGCCAAGTTAAAGCATAAGGTTCCGCTAACGAAAAATTCTCGCTCGAGAACATATTGAATATCGTAGAGAGTTGGCAGTAGAAGGGTTGGCTGAAGATTATTACATATAGAGAATCAAAGATTCCCCTTAGAACTTTGGCTGAAGATCAGTTTGTGGTAAATTTAATTGTTTCATTCACATATTAGTACTTTATGTATTAATGGGTTTGAACTTTTTTTTTTGAGTTTCTTCTAAGGGTCTCCAATTTTTTGAACAAATTCATTGATCTCAAGGATCAACTAAAGAGAGTCCGCTTCTTGTTGTAATTGTTCCTAGCATCCTATTAATATATACAATCTAATTGGGAAAGTAGATTTAGGATATATTAGGATACATGTTTATGAGTTGTGTTTAAGATCTGATATTTTATTATGCTATTCAAGTTTGATTGAGCGTGTTAGAAAATATTTCCGCTGTCTAACTCATCAATAGTTAGTGAATTGATGCAAAAGCAATATCCGAATGTAACTTCCACAAGAAGTTCGAAAAGAAAAATGAGAAACTTAAGCTCAATTATCATGTGCATTTTGCACCCTGTCCTCGATCAACCGGTTGGGTTGATATTTGTCTCACAATCCACTTGGGCTAACCACCATAGCACAATGCTTGACCATGTAGACCGCACCTCCAGGTCCGACTCTCAACCAACCTCTAATTTGAATATCCGGTTCAACCCAATTAAATTAAGTGTCTAGCGTGCCTTGAGCGATTCAAACTTCAGGCAGTTTCTTATGGTATTCACCCCCATTATATTTCTTTTTCATATCAACAAGTAGGTACCAAAAGCACATCTACTCTTACTATTTTATTTAGTTGAATAGTTTAGTTCACTAACCCTTAAGTAAACGTCCTTAAAAATGTAATGCTACAACTTCTTTACTTTCCTAAAGCATCTCTTATTTACCAGTTTTGATTTTCTGACATTTGTAGTTCCTATTATGGACTTCAATTGTTTCGTTCTCCTAGAACATATAGAAATAACTCGAAATGCTCATTATATCCTCTATCTTAATAGGATTTTTTTTTTTTTTGATATTTTTTTTTCCAATTCATATTCTAATGCTTTTTCTATTTAACCTGAAACCACCGTAATCAGGTCAGTTTGCAGTTGAAATTACGTAAGTGTTATATATTTGATGGCTACTCTTATTTTAGTTGTGTAATAAATTTCGTTGTAGTTTTAATTTAGCATGGGACCACCATTGTTGTTTTAATATGCAGTTGAAAGTTCTGTAATGTTATATTTTTGATAGTTATTCTTATTCTTTTTTCAGTTATATAATAAATGATGCACTCCTTGCTCTATATGATTGAGGTGGGGTTTCCAATGGCTTTTTAACATTCTGATTTTAACCAAAGAGAAGGTTGATTATCCTGCACACGCAATTTTACAATCATCCTTGTATATAGTCTGTGTTGGTTTATTGTTTTTAGGTTTGATATTGTTAGGATAATATCCAATGCCTGCCGTCTCTAATTATTCTTTGCTGTTTTTGTAAATTGATTCGTTTATTAATTTCCACTGCTATTTTGAAGTTGGTGCTGTTTTATGAATTATCATTTCTTTTCTCCCTCCTGATATTTCTCAGGTAAGACCTATATTTAATTTTATATATCAGTTTTTGTTCTTTTATACTTTAACCTGTATATATGTGCTTTCTAATCTTCTGCCAAGGGACACTGCAGGGTTTTCCTTTGACTTCGTTCAGTAGATTTCTGGTTAGATACATTTTTAATGATTTGACCTTTTGTCAGAAGCAAGATGTGGTTAATCAACATGAAACAGATGCTAATGGGCAGGATGGTGGAATCAATTTAGAGGACCCGGCTAGTTTGTTCGATGAGATGTTTGATGTGAGTCGATATGTAAATGCCCCTGAATTGCTGGATGATCCAAATTTTGTTCATAAAATGGAAGAAAATACTGGCTTGTATGAAAAACCAGAAAGCATGGAAGAAAATGATGGATTCTTCGAACTGAAAGATATATTTGGTAATGATCAAATATTGGTGAATGGAGTGAATGAAACTCCAAATTCACAAGAAGTGGGTGATACTGCTTTCTTTGACAATCTGGATGTAACCGCTGACCCCCAAGAACTGGGTCAGATGTACCTTCCTGTTGAGGGAAACTTTAATCTTCAAGTGGACGCTTCTCAAATAGCTGGGGACTATAATTCTGCTCAACTGTCTGAAGACGACATGTTGTTTTATGATGCACCTGGTCATGACCTAGCTCTTGAATTGGATGACTTAATGACATACTTTGATGCCACAGATGATAACTTGCAATATATTCAGGTTTCTTCTGAAAGTGTGGTGTTTGGTTCTTCTAACGTTGCACAGTCAAACACTCCTGAGGTAATGCGTCCTATAAAGCTCAGATGAGTTTGTTGCACTTTTTAGACCTAAGAGAGTGCGATGTAATGCATTCTATTTTATGCTCCATACAGGTTGAATATAAGAATACTGCATTTAAGGCAACTCCAAAATTTCTGGGAGTGAATATAGAGGGGGCGTCGTCCTCAACTGGATCAGTGGAGGCTCATAAGAAGTTTGAAAACATAAATGACGATGTCCTTGCTACACCAGGTATGGCTTACTGTTTTCAAAGTTGTCATTCGCCTTATTATTGCAAATTGACTTTCTTCATATTCTTTCAATGCATTTCTACGATAAATAATTGGTAGTGAGTTTACTTCATCCTAGCATGGATAATTGTTATTTTGTGTAGAGAGAAAATAATTGATTCATTTACTTCTAAGAGAGAGGGTACATATATATAGGAGGAGGCTAGCCGCCTCCTTATTTTCTATCCGATTTGGGACTAAATAAGTTTTCCATAACTCAACACTCCCCCTCAAGATGGGCGATAGATATCAATCATCCATATTTTGCTACAAAAGGTATCAAACTCTCTAAGACCTAAACCTTTAGTTAAACAATCAGCTAATTGTTCCGCTGATTTCACATAGCTCAAAGTCAAAAACTTTTCTATTCAGCTGCTCCTTGATGAAGAACCGATCAATCTCCGTGTGTTTGGTGCGATCATGCTGAACTGGATTCTTTGCAATATCAATTGTTGATTTGTTGTCACACTAAAGTTGCAGGGAGTCTCCTCTAAACAAACACATCTCAGCCAACCAGCTCTTCACCCACATCATCTCGCACAGACTAACTGCCATATACCTGTACTCGGCCTCAGCTGTACACCTAGCCACTATATCTTGCTTCTTGCTGCGCCAAGATACAAGATTGCCTCCAACAAAAACACAGTAACCTGTAGTGGACCTGCGATCGTCCATACAACCCGTCCAATCGGCATCGCAGTAGCCTTCAGCTCTCAGATGTCCAGAACTTCTGAACCATAACCCTTCCTAGACTTCCTTTAATATACCTGAGAATTTTACGAACTTCCTCTATATGCTGCTCCCTGGGATAATGCATATATCTACTCACTATACTCACGACATAAGTAATATCAGGTCTCGTATGACAGATATATGAGCCGACCAACTAATCTTTGATATTGCTCCTTACTCACCGGATCACCACCCTCAGCACACAACTTGTGATTTTGCTCGATAGGAGTAGAAGTAATCCTGCAACTCAGCATTCCTGTCTCTGAAAGAAGGTCCAGAGCGTACTTTCGCTGAGAAAGTACTATTACCTATTCGTGACCTTACAATTTCAATTCCGAGGAAGTACTTCAACTGTCCCAGATCCTTAACTTCAAATTTCTCTCAAAGTCTTTTCTTCATCCGTAGGATCTTCTCAGTATCGTCTTCAGTAATTACAATATCATCAACATAGACTGCAAGAACAGTGCTACGAGTCTTGGAGTGCCTGTAAAACACAGTATGATCTCTATTGCACTGCCTATATCCCATACCACAAACTGCAAACCTGAATCTATCAAACCATGCTCTTGGAGACTGCTTTAGCCCATACAAAAATTTCTTTAATTTGCTACCTTTTTCGTTGTTTGTGAATTAGCAAAGCCTGGTGGAATCTCCATATACCTCCTCCTGGAGATTCCCGTGCAAAAAGGCGTTTTTGACATCTAGCTGATGTATTTGCCAATTGAAGTTGGCAGCACATGACACCAACACTCGCACAGTGCTCATCTTTGCGACTGGAGCAAAGATTTCGTCATAGTCGATACCATAAGTTTGGCTATAGCCTTTAGCAACCAATCTGGTCTTGTACCTATCAATCTTGCCCTTTAGAGTCTGCTTAACAGTATAAACCCATTTACATCCAACAACACGCTTCCCAGCTGGCAGTGGTACCAGCTCCTATGTGTCGTTCTTCTTCAAGGCCTGAAGTTCCTCCTGCATGGCACTCAACCACCTAGGATCTTACTTAGCTACCTGCCAGTTGTTAGATACAAGCATTGAATCTAATGATGCAAAGAAGGACTTATTTTTAGGTGGAGTGGATGCATATGAAATGTATTGTGCAATGTCAGTATTCCAACTGCCAAACTTAGCTGGAGGTTTTCCAGCATTGACTCTAAAAGTTCTACGAAGCAAGACAGAAGGATTAGAAGTATCATGGGAGGAATTGTTACCAGGTGACTCAGATGGAAGGGCTGGAGAAGGTCCTGGAGAAGAGGGACTTGGGACATCAGTATTTGTGGGTACTAGCATAAGGACATCAGGAGGAAGTTCATGCTGCTCCTGATGCTCCTGTTGTTGCTGCTCATGTTGCTCCTGTTGTTGCTGCTCATGCTCCCTATATACTCTCAGCTCCCCCTGACTGTCAGCTCTCCTTGAGACACCATCAGTCTTCGGTGACTCTAAAGGACATGGAATCATACCAACCACGATGCCACTCTCATTCTCCTCCCCTCTACTAGCATCAGTAGAGCCATCCTCGAACAAGGAACTTAACTCCGTCTTCTTTCCATAAAATGGTTCAAACTCCCGGAAGGTCACGTCCATACTGACAAACAACATTCTTTCAGTGGAACAACATTTGTATCATTTCTGACATGGTGAGTAGCGCACAAAGATACATTTAACTGCTTGTGAATCCAGTTTGCTCACCATCATTCTGTGATCTCCGTACAACATGTACAGCCTAACTCTGGGAGGAACAATAAAACTATTATAGCCCAAGAGCATCTCACATGGTGTCTTCATTCCAAATACTCTTGACCACATCCTGTTGATTAGATAAGATGCTGTCATAATAGGCCTCACTCCACAAGAATTTTGGCACATTCATTGTCAGCATCAAAGAACATGTCACTTCTAGTAGATGCCTGTTCTTGCGTTCAGCCACCGCATTCTGAGCAGGAGTGTGTGGGCAAGTGGTTTGATGAAGAAATTCCTGACTAGAGATAAAATTAGCAAACTCCTTGTTGGTGTACTCGGTCCCATTATCTGTTCGAAGAATCTTCACATGTACTCCAAACTGGGTCTTCACATATGTCTAGAAGTCATGAAAATATTTGTACACCTAAGATTTCTGCTTCATCATGTAGATCCAGGTCATACGTGAGTAGCAATCAATGAAGGTAACAAATCATCTGAATCCACTGATAGAAGTAGTAGGACACGGTCCCTAAACATCAGAATGAACAAGTGCAAATGGCTCAAAACTTCAAAGACCAACCATTTTATAAGTAGAACGTGTATGATTTCCAAGTTCACAAGCATTACAAAATTACCTTTTTTGTCTACTTTATTCATTATCTCATGTTCTAACTTATTCAAACTATCAAAAGGTAAATGCTCCAATCTGCAGTATTGGAGCATTGCTTCTGTCTTTGGACCTCCACTAGTAGTAGCAGCAAGCATTGCAGCCTCCCGGTCCAGGTCCCAAAGACCATCACGCCTGATGCCAGTCCCAAGCCTTTCCCGTGGCCTTCTCCTGGAAAGAACACATCTCACGATAAAAAAGAACAGTACAATTCAATTGATCAATGAGAGAGCTAACAGAAAGTAAGTTAATCGGAAACGAAGGAACATGCAATACAGATGACAGGGTAACAGATGAAGTACAATGGACCGAGCCAGTATCCCTGATGGGTTGGGATGTCCCATCAGCAGTTTGAACTGTCTCTGGATGCATATGCTTGCTCGGATAATATAATGCAAACTCACTAGATGCACCTGTGATATGCCTATATGCACCTGAGTCTTTGATCCAACCAGTATGAGATTTAGTCAATGCAAGTGCCTGAACCAGAATACCTTTGCCCATATGACGTAACCAGTAAAGTTACCAAGGTAGGTAGTGTTATCCAGATCCTGAGTGGCCAGTCCCTTGTCCTTAGAACTCTCAACCTGAAGCTTGAACTGACGTAGTTCCTCCATCTCTATCATCTCAGCTCCAGTCATTTCGGTAGTGGTCTCCTCCGTCACAGCTAGGTAAGCAACTCCCCGGCCTTCGCGTCCCCTGCCTCCGCGTCCCGTCTCCTTGACCTGCACGTTCACCTCTTTGTCCTCTGTCTCCTCGGCCACGACCAGAATTGCGGGGTTGAGGGCAATTGTAGCTGAGGTGCCTTTCTTCCCGCAATTGTAGCAGTCACTGTCATCGCTGCTGGGAGCACTAGGAACCACCAATGCAGAACGGACATCTGGTGAGGTCTCGTCTTTTATCACCTTCTGTCGGATCTCCTCTTGCTCCATTGATGCAACAACCTCATCCAGGGACGTGAAATATGGCAGATGATACATTGCTGCCCTCCTAGTCTCAAACTGCGGGTTCAGAACCTTGAGAAAACGAGCCACACGCCTACGCTCAAGGTACTGTTTTTCAAGGAGAACATCTGTCGGATTTTGCAATGATAGCGGATCATAGTAGTCCAAGTCTGCTGCCCATAAGCGACGTAGCTCAGCTGCATATTGGAGTACTGTCTTCTCCTGTGTGGTAGCATCAATATTCTCCTCAACTTCCATCATCATCATGACACTCCCAGCCAATGTCGTCTAGACATTAGCTGCACTGCAGATCGACTTTCACCATCCCAGCTATAAATGGAGACACGGAAGTCAACAGCTAAGAAACCACCAGAGAATTAAGGTGACTCCATGTGCTCTACTCAGCACTCGTCTTATCATTTGGCTCAATGCACTCTCCCTTCACATATTTTTCAAGTCCCTTGGTCCGAAGGTTCAGCAGCGCCCTCCTAGACCAACTTAGGTAGTTTCTCGTCCCCTCAAGTTTGATGTCATTCGGCAGCAACTCTATCTTCTTTATCACCTGCGACGGTTCTGGTCCGGGCACGACTGCCCTACTAGATGAGGTCTCCTCTAATTTGGCCTGAAATACCTTGACCACCCCCTCCATATCTCTTTCAACTCCTGACTAGTCACAAGTGTTCCCATCTCCACAGTTGCGCATAGGGACGAGGTCAAACGCAACTCAAACACGTGTCGTGCGCCTACATGCGTTCACGACTTTCTCCATCTATTTGTACACCCCCAAACTCATGCGGCATGAGAAATGCACGATGGATAAAACTTACCGGAACAAGGGCTAGAAATAGAGATTTGTGCAAAATTTCTCAGGAAGTATGTTCTATAATCTTAGAACCCACGTTGAGGTCGAAATCAGAGGATCACACAAGAGTTCCTCTCTGATTATCCACGATCCAACGGCGGGTTTGACGACACCTGCAGGCAAACTCGGAGAGAACGTCGATGACACCCGACGGTGGGGTGGGGGGGCTTCCACCCGGGTAGAGGAAGGTGGGGGTGGGGGATCGGGTGAGAGGCAAGGAATTCTTCTTGTTTTTTTGGATTTTGTTTTTTCTTGGAAAAAGGATTCAGAGCTTTGGCTCTGATACCATATAGAGAAACTAATTGATTCATTTACTTTTAAGAGAGGAGGTTAGCCGCCTACTTATTTTCTATCCGATGTGGGACTAAATAAGTCTCCCATAACTCAACATTTTGGCAATGATCAATTGCAACTACTACATTGCTGCTAAAGGTTACACTTAATGTAAATTAGGGACGAGGCTGTCTTGCCAATTTTTACATGATACATGTCTCACATTTTAATGGCAGATGTCCAAAGAAATGGGAGTTGGAATAAGTCCCTTAGAAAGCATGTTGTCAATATGTTGGGCTCAATCAATGCTCCACCTGCTATGGCTGAGGATCTTGGGAAACAGAGGGCTATTCAACGTTTCTCGACAACACACTCATCCAGTTCAATCCACGTCTCTGCTGGGATGATCCGAGTACATGGTGCAGTGATGGGCAGTGCAGAACACTGGACCCTGCAGAAGACTGGAGATGTGGGTTTCTTCCTGTCTTATGGAATTACTCGTAATGATGTAGTTTGCAAATCAGCATGCTTCGAGTCGATTACAAAAATGCAGGGCGGATTGATGTCAATGATGCTTAGAGGGCTATATCTGTTTGGCATATCTATGCTGATTCTTGCAATAAGCTTCAAAGTGGGAATGTGCATCTACAGCAAGTAGGTCTTAGTTAAATAGCTTATTGACTTGAATAGTTCGATCATGTTTGATGAGAAACTAAGGAACTAATCTGCTGAATTATTTTGGAGAAAAACCTGTGTTATGTGTTTATTATCAGCTTTTACAAACTGTAATTAAATGAGTGGCGTGACACTCTTTGCTACTCTACTCTAGTGAAGTAATATTAATGTGTTTTTCTTTGTTGAATTATCTATGTTCCACCACCATTAGTTCCAGTGGGAGCGGCACGGACAGCAGGGCTGGCTGGGTGGAATCGAACCACGGATCGAGTTCTATGTTATTTTAGTATATCGAGTTTTTAACTTTAGTGTTCTGTAGCTATGAGAGTCCACTTGGATCATTGGGTGTACTTGCAGATTTGAGTTCGCTGCTTAGTGGCTGGCCTCCGAGCTCGTGTCCTTGAGAATTTGGGTTCAAGTTGTAACAGCGACTCATAGTGCTCCCTCTCGGTAACATGTAAATCGAGCAGTAGCCTTTGCATATGGGATGAGCATATTTGGCATACATAAACACTAGCATCTTCTTCAAACAATAGGACAAGTAGATACCTTTAAAAGGAGTAGCTGGTGAAGGAATAGCCAATAGTGATATTTGGCAACGTTCAAGTTCAAACATCACCAATATATTACTAGTTGCTATGTTGCGGCTCTTTTCTCCTACGAGTAGCTATTTTTATATTTAACTATCATGTTGTTAAATGTTGCTAAAATTGGCAATTCTCTGTTCTTCTCTTTTCCACAATATATATATATATATATATATATATATATATATATATATATATATATATGGGGTAGACGAGATATGAGTCATAGTGTTCATATTTTTACATGAATCATACACATGTGGATCAATAGGAATAGTTTTTTACATCCCATGTGCACTACTACTCTCTATTTCTATTGGTCCAAATGTGTATGACTCATGTAGGAATATAAACACTACGACTCATATTCTGTTTATATATATATATATATATATATATATATATATATATATATATATATATATATATGAGAAGGGATCTACATCTCTGATTTTTTTTACATTTTCAAGTATTTTCATGTTGTTAACCGTTGGATCTTGTTTTAGTCATATAATCTTAACCATTGATTTGAATTGTTCAAATTAATGATTAAGATTAGATGACTTCAATAAAATACAACGGTTGATAACATGAAGATGCTTGTGTATACATAATAAGAGAGGAAGTGGATTCCTCTCTCTCTCTCTATATATATATATATATACACACACGAGAATATATATATATATATATATATATATATATATATATATATATATATATATATATATATATATATATACACACACACGAGAAGAAGTTCTAATTTTTTGTTCTCTTTGCTTTTCCAATTTACAGCTTCCCGTCGAGTTCTCTACACCATGCCGACCCCATAGATGTTTGGTCGACTGTCACCGAGCTCGGGTCGAACTTGCCATTAGCAGTCTGAGTTGTGAGGACTCAAATCAAGTATCCTTCTTCTTCTTCTCCCCAAAATTAGGGAAAAGTCAATGTCCCTAAATCATACCCTAAAATTAGGAGAAAATCATTTTTGTGGTCTTGATGTTGATTAGGATGTAGGATTTGTTATGTTGATTATGACCCTAAAAATTAGGGATAAGGAATTCAAGCTCAGATTTTTTTGGCAATTTATAAGGGCACTACATATTTTACTTGGGGTTAGCCCATTAAAAATTTACCAAAAATTACAAATTTGTCATCCTAAAAGTTACCAAGGACTAGTCCAAATTTTTATCATTGATAATTACAAGTTTGCCACTCTTAAAATTCACTCGGGACTGTTATAATCAGGACTGTCAAAATTTTGACAGTCCTACCACTTGGAAGGACTGTCAAAATTTTGACAGTCCTACAAATTGTTAGGACTGTCATAATTTTGAAGTCCGACAAGCTATGTGGACTGTCAAAATTTTGACAGTCCTAAATTTAACCTACTGAAAATTTTATATAAAACTAGGGCTGTCAGGATTTTGACAGTCCCACAAGCTATGAGGACTGTCAAAATTTTGACAGTCCCACAAGCTATGAGAACTGTCAAAATTTTGATAGTTCTAATTTTATACAAGACTGTTCAAATCAAGTTAAGTCTACAATAGTGTATTATCTGAAAAGTAGGAAAAAATTTCATCCAAACAAGCAGCAACTTATAGTAAAACTAGGACTGTCAGGATTTTGACAGTCCTACAAGAAATTAGGACTGTAAAAATTTTGACAGTCCAAATTTTAACCCACTGTCTCTGCACATTTATATGTAAAACTAGGACTGTCAGGATTTTGACAGTCCCATAAGCAATGACGGTCAAAATTCTGACAGTTCTAATTTTAACCCATTGAAAATTTTATATAAAATTAGGATTGTCAGAATTTTGACAGTCCTACAAGTTATGAGGACTGTCAAAATTTTGACAGTCCTAATTTGAACTCTCTGCAAAATTTATATGTAAAATTAGGACTGTCAAAATTTTGACAGTTCCATAATCTATGATGACTCAAAATTCTGACAGTCCTAATTTATATAAAACTAAGACAGATTGGAGAAAGGCATCGGGGCAGTACTCCCGCGAGCGGTTCAACAACCTTAGCTTGAAGCTGATGAAGGATGGGCATGCGTTTTCCCACTTGTTTTCCTTCTGTTTTCCGAGTCGGTAGGAAAAAAATTGTCAGGCCATGCGTTTTCGAATCTTATACAACTGTTGTATATATTGTTTTTATCTTCCCTTGGATGTATGGGGGAAATGAAGGATTGTTTTGTTGGTAGGTTGTGGCTGTAAATATGTTTTGTGTTGAAGTTATAACAAAAAAATTTGGCAATTATGCGCAGAAATTAGACTTTCTTAGAAACTGTGTTGTATATATATATATATATATATATATATATATATATATATATATATATATATATATATATATATATATATTTTGGCTTCAATCGCACTAAATGGGTTTTGCTCATTTTCCAAAACGAACTGCATTGTTTTCTTGGTGACTTTGTTCATGAGATACTTGTGTTCGAAACCATTACTGACGGGTTTTGATTTTTTTTTATAATCAGGACTGTCAAAATTTTGACAGTCTTTCCAATTGATAGTACTGTCAAAATTTTGACAGTCCTTCCAATTGGTAGTACTGTCAAAATTTTGACAGTCCTAAAAATATATGTTAAATTTTTAGGACTGTCAAAATTTTGACAGTCCTTCCAATTGGTAGGACTGTCAAAATTTTGACAGTCCTAAAAATATATGTTGATTTTTTAGAATAGCTTCTTTCATAGCTTGATTTTTTAAATTTTGACTGTCAAAATTTTGTAACTCGAACATTGATAATCTCAATCCCTCGGACATAGTGTGCGCAGTCACTTTGAATAGCTTCTTTCATTTTATCATGGTCAATAAAGTTTGCTCACATTTGATTCACAAACAAGGACAAGTGATGCACAAAGAACATATATCACTGATACTCAAGATACATATATCACATTTAAAACAATTTCACTGATACTCAAGGAGAAGTTATGCACAAAGAACATATATCACCGATACTCATACTAAAAAAACTAGTGACCATTCATATTCATACTTGATACTCAAAAATATGGTGACCATTCTAATACATATTTAACTGCTATATATACAAATTTCACTGATACATATTTGACTGATTCATAGTTCACTGCTACATATCCAAATCAAGTCTCAAACCATTATAACTTCTCAAAATCCTAGCAATTATTCATATTGCCATATCCACTTTTCAAAATCCTCCATAAGTCAATTTTTTAGGATTGTCAAAATTTTGACAGTCCTTCCAATTGGTAGGACTGTCAAAATTTTGACAGTCCTTTCAATAGTCTTCCAATTTTGGCAGTCCTGAAATTTTTTACAGTCCTCCACGACGCTGGAGTGGAGGACCTGGAGGTAGCGGCGGAGGCCGAGGGTGCCGAAGTAGTTGAGCTTGAGCTGGATGAGGGTGTGACGGGGGTAGAGGGAGGTGGGGGTGGGTTCGGGTGGTGGATCCTGCACGAAGGTCGAAAGGGAGGACGAGGCGGAGGAGCGGGAGGGGAAGGAGGCGGTGGGGGAGGAGGCGGAGGCGGCAACGGGACGCGGCGGTGGAGGACGGGGGAGGAGGCGGAGGCGGAGGCGGAGCACTCACGCGGTGTGGCGGCGGTGGAGGACAGGGGGAGCAGGAGGAGGGAGATGAAAAATTTGGACTAGTATAAGTAAACTTCATTCATTAATGGGCTAGTCCCAATCCTGGACTAGCTCCAAGTAAATTGTGTAGTGCCCATATAAATTGCCTTTTATTTTTTGGTTGACCCCGGGAACTTTGTCCATATCCAAAGTCATGTTTCTTCTTTGGTTTCTTCGTCGATAGTGCGATACTATATTGGCCAATTCTCTAGAGTATATTGACAAATTGAGGGCATATTTTGTGTTTGGAAACATTCAGACCTAGGAGTTAATGGTATCAATCATGCACCCCCTTTTTCCAGTTTTGTAGGGATAATATTGGACTCGACAAGACAGGTTTAGAAGTGTAAGTGTACGATAAGTGTGGTATATATTTACTTACCTGAGATTACTCGGGTTTCTTTTCAGATATTTCATTATGTACATTTGTTTTCTATACTGCACTCTAGTAATAGATACTGCTTGTCAGTTGTCACCAGCACTTGTCATCCACATAATAATGATTAGTGTTGACACACCTCATATTACAAAGGAAGGTTAAGTATGTCAGATTTACTGATGCTTAAGTCATACAGATGAATACCTTTAGAAACAGCATGCATTTAATAATAATAATAATAATATATATATATATATATATATATATATATATATATATATATATATATATTAACTATCCTTGTTATTATAAGGCTGAAGTGGATGGATACAAAGAGAAATGGTCCATCCATTACTGGCTTACTAAACTAGAGTCTGGTAGCCTATTTTCATTATTACAAGGCATGATTCTTTTCTTTATAACAAATTTTGTCAAAATAGTAAATAGCTCTCGAAAGCAAACAATTGCTTATGGATAGCGAGTCCATGTACTTTCGATTCAGAGCATCAGCAAAGACGTTTTTCTCGTTCTGTATATATGCGATCGTCATGTCATAATCCTTTATCAATTCTAGACAGCGCCGTTGCTGGAGGTTCAATTCCCGTTGGGTGAAAATGTACTTGAGGCTTTTGTGATATGTGTAGATTTTGCAAGCAACATCATATAGATAATGTCGTCACAACTTCAGCGCGAACACACTTACCATCAATTTCAAGTCATGCGTTGGGTAGTTCTTCTCGTGTGGCTTCAATTGTCTTGAGGTGTACGATATCACCTTGTCCCTCTACATGAGAACACACCCTAAGCCGAGTCCCGAAGCTTCGTTGTATATCTGAAACTCTTCTACTCCATCCTGAAGTGCGAGTATTAGAGCTGAAACGAGACGTTGCTTTAGCTCCTAAAAGGTAGCTTCGCAGTCGTCGCTCCATTTGAATGCAATCCCTTTCTGAGTAAGGCGAGTCAAATGCGAAGCCAATTTAGAAAAATCATTTACGAACCTACGGTAGTAACCCACTAGGCCCAGAAAGCTTCGAACTTCACTGGCCGACGTAGGCTGCCTCCAATCCACTACCGCCTAGATCTTCTTTGGGTCTACCGCGACACCTTCTGCCGAGACAACATGCCCTATGAACGACATACTTCTCATCTAGAACTCACACTTGCTTAGCTTTGCGAACAACCGATGCTCCCACAACGTCTGCAGCACGATCCTCAAGTGTACCTTGTGCTCCTCCTCATCCTTGAAATATATTAATATGTCGTCAATAAACACGACCACAAACTTGTCCATGAACGGCCGGAAGACGCGGTTCATCAGATCCATGAAAGCTGCTGTGGCGTTTGTCAAGCCGAACGACATTACAAGAAATTCATAGTGTCCGTATCGGGTTTGGAGTGCTGACTTGGGGACGTCATCGGATTTGATCTTCAATTGATGATAGCTCGACCTGAGATCAATTTTAGAGAATACTGTCGCTCCCTGTAATTGATCAAACACGTCGTCTATCCTCGGTTACAGGTACTTATTCCGCACGGTAGCTTTATTCAGTTCTCGGTAGTCTGTGCATAGCCGCATGGATCCGTCCTTATTCTTCACGAACAGCACCGGAGCTCCCCAAGGAGAAACGCTTGGGCGAATGTATACTTGGTCCAACAGGTCTTGAACTACACCTTCAGTTCCTTCACCTCTGCTGGGGACATTCGGTAGGGTGCCTTCTATATCGGCCGCGTATCCGGAGAGGTGTCGATGCGAATTCGATCTTTCGATCCAGAGGCATTTCAGGCATCTCATCCGGGAATACGTCGGAGAAATCTGCTATGACATCAGCCTGAGATGCGTCTGCACCTTCCTGTCGGGTGTGTCTCGAACAGAGGTTAAGTACCCTTCACAGCCTGAATACAAAATGCGCCTTGCCGTAACTGTTGATATCACTATCGCCGTCTTCGATGTCGCCCTGCACAAATAGTAGAACTCTGTCTTGTCGGGTAGACAAAATATGACTCGCTTCTTTGCGCACTCCATCGTCGCATGGCAAACACCCAATCAGTCCATCGCGAGAATAATATCTTATTCCTTAATGTCTAAAACAATTATATCCAAGGAAAGCTTCCTTTCCCCCGATACAAATATAGCCGCCCCTATATATCGCATTGGCGGACATGTCGACTCCCGAAGGGGTACTCACGTACAGGTTCATATTTAATGGTATAGAAGATATTTTATTCTCAAAATAAAATCAGCAGATATGAAACTATGCGTAGCACCTGAATCGAATAACACTCTAGCGGCAAATCTCTGAAAATTAAGGTACCTGTCACAGCCGTGACGGAGACGAATGCCTTATCCCGAGTAAATGCATAGACTCGGCCTTGAGAACCTTGTCGTTGCGGGTTTACTGGTATAGTATTGACGCTATGTGCTGGGGGTCTCCTGTTCTGGTTCGACTGGTTTCTGACGATCGCCCTTTCGTCTCGACAGTCAAATGACTTATGGTCCAGACGACCACATTTGAAACATCTTATGACTCGGCAATCAGCTACCCAATGTCCACCCTTGTCGCACCTGTGGCACTGCAGTCCTGGATGGGGACCCTTGTGCTCGGACGTATACGGACACTTTGGCTGTCTCACGTTTCGGGGCCGGGGCACGGTGAATGAGCCGTATGTTTCGTCGTCCACCACTCGCCGCGCCCGGCCCGACGACGGCCCTCACTTTGGCCCGCCGCGCACGAGGCACGA